>JANAVB010027400.1:8118858-8438799 GCA_029216955.1 Iris pallida | reverse complement strand
AATAGATGTCTTTGTTGTGCTCTCCACGACGGTGACATATTCTTCCTACCCTAGCTTCTTGGAAAGGAGTCAAATCCCATGACATCTTTCTAGGGTAGCTGGCACGAGTATATTGAGATAAAGATAGATTTCTTATCATCTCAGGCAGATATACCAATGTATCTCCTCTTATGAATGCATGTCGGTCCTTTTTTGACTTGGGCTGAGAGTCTGCAGCTACGGCCTCTCAAAAGAGGAAAGTTAGCTTCTTATAAAAATGTGCATCCTCAAACAGAAATGGAATACCACTTATTAAACAAAGCTGAGTTATAATTTTGATTCTCCAACATAGATCTCCGGGTCTTACGTAGGTCATACTCTGGAAAAGGGACATGAGACAAGTTTTCCTGGTACTTAGACACCCGAAAAGCAGATGCCAGTTCCTCGGCATTAGGGTCTTCCCTCAGATCAACTATAAGAAGAAAATTTAGAGTTAAAAAATATTAAAAAGATTATTTCCTCAAAAGAAATACTCTGCGCCAATCATGGATGGTGCAGGGTATGAAAAACCAGTCCTCAGCCAGCGCATACAAACGACAATTCTTAAGTCAGTTGGCGCATCAATCGATTAGTGTATGGTTTGCGCATAATGACAGATGGTGCAGCATGTTGAGAATATGATAAATGGCGCAGGGCATCATTGGTTATGATTGTTTTAGCCAAACACTCTGAAAGAGGTGGCACAAGGTGCAGATGGCGTAAAGCATCGACCAATACTCTGAAAGAGGCGGTTGATGTTGGCCTATTGATCGTGCTACACGCAAATGGCACGAGCAGTCCACTGTCATCTCCTCCGTTCAATTTCTTACCTTCCAAGCCTGGTTTTGCCTCTTCGACTTTCGTAGACGGCATGATGTGCTATGGCACCCTCAGTAGGGGCACAGCGAAGTGGCTCCGGCTACTTTTTTTCCTTCTCGGTAGCGGTGGATCTCTTCGGGGCCATTGCAATCGGTTGAAAGCTTCGAAAGTTGAAGAAGAAGAGTTCGAGAGAAAGAAATTTCAAGTAAAGAGTATTTTTCTCTCTTCTCAACTATTTATGACTAGCCTGAACATAACAGTCGCACGATCTACGCCTGAAAGTCGGTCGGTTAGGATACTGCTCTGCGCCAACCGCTTCTTATTTAAATTATTTTAAAATTTTTAGCTTTTCAAATTTGAAAACTTTGAAGGGGGTCTTGTAAAGCCTAAAAAGTACAATCAGCATCAGGCGCTACTCATAAATAGTGCCAGCAATTAAATCATCAAGTGGCGCTAGACGTCAGATGGCGCGGGACATCAATAGGCACTGATCATCAAATGGCACTGCATGCTACGTGGCCATCTTTTCGTAGAAGCTAAACAGTTATCATCATGACTGACAGCATGTCAGTCGAGAAATTCGTTCGAATCCCGAGCACGTGGCACTCGAAAAGATTTTGTCAAACGTGTCAGATTCGTCAAAAATGACCAACAGCTGTCTCGCGCCATCAACAATTGGCCCGAGGTAATCAATGACACCATATCATTCAGAAAGTCACAAAATAGAAAGTAGCGCCTGGCGCTACCTAGCAGTTGGCGCTACCTGATCAAATCATCCTGAAGCAGTTAGATAACATGGCACACATGCCACTAATCTCGAAGAACGTGTCTGTGATACTGCCCATGACCAATCACATATCAATCACAACATGCCATGCATCCAAGCAGTTAAACTAACCGTTCGTACTAAAGGATGAATGGTCTGCCAGTTGCAGTGTGCTCCAACCAGGATAACTACTTAACAGTTATCTCGAAACTCTATAAATAAATTTCCAAATCACTTTCAAAGGATGACTAATGATCATAATCTCCTGAGCACTTGTTGCAACACTCTCCAATGGCTATCTTATTCGACATCGCAACATCCAATGGATAAAGTGATCGTCTTATGTTCATATTTCTATAATTGTACTTCCCTGGAAATTAATTGTACTCTTGTATTATTTTCTTAGTTTGTAATCAAACTTTTATTTTTGCAAACAGCCTTGGCTAATAATCAATCAAATAAATCCTATAGAGTGTAGTACAATAAAAGATACTCCCAATCTATAGTATGTCTCAATTGTAATTCAATGTAAGTAACTCCCGGTTGTGAACGGTCAAGTAGCCAATCCTTGTATCAACCTCCTCTTCTAAAGGAATACAAAGGTCAAATAAACTCCTATAGATTGTTGTATAATACAAGATACTCTCACTCTATAGTATGTCTCAATTGTAGTTAAATGCAAGTAACTCCCAATTGAGAATTGTTAAGTTATGTCAACTCAGGTCAAGTCCAAGTCAATCAGTTAGTATCAAGTCAAGTCAAGGAAACATGGCATAGAACTGACAATTTTATCACATGACATGGTGAACACGAAAAAGACTAATAAACAAGCAATAAAAATAACTAATATTCTATTCGTGCATGTAAATCTAGAAAAGTAAGCAATGTAGTAGATGATAAACAAGTACGAATATGAGAAGTATGTTACCATATGAAAAGAAATACAATAGAAAAAACATGTAAATACTGTATAAATTATTGTTCAAGTAGTTTTCCAAGATTCGCGATATCCTGGTCGCAAATCCGCTTCCAACTTGGGATTTTGGAACATTTGCTAAATCTAAAAATTTGTCTTTTTTCTTGATTTTAGAATTCGATTTGCGTCTCATAAAAGGCAAAATTAAATTAAACTAATTTAAGGAAGTCAAACTCAGTTAGGTTGTCTATGTACCTGCAAAGATGGCTCTCAAAATGATCACATGGTGATCGAAAAATTGTGTCGCGAATCCTTGCGCTTGCTGCTGATGCTGTTACTGCTGTTCCAAGCGCTCCGCCGGCTCGCGCGACAACGTACGTCGACGGCAAGGTCGCCGTGGAAGAGGGAAGGGTCTGGCAAAGGATCTGGTTAAGGTTTCTCCCATTTTATTTCTGTCGACTAAATATAGCAAGGGATCGGGCCCTTTTTGGTTTGGATATCTCGCGATATATTGACTATATTGCGAGATATTCAAAGGTTTTTTTTTCTTTATTATTTATAACTCTCTCTATATATATATATATATATTAATATATATATTATAATTACGGTTGCTGCTTTCGCTACTGCTATTGCAAGCGCTTGGCCGGCGCTCAGGAGCCTCGCGCGATCGTATGCACCAACGACGAGGTCGCCAGAGAAGAGGGGAAGGGTCTGGCAAGGGATGTGGTTAAGGTTTCTTCCTTTTTTGTTTCTGTCGACTAAATATATTGGGGGATCAGGCCCTTTTGGGTTTGGATATCTCGCGATATATTGATTATATCGCGAGATACTCAAAGGGTTTCTTTTTTTCCTTTACTATTTATAATTCCCTCTCTCTCTCTTTCTCTTTATATATATATATATATTGTTCGCCATGAAATATAAAAGAACAGAATAATTATCGGAGGACTGGACTTTTACTTCACAATACAAACTCGCTTATACAAAGAAAGCCTAGGGACGAAAACCTAAGTACAGCAATCTAAGTACAATTATTTATTTTAGATTCTGGAGGGTGATGATAGAGGCTCGGGAAAGCGACGGCAGCTCTGCCTTACTCCTTGGACGATCGGATGCAGCCTTGGCTCGGGGAAGAAATGCTCTCAGGATGCTCTCTATGCGTGCCTTTGTCTCTCTGCTCTCTCTCTTCAAATCTCTCAAAGTGCTCTGGTACTCTTCGAAAAAAGTTCTTCCAAAAAGTCCTCTTTTCCCAAGGGAATGGCACCTTGCTATTTATAGTAGTGGGATGCAATCATTAGGGTTTGCAATGATTGCTTCCATGACAAGTTGACGGCTAGAGATCGGTCAATCTGGGCCATTAATTCTGATTATAGCAAATCTAGGTAATTAATGTGGATTACACCAAATCTTGTAGGCGATAAATGTTGACTGTCATAAATATTCGCGTCTTGTGAGGGATTGCCACGTGTCTAATTTGCTCTATTTGACTTGATCTGGGCAATTATGGTGATTGTAATAAATTTGATTTTGTTAGAATTTGTTAGCACCCATAATTCCAGGAAGATAAGACTGCCACGTGTCTCAATCGCCGTAGGAAGCGCCACGTGTCTTCACTGGGTCATCTTGGCAGGGCCGTATATGAGTGGGCCGTATAAGAATGAACGGTCGCATGAAGATGGGCAGCCGCATGGGGATGAACAGCCGCATGAAGATGGTTGGCCGCATGAAGCGGGCGAACGCATGCTGATGGGCGACCGCATAGAGGATACAACCACATGAAGATGGGTGGCCGCATGACGTGGGCGACCGCATAAATACAGCAGCCACATGTCTCGGGACTCGGTGGATTCTGCCAACTATGAATAGATTTGCTTCTCGCTTTTATGTCAGTCATTATTGCGCCTTTATGTCAGTCATTATTGCGTCTTTATTTCAGAGCTGTCATTCGTCAGAGCTGTCAGCCATCAGGGCATTAAATGCAGTCAAAGATGAAGGAAAAAAACTGTCGAAGGCCACGTGGCTCTGGGTCTATCCGAGCCGCATAGACGTCTGAGCCGTATGGGCTCTCTGAACCGCATGGAGATTCTTTGTCGCATAGACCTTTCTTTATTCTTTTCCATGCTTCTACAAGACCCCCTTCAAAGTTTTCAATTTACAAAATTGAAATACTTTGAATAAGAAGCATGGCTATGTGTAAACTCCTTTGGCCGCATGGGGTGTTCTGGCCGTATGAACGTCCCAACCGCATGGTCTCCTCAGCCGCCTGTCTATCTGAGCCACATTGACCAACCAGCCGCATGGACTGTCTGGTCGTATACGCTGTCCGGCCGCATGGGCTCCTTGCTCCTGCCACGTATGCAAATCTTTTGCATTAATTGCCTTTGATTTGCTGTCAGATTCTGAAGGCGCTTTTCGGGACAGGATCCCAAGAGTTTGATCTTTATTTAGTCGATTTATCTCGATAACCGAAGAGTCAGTTTTCAAGCTATACGCGGATCAAAGCACTCTCCTTTTGCCTATAAATAGGAACATGTTCAATTGGAGAGACTTCTTTATTCTCTCTCGTCTTCGACCCTTGCTGCCCTAATTTTCTGTCTTTGCCTTTCTTCTCCGATCGTCGGACGACCATGGCTCCCAAGTCTTCCAAAGCTACCTCTGCGAAGGGCAAGAAAGCGGCTTCTTCATCAGCCACAACGCCTACCGTGCACCCTAACGTCCACCCTGCTTTTAAGGGTAAGGATTGGATGGAGTATTGAACGCTTTGAACCCTAAAACCCATGGCTCTGTTGCATATATTGCATAGGCCGCATGGCCCTCTCATATCTGAGCCGCATGGGGCTTTCCTTGTGTCTGAGCCGCATGAGAAGGACTTAAGCCGCATGAGCACTTCTAGATTTGAACCGCATGAAGTCCTTTTGAACAGGACCGCATGAGCTCCTGATGAATCTGGGCCGCATAAAGCTTCGCTAAAACGTGCCGTATAAGCTCATCTGCTAAATAGAATCGCATAAGCTCTATCGAAGCAGTACCTGCATGAAACCCAACTGAATATAGGCCGCATAAAGCTTCGCTAAGACGTGCCGCATAAGCTCATCTGTTAAATAGAACCACATAAGCTCTATCGAAGTAGTACCACATGATACCCAACTGAATTTAGGCCGTATAAGGCTACGTTAAATCGAGCCGCATAAGCTCATGGGAGCCTTTTAAGAAACTCCAAGTGTTTTTATTTTTAACCATCTTTTAATCCTGTTTCTTTTGTTCTTTCTTCAGTGGATCTGCCAATCAATCCAGCAGGAGAGCTTTTGGTAGGTTCAGCCCAATATGCCATGGGTGTGCAGCTTGACAACTTGGTTCGACATGTGTCAGATCAGCTTCCTGCCGATGATCCTTTTGAGAGGGTGAGCGTCATCAATAACCAGCATTTCCACTTTCTTGGTACTATGATGAACTCAGGAAGGCTGGAAGGAGAGTATCTGAAACCAGCATTTCTCTTCGGGGATGCTCTATCCATAAAGAACCCCCGAGTGCTGCATTTCTGAGAGCTGGGACTTTACTGTAGACGGAATGGAGATCCATATTCTCGAAATGGAACGTCATTTTTCCCTCTCGTGGTTCAATATGGTACCGTTGAGTAGGAGGATGTCTGGAGGGCACATATGTATTTTGATAATGCAGAGCGGTTGTCCCAGGAAGCGGAGCACCGATCTAAGCAGCGGCTTGAACGAGGGACAGCCCTGGTGAAGAACTGCCTTCTGGAATTATGTAATGCCGAACCATAGTCGGCCTTTTTTTTCTTTTTTTCCGTTCTTTTCCTTTCTTTAAATGGGCCATTGTCCATAGAACATGTAGTACTTTCACTTTCCAAATAAAAGAGTATGCTTTATTCTACCCTTTATTTGTACTGCTTGTTGTGCTTGTGGTGTTATGGTGGCGTCTGCCCCGTTTTGGGGGAGCTTATTTGTGGACCTGTTACCCTTGGCATACCTGGGTTTTAGGTACGAATAACAAGTTTGATGGGGATGCCTAGAATAATTCTACAACAAGGTGGTCATGAACGTTCAGGGTATCGGAAGAAAGAATGCAATGGAGCAGCTGGGCTCCCGGGGCATGATGAGGAATGATGTGAATGTACTAGGAAACTTAGTACAGCATTTTGTAGTGAGCAGCAGATATTTGTGGGCCTATTATCCTTAGCGTACCCTAGATTAGGATACGAATAATAGGATGAAAGAGAACCAACATACTTACTCAGAGGTAATGAGGACATGGCAAGTATGGGGGTTCACCGCGGAGTCTTCATACTCAGAGGTAGTGAGGACATGGTAGGAGTGGACTCAACGGAGGATATTTGTGGTCAACAGAGGACATTTGTGGGCCTATTATCCTTGGTGTACCCTGGTTTAGGATACGGATAATAAGATGAGAGAGAACCAACATACTTACTCAGAGGTAATGAGGACATGGCAAGTATGAGGGTTTTATCGCGTAGTCTTCCTACTCAGATGTAATAAGAACATGGTAGGAGTGGACTTAACGGAGGATATTTGTGGTCAACAGAGAACATTTGTGGACCTATTATCCTTGGCATACCTTGGGGTTTTTTTATTTTTGGTACAGATAAAAAGTCGAGGGAGGACCAACATATTTACTCAGAGGTAATAAAGATATGGCAAGTATGAGGGTTTCTTCGATGGAGCCTTTTCACTCAGAGGTAATGAGGACATGGCAGGAGTGGGCTCCATGAAGGGGTATATAGAATGACGCAGAGGTAATGAGGACATAGAAGTTCTATGTAGAGGGGTGATTTGTTTTTGGCAGAAGTGAAATGACTCAGAGGTAACATCGACGTGGTCGTTTTAGAAATTTTGTGGATCTGTTACCCTTTTTGTGCACTGAAAGTGCGGGTAATGGATCATGAGGGAGGAGCTCTTTCAGAGAAATAAGTTCAGAGGTATGGTCATACATGACTTATTATTTGAAAGAGTGACCGGAATGTAAGTTCAGAGGTACCTGCGGGTACATAACTTGATAATCTAAGATATTTGGAGGAAGAATGTGAGTTCAGCGGTACTGGAGGGTACATAACTCAGCAATCTGGAATCTGTGTGAATGTGAGTTCAGCGGTACCGGCGGGTACATGACTCAATAATATGAAATTTAGAATATGAGTTCAGCGGCACCAGCGGGTACATAACTCAATAATCTGGAGTATTGTGGATGTGAGTTCAGCAGCACCGACGGGTACATAACTCAATAATCTGGAATTGGGAAAATATCGTTTAGACATAATATTTCTTCAGGAACTTGCCGTTGATGGGCAACATGAGCAAGTCTCGGTTTTGTTTTGCGAGGCGGTAAGCACCGTTAGAGAATACAACCTCAATGATAAATGGACCTTCCCATTTTGGTTAGAATTTGTCGGCATTTTTGTGATTCATGACCATCGGCCTCCGAACTGCCAGAACGAGATCGCCCACTTGGAATGTTCTGATTTTAACCTTCTTGTTGAAGGCTCCGAAGATGCGTGCTTGGTAAAGCTTTATTCGTTGCTGAGCCAAGAGGCGCTTTTCATCTAAGGCCTCCAACTCCTGTAGCCGGCGACGATAGTTATCATCTGTCGTCAATTAGTAAGTAAGAGCGACGCGGAGCGAGGGTATTTGAGTCTCCAATGGGAGAACTGCCTCACTCACGTACACCAGGAAGAATGGTGTGTTCCATATGGCTGTTCGGACTGTAGTGCGGTATGCCCATAAGCATTCACCAAGCTTCTCGTTCCAGTCGCGTTTGTTGGACGATACGAACTTTTTGAGAAGTTTGATGATTGTTTTATTGAATGCTTCTGCCAACCCATTCGTTGTCGGATTGTATGGCGTTGAAGCAATATTCTGGATGCGGTGCTTGTCGCAGAACCGATAGAAGGCGTGGCTTACGAACTGTGGACCATTATCATGGATGATCCTTCGGGGCAATCCAAAGCGATAGATGACGTGATACTTGAGGAAGCTGATCACGTTTGAAGTCTTTACTTCTGCAAGTGGGACAGCTTCCGCCCATTTGGAGAAGTAATCTGTGATGGCGAGTATGAAGCGATGTCCTCGAAAAGAGGGTAGAGTGATCGGACCGATGATATCCATTCTCCATGCTTCGAATGGCCAGGATGCCACTGTCGGATGTAGAAATTTGGACGGCTGGGGGATGAAGTCCGCATGGACTTGGCAGGCTTTGCACTTTCTTGCATAATCTATCGTATCTGCTACCATCGTTGGCTAGTAGTAACCCATTCGACGAAGACGGTCTTGCAATTTTGGGCCAAGCTGATGGGCCCCGTAGACACCATCATGAGCTTCGCGTACGGCCTCTTTGGCTTCTGCGTTTGACAGACATCAAAGCAATAATCTATCTTAGGACCGGCGATACAGCATTTTCGTCTCAGTATCGTAGAAGAATCTGAGAGAACGCCTTCTGATAGAGGTGGCTTCCTTTGGGTCCTCCGGTAGAATATCGTAGACTACGAAGTCAATAAATGGTTGTCTCCAGTCTTGTGCTTTGTCGATCGTCCGAACGAAATAACTCGCCACGAATTGAAAATTGTTCTTGGGACAGACCAGTTCATGGCCTATCACATCCACCGATTGATGAGGATAGTTCGGAACCGCTAAGGAAGCGGCAAGGCCAGCTAAGGCATCGGCTTTGATATTTTGGAGTCTGGGGACGTGTTCGATGAAGACTGTGAATCGCCGTATGTTTCAAGATATTCTACCCCCACCTCTCTTGCAAGTTGGAGACCAATGACTTAAGTGTTGTACTCGGCCACATTGTTAGAGCAGGGTTCTGTGAGGGAGTAAGCACGATTGATCACCAATCCGGAAGGAGAAACCAGCACCACCCCGACTCCGACGATGATATTGCCCTTAGGTCCGGTCCTTGAAGCGCCGTCGAAGAACATTCGCCATATATCACCGTGAGAGGTTGCATGCGAGTCGGCGACCTCATCTGGGATTCTTTTATATATTCTAGACAACTCCGAGCCTGGGTGGGCTGCCAAAAAGTCTGCCAGGGCTTGACCTTTAACAGCCTTTTGTGGGACGAAGATCATATAGTAGGGGGACAGTAATATTGCCCATGTAGCAAGGCGAAAGCTGAGTGCCCCTGGTTTAGTCATGAGGACCCTGAGAGGGTTGACTCGTGATATCACACGTATGGTTTGTCCTGTGACGTAGTACCGTGTCTTTTGAATGGCAAACACCAGGGCGAGGCACTCCTTCTCCACGGCGGTATATCGGTGCTCTGGCCCGATCATCATTCGACTAAGGTAATATATAGCTTGTTCATGGCCTGTATTATTGTTTTGTGCTAGCAGAGTGCCAAAGGAATGCTCTATTGCTCGTACATAGAGCAGGAATGGTTTTCCAGCAACCGGGGCCACTAGGACTGGAGGGTTCGACAAATATTCTTTGATGCTGTCGAAGGCACGCTGACATTCTTTGTCCCATACGAATGAGATGCCCTTCTTCATGAGATGGATGAATGGCTGACAACACCCGGAGAGGTTGGAAATGAACCTCCTGATGTAAGCTAAACTCCCTTGGAGGCCTCGAAGCTCTCGGAGATTTCTCGGGGGATCCATCTCCATGATTGCCTTCGGCTTCTCAGGGTCTACGTAGATACCCTGGGAGGTGATGATGAAACCCAAGAACTTTCCGCTGGATACGTCCAAGAAGGATTTTATGTGATTCATCTTCAGGTTGTGTTCTCGCATCAGGTCGAATACCGTCCTCAGATCCTGGAGATGGTCTCCCTTACAGCGACTCTTGACGGCGATGTCATCAACATAGCACTCTACGGTCTTACGCAAGTGATCCCTGAAGATGATACTCATGGCTCTTTGATATGTGGCGTCGGCATTCTTTAAACCGAAAGGCATGACTGTGTAGCAGTATATGCCAATCGATGTTCGAAATGATGTATGCTTTTCGTCATCAGGAGACATCTTGATTTGGTTGTACCCCGAGAAGCCGTCCATGAATGACATACGTTCGAAGCCGCAGGTGTTGTCAATCATGATGTCTGTGATAGGGAGGGGGAACTCATCTTTGGGACACGCCTCGTTCAAATTACGAAAGTCGATACAGATTCGAATCTTTCTGTTCTTCTTGAGGACCGGTACTATGTTAGCGACCCAGTCTGGATGTTGCATCCATGATGCCTGGGCGGAAGCGTCGTTTTGTTGTTTAAATAGCTTTGCATCTGGCCGAATATTGAGTTTGTGAAGAGCAATATCGAGATTTAACCCTGGCATGTCTTCATAGCTCCAGGCGAACACATCAATATATTCTTTGACAAGTTCCTGTAGCGATTTTCGCTCTTCGTCTGTCAAGCCTTTACTGACGAAGATTGGTTTTAGAGAAGATTCGCTGCCGAGGTCGACCTATATAACCTCATATTCAGTAGGAGGTTCTTTCTGTTCGAACCGCTTTTTCTATTGTGCATCCAGCTGTTGGGCCCACGGCTCTAACTCGAGGATTTCAGGAAAGTCTTTATCTTCTTCGTAAGCGTCGGCGAATGCCATATTGACTGACAGGACTTGTCTGAATACGTCTCCGATGTTGACATCCGAATCAGAAGTTGGTGACCCGATTGAATGTGAATGCCAATCGCATTCATCATCTGAACTTTCATGGGTCGTTGCGGGTGTAACATACCCTAATCTACATCGGGTTTTGCTATAGTAGTCACATGGTTTGCCAGTCGGGACTGGTGGCTTTAAAAGTAATCGTCGACCAGTGCCGTAGTTTAAGCCTGGCGTAGTCTCCAGATCATACCCCTGTCTTTGCATGAGGTACTTGGATTGGGGACTATAAAGATACAGAGGCAGTCTCCCGGCATCTGATTCAAGATCGCCCTTCTCTACGGTGAAGGGCTGTGGATCATCTTTTCGGCCTTACATGATTGGATGGTCCCCTCCCTCAATTATGTGGTAAGCGTCTTCCACTGGAGTAAACTGATTTACGGTATAAACATTTGTCACCTGTGTGTGTAGGTGAGTGCCTATACCGTGTTCCATAGCATATATTGTACAAAGCTTATTAAGCTCGATGTAGTTCAAAGATAGCCCTTTATTGATGAAATAAGGTATCTTTTCTAGCGGGAATACATCATCGGCGGAGGAAACATCAGTGTGGGCAGCCACATACTTGTCCAGTTCTGGTTCTTCTTCAGCCACCCCCTGTATAAATGAAGACTGAGAGGATGACCTGGACAGCTTGATCATCAGGGGTTCTGTTGGTGGGGTCGAACGTGGAGTTGTTGGCAGACTAGCGACCCCCAGTTTGGTACTCGATGCTGGGCGAAGAGTTGTTGGCTCGCTAGAAGCCCCAGACCTTTCATCGGGGTGACGATTCTTCTTGGGAAGGCGTATCGTCATTTGCTTGTCGGAGGGGTTGAGCATCTCCATTTGTGGCTGGCCGACTCTAGGCAGTCTGATTGTCAGTGGCTTCGTTGTGTGTCTTGGCGCTTGGCCGGACCTTGGCAGCCGAATTATCATTTGCTCTTATTGTGCTGAGAGGCTGATTGCATCCTTAAGCAGAGTGGCTGTAAGGGGTACGGACTTGCCAGGTTTGCGAGCCTGGAGGTGGATCGTCAGAGGTTCTTCTGATCCTGTGGCTGTCTCGGTACGAGCTTGCACATTTCTTTCACCAAGGTGCCTTTTCGACTTTTCGTATAAGCAGGAGTCTGAGTAATAGGATTCGACCCCTTTGAAGGGATCGACGTCGGCAAATTCTGTCCCCACGAAGCCGTGTTTGTCGACATACTTGAAACACTGGTATAACGTGGAAGGCACGATCATGTAATCGTGTATCCAGGGATGCCCCAAGAGGATATTGTAGGAAGTGTCTGCATCTATGACGTAACAGGTTACTTCTGACTGAAGATCGTGGATTTGGCACTTCAGGCAAATCTTCCTAATCGGCTAGCTTCTGCCCGAATTGAAACCGCTGATGGCGGTGCTTGTTGGCATCAGGCGATGCATAGGAATGCAGAGATGATGTAACAGACCCTTCAGGATGATACTTATGGAGGAGCCAGGATCAATGTGCATCCAATCCACCTTCTCGTCGTCGATGTATCCAGTGTAATATAACGGACGATCGTGCAGGTTGGTTTTGATGAGCATATCCTGTGGAGTAAAGACAATATTGGGCATCGCTCCTGTGCAAGCGCTGTCTTAGAGACCTGCAGGCGGGCTCTCTTCCGTGAGGTTGACCTGAGCTAGATATGTGTCGGTGTTCTGGAGTGCGTCGCTCAAAGCCGCGCGAACATCCTTGGAGAGTCTTAGGAGCTCGTATAATGATAATTTAGCCGGTGTGTTAGCCAATTGCGCCAAGATGTCAAAGTTGTAGGGCCTCTCCAGCCCCTGAGGTGCCTCTTTCCGGAGGGATTTGTCAAAGCGAGTCTCCTTCGGCCTAGGTTTGTCGATCGTTGGAGGTTGGGAAGGTCCCGGAGTGTCAGCAGTGGCCGACTGATGCTCTTCAGCCGAGTTATCTGGCGTAGGTTGGGATTGAGCACCAGACCAAGTGACGACAGCTGTGGCTTCTTCGACATCTATCAAAATTGTACGGCAGGATCTAACCTTTCCCCCCTTCTTCTTGCCAATGGGGAGTGGTATGTACTGAGTTACTTCTGGTACCAAATCTGGATGGACCCACATGACCTTCCCTCGTGATATTGTGAGGGGCACTAGACCAGTAGCCTGATCTCGAGGTGGTGGAAGATTAGCAATATCCAATGTCGCCTGCGGGATGGGTACCACACCGTCTTGAGTTTCTGTTGGAGGGAAGCTGCCGAATTGTACAGACACCATATTGGCTGCCACGGTTACCTCCTCGATATCAATGGCCAAAGCCTTCGAATAGATGAGATGTTAGATGTATCGCTTCAGTTGGTAGCAGTCATGTGTAGCATGATGGACGTAGCGGTGGTAATGGCAGTACTTTGGGCTCTCCATTTCCGCCGGCCGAGGTTTCCGTGTTGGTGGAGGGAGCTAAATTCTATCCCCTTGTATGAGCATATCTAAGATGGGCTTGATATGACCGTCTTCGAAGGAGTAGGTCATCTGTGGCCATTATTTGTCTGCCAGTTTTGACTCAGGTTTCTGTGCTGTATCGGCCACCATAGCCTGCTTGCCCTTGTTGTTCCGATTGTTGGTGGAGCTACCTCCATTGTTGTTGTTGGCAATAGGACGCCTGCCCTTGTCATCTCCCTCTGAGATGTGCAATCCCAGTTGGCGAGCCTTCTTCAACCGTTCTTCGATGCTAGTGGCACTGATGATAAACGTCTTTCAGTCCTTAAATTAACTTTCACCCATCCAGAGGCTGATTGTTGGAAGCAGTCTCTTTTGGCAAATTTCAATTAAGGAGGAATCCGGATTACCGGACGATAACTTCGTGGCGGTTTGGCAGAACCGCTCAATATAGTTTCTTGTCAGCTCTTTCTTCCCTTGAACGACGTCCATGAGGGTGGACATTATGATGCCCTGTCCTACTTCATAGAATCTCTCCAAGAACATGCGTTTGAAGCTGGCGAAGGAGTGGATGCAGTTGTCTGGCAGGTTACGGTACAAGTCGAAGGCGACCCCCTCTAATGCCCCGATGAATAATCGTGGAAGGATGGCATCGTCATGGGCTAGATGGTCGGTGGTGACCTCGAAGTAGGTGATGTACCGACTTGCGGAGGTCTTCCCATCATATGGATTGATGTGGAATGGTTTATACTTCGGTGGGAAGGGAACATCTCTTCATGCAGCGGGATACGGTTGTCTTATCCTGAGGTCTTGGCAGTTTTCTCGGGCATGGAACATGGCCCAGAGCTCCTGGACCTCTCGTCTTGCCTCCCTGGCCTCGTCTGCAGCGTTAGGAGCCGACATTTCAGGAAAAATATTGTCCGGGTTTGGTGCCGCTGAGTTTGAGTCTGCACTGACCGCGGGACCTAAGTTTGTTTAGCCAGGCATCCCTCCTTGCATAGTAGGGAGGGCTGCTTTGAGTTCGTCCACCGATTTGACAAAAGTGTGCAGTATGGTTTCCAGAGTGTCGAAGCGTTGGCGATCACTGGGACCATCCTGTTCGTCATTTGTCATGAATGCCGTCCTGACATGAGTAGAAGTGGAAGGGACGGTGGATGACGTACATTCCGAATCATACCCCTGTAACGAGAAGTCATCGGGGTATGTGGGAATGTCTTCCTCCGGTTCGGACTCAGAAGGAACAGTACCCCCAGCATCCGATTTTGCCTCGCCTTGGGAATTACGGACGTCCTTGGGGACGTCGGGATTCGCTGCATCTAATGGGAGAGTTGTTTCCCCCAGTTCATCTTTTTGGAACATCGGATTGTTGTGGAAGTACGGAGGAGTGCTACCCCCAGTCCCAGCAACCCCCAGTGATATGGACGATGAATCTTCCACTGTAACAGATTTTGTCTTTGAACGGGTGCCTTGGAAAACTCCGGTGGTGGGCACCCGCTTAGACGATAGTCTCTTAGTCATAGTGGTTGAAATCTTTGGGCTGGAAATGCTTGTCTTCTTCCCTCTTCCATCGGCAAGGATTTTCTGAGCAGAGTTGCAGGAGACGACGGAAAATGCTTCATCTTCTGAACATGGTTGTTGCAGTCTTTGGAAGACGGACTGCCGGTCTTCTCGTACCGTCGTGTTATTGCAACAGCAGTTGATGATGACTTGGGTGCAGTGACGTCTGTGGGAGGATTCTTTGCACCCCGAGGCCCCCTCTCTTTCCTTGCGTTTGTGGAGGATAGCCTCACGCAAGTCAGATGGGTCCGGAATGACCATGTTTGCTCCCTAGATTTTGGAAGACTTTTGGGAACCATCCTGTCCGTTCGCCGTCGGGGGCTGGACTCGAGTGGTTCTGTACAACTTTCCATCAGAGGCCCGCATAACAGTATGTGGAATGCTCGGATGGTCAGAGGTCGGGTCAGCGGACTGAGCTTGCCAAGCTCGCGCTGCCCTAGACTTCTTCACTCTGGCACGTGACGGTACATAGTAGGAAGAGTCTAAGTGGTGCTGGAGAGAGTCAGACATGTCTTTTTGGGAGCACGAGAGATCAGGACCATAGGAGATGCGGTCGAAGACTGAGCCGCATAGAGCAGGCGACATGCGGCTGGAATCAATAATCTTCATACGGCTGGCAGTCGTAGCCGCATGGGCTTTCTTTATGCGGTTGGAAGTCTCGACCGCATAGGTCTTCTCCATGCGGCTGGAAATCCTGGCCGCATGAGTGTTATGCATTTGGCTGGCTATTTCGGCCACATAGAGATTATTCATGCGGCTGGCAAGTTTGGTCGCATGAGTCTTGGTCTTGCGGCTAGTGCCTTTGTTCGAATTCTTCCTGGAGCGCATAGAATTACTCTTTGTCCCTGTAAGTCCAGCATCGTAGTGCTTTTCTCTGCCGAACTTGGGGACAGCAGAGTTTTCTATGGCTTGAAGTGGGGCCGCATGAGAGTTGCCTTCGCCATCTTGGGCAGCAGAGAGAGTACTCCGTCCAGAGCTTGGGGAGGAGCAAATGACTTTGGCCTCCACTCCTTGCGAGCCTTCTTTGTGCGGGTTCGCTTCTGGACCGAGCCAGCGCTTCTTTCGAAGAGCATTTCTTCGAACGCCTGTTGGTCGAAGCGGACGACCATCTTCTGTTGCGTGGAGCCAAGTTTGGCTGCATTCGATTGCATCACCAACTCCTCAGCCGTGGAGAAGTTTGTCTCCAGCAGAGTCGTCATCGTGTTTGCCATGAAATATAAAAGAACAGAACAATTATCGGAGGACTGGACTTTTACTTCACAATACAAACTCGCTTATATAAAGAAAGCCTAGGGACGAAAACATAAGTGCAGCAATCTAAGTACAATTGTTTATTTTAGATTATGGGGGTTGACGATAGAGGCTCGGGAAAGCGACGGCAGCTCTGCCTTACTCCTTGGACGATCGGATGCAGCCTTGGCTCGGGAAAGAAATGCTCTCAGGATGCTCTCTGTGCGTGCCTTTGTCTCTCTGCTCTCTCTCTTCAAATCTCTCCAAGTGCTCTGGTACTCTTCAAAAAAAGTTCTTCCAAAAAGTCCTCTTTTCGCAAGGGAATGGCACCTTGCTATTTATAGTAGTAGGATGCAATCATTAGGGTTTGCAATGATTGCCTCCATGACAAGTTGACGGCTAGAGATCGGTCAATCTGGGCCATTAATTCTGATTATAGCAAATCTAGGTAATTAATGTGGATTGTACCAAATCTTGTGGGCGATAAATGTTCACTGTCATGAATATTCGCATCTTGTGAGGGATTGCCACGTGTCTAATTTGCTCTATTTGACTTGATCTGGGCAATTATGGTGATTATAATAAATCTGATTTTGTTAGCATTTGTTAGCACCCATAATTCCTGGAAGATAAGACTGCCACGTGTCTAAATCGCCGTGAGAAGCGCCACGTGTCTTCACTGGGTCATCTTAGCAGGGCCGCATATGAGTGGGTCGCATGAGAATGAACGGCCGTATGAAGATGGGCAGCAGCATGGGGATGAACAGCCGCATGAAGCTGGTTGGCCGCATGAAGTGGGCGACCGCATGCTGATGGGCGGCCGCATAGAGGATGCAGCCGCATGAAGATGGGTGGCCGCATGACGTGGGCGGCCGCATAAATACAGCAGCCACATGTCTCGGGACTCGGTGGATTCTGCCAACTGTGAAAAGATTTTCTCCTCGCTTTTATGTCAGTCATTATTGCTCCTTTATGTCAGTCATTATTGCGCCTTTATGTCAGAGCTGTCATTCGTCAGAGCTGTCAGCCGTCAGGGCATTAAATGCAGCCAAAGATGAAGGGAAAAAACTGTCGAAGGCCACGTGGCTCTGGGTCTATCCGAGCCGCATAGACGTCTGAGCCGCTTTGACCCCTGAGCCGCATGGGCTCTCTGAACCGCATGGAGATTCTTTGCCGCATAGACCTTTCTTTATTCTTTTCCATGCTTATATATATATATATATATATATATATATATATATATATATATATATATATATATATATATATATATATATATATATATATATATATATATATATATATATATATTATAATATTTGTGTGTGAGTGTGTGTTTTCTATGTGTGTGTAAATACTCAAAAATCCCAAAAAAAAAAGCTTAATAACATTTTCTAGTGTAGGGTTATATAAAAATATGTACTCCCATATTAATACTTATTTCTTAATAACACAAATAACCTATAATAAAGATAAAATTTTTAATTAATAATAATAATAATGACAACAAAATAAAATAAACCTATAATAGGTTTACGTTCAAGTATATATAAATATAGCCGACAATCCCAAAAAAATTACGAAGATATTATAAGGAAATTAATTACCATATTTACAAATAAAATTTTAACTTAATAGCAAGAACATATATTGTATATATATTACAACCATTTCTAAAATTGCCTACTTAATCACCAAAATAAAATACCAACATAAATATATACAATATACATCTATATGGACGTCCTTGGACGCACTATATGACTACATAGGTTTAGGTTGGGTTGGGGTCAAGTTCAGGCTAAAATGGTACAACCGGGTCTCCTAAAGTCATAATCTAAATAAATAACTATTTAAATTATTTATAGGGGTCAAGTCACAACTTTTACTGGTTTACCTAGTTGGCACACAACTATGGTTAGGCCATCCCTAGCAAGGATAATACAATAGTCAAAGCACATAAGTACACTAAACGTACCAAAATTCCTAGTCGATATGCATCTCAAAACTTAACCATGACTAAGGCCATATATATATATATATATATATATATATATATATATATATATATATATATATTCATAATCTAAATAAATAACTATTTAAATCATTTATAGGGGTCAAGTCACAACTTGTACTGGTTTTCCTAGTTGGCACACAACTAAGGTTAGGCCATCCCTAGCATGGCTAATACAATAGTCAAAGCACATAAGTACAATAAACGAACCAAAATTCCTAGTCGATATGCATCTCAAAACTTAACCATTAATATATATAAATATAAATATAAATATAAATATATATATATATATAAATATATATATATATATATATATATATTTATATATATATATATATATATATATATATATATATATATATATATATATATATATTTCTTAATATATATATAAATATATATTTTTTCTTTATATATATATATATATATATATATATATATATATATATTAAGAAAAAAAAATATATATATATATATATTAAGAAGGATAAACTTTATTGATGTATTAGGCAAAAAATGCCGAAGCCTATACAAGTAGAAGCGACAAACGCCAAAAGACAACAAAATCTAAAAGGAGGCTGGACGCAGCCAACAATACTAGCTGGCCCAGACCTCAGGTTTGGACAGTGCTGTCCAGAAACTGTCCGGGGAGTGGATGCAGCGTCTGCTACTTTTGAGACTCTGTCGGAGGACCTCCCGGATCAACTGGGAGGGGATGTATTGGCGACCTTCGTATCTGTATTTGTTATGGTTTTTCTAAAGAACCCAAATTTTGGGGACCGCAACGATATAAAGGTCATAGGATTTGCCCCAGTTGGCGAGGAGATCGTTGAGGCCCCCAACACGATGATCAAGTCCACAGCGGCGTGAGAGGTTGGACCACATCTGAGTGGCGAGGTCGTCGGAGATCCGGATGTGTTCGATGGTTTCTGAGTGATACAAATTACATCAATGACACTTAGAGGCTAGGCTGTAGCTGATGGAGGTGAGGGAGTCGTCGGTGGGGAGCTTCCTGTAGTGAGCTCTCCAAATTAGGATTGACTATTTTTTGGGAATGCAAGAATGCCAAAAAGAGGCGTTCAGCGGAGAGGTCGTGTCGGGTCCTCTCGTCACGCGCCTGGCATAGGCCAACGTAAAGGTGCCTCCGGCTGTGGCGGCCCATGTCAGAGCGTCGGGGGTGTCATTGATCTGAACGTTTGCGGCGGCGAGGACAGCCGGCGTCACCGGACCCAGCCAATCTCTGATCAGGTTCCATCTCCACCCGTCGTTGTCGTCCCATAGATATCGGATGGTGCAATTGGGGGGACGTTTGTGGAAGGTTGGTGGAGAGCATTGCCAAGCCAGCGTTCGTGGTGGAGCGATGATCTGCCGTTGCCGATTTGAAGGTGGATGTTGGGTTCTGCGAGGCATCAGCCATGGAGGATCTGTCTCCAGGATGCAGAAGAACGATTGTTAGCGATGGCTGTCGCGGGTGAGAGTGACGGAAGTATCTAGCCTTCATGAATCTGGTCTAAATGGAGTTTTCCGATCGGACTTTCCACCACAGCTTCATAGAGCAGACATCGATGATATGAGCAATTCCGCTGAAGCCTAGGCTGCCGGCTTCGGTTGGTTTGGCCATGGTGTCCCAGCTGGCCCAATGGTATATATATATATATATATATATATATATATATATATATATATATTACTTTTTAAAAAAAATTAATCAAAAGGCAAACTTTATAGGGCCCTAGGACAAAATAAAGAGAGGAAAATGAGGAGGGACCAGGAGCCCACACAAGCCGTGTGTACCTATCCCCTCCCCGTCCTACAAAACGTATACAAAATCAAAAGTATACAAACGTAAAAGAGGGCGCCAGAAGGAAAAAAATTTAGGAAAAGAAGCAGGGGGTAGAATAAGGAGGAAAGAAAACACAAATGTCGACACATCATCCCAGCCCCATAGTCATCGCGTGGCAGTCGATCCTCTTAGCAATCTGCCTTTGAATCTCCGTCACCAACTGTTGCATTGAGAAGGGGCCTCCCTCATATCTATTTTTATTTCAGTTCTTCCATAAGACCTAGGTGATGGCCACAAGCTCTGCAATCCTGGGGGACGTGATGGCCAGATTTGACACTGAGGCTGGAAGGAGGGATTCGATTATAGGCTGCCCGTTTGTTGGGCGGATGATTCTCCAAACTTCGGCGGCCACCTCGCCCGAGAACATCAAGTGAGTCGCAGATTCCACCGATGGGGCCGAACAGCAATGGCGGCGGGATGCCAGTGACAAACCTAAAGTCTGCACTATATCGTCGGTGGGCAGCTTGTTGAGAACGCAACACCAAACTAATATCGACCATTTAAGCGGGCTGTCGACGTGCCACAGGGTGGCCCAGAAAGAGATGACTATGTTGACGTGCCAGCTGCCATGCCGATGCCACTGTGAACCCTCCTGATTGGGGCTCCAAATGAAGGTGTCCGGCAGAGAACCCATAGAAGTGTCGGACGCACGCAGGGCTGCCTTCGCCCGGTCGCCAAAGAGCCAGGTCACTCGTCTAAAGTCCCACCTATTGCCCAACCAAAGGTCACGAATGTGAATGTCCGCAAGAGGGGGCCTCGTATTAAGACGCCCACAGGCGAGCCACTTTTCATCGACTGGTACAGTGTCACCCATCCCAACCGGTAGATGAATGAAGTTCTCGACAAGCTCTCTTCCTTTCAAGAGCCGGCACTACATAGACGAGGTATTGCTGTTCGTAGTAGCGGTCGCTAGAGTTTGGTGCTTGAAGTATCTCGCCTCCATATACCGACGCCAAAGGGAACGTTTAGTGTGTCGATTCCACCAGCCTCTCCAACGCATCATAAGTCGAATCTGCCTTCCTGGGTTGGTCCAGCAATGGTTGACCACCCCATCCAGGTCCTGCGGTGACCTCCAGAAGCACTGCCTCATAAAAATTGGTGAAGGAAGTTTTGATGATATTTAGAACCTTCTTTGGGGGTTACACACCGACAGAAGGTAAACAGGAATGGAGGCAAGAATGTGTTTGAGCAAGATGAGCCTTGTAACGCTCCAGTCCTAAAATACTTATGATAAAAGTACGTAGACATGCCAGCTGTATACATACGAAGCATACTCCAATATACCAAAACCTCGTATGTATACATAAGCTGTAAAATATAGTAACTATGAAACTAATCTCTTCCACAAACCAATATATCATAAAATCACTTATAAATATCATTTGTACAAAACGTTGGACGAAGAAAATCTACTACAAAAAAAGAAAAAAATACATAATGACGATGGAAGAGTCGAATGAAGCGAAAGATGATCCAAAAGTTAGCATCGCGAAGGTAGATTATAAACTATGTCCTTGGCTAGAGAACCTGTGAAAATCACAAATACACTTGGAGAAATCACCAGTTCCTCAGAGGGACGTAACAAGATACAGGAAGAACATGCTAATATGAACTGTCAGAATAATAATAATATACAAAAGACTCTCCTAGACACAAATATGCAAAAGGGATTTTAATCGTCTATTGTGCAATTTAGAGGACAACTTTTATTGCGCATGGGTAGAATTTAGGCTATAAGTACGTAACTGGCATCCAGTCATGCGTATCCGGCCATAACGTCCAAAACGTCAGAGGGTATCTGCAAATATAATTTTACTATAGTTCCTTTCGAAAACTATGGTTTACCTGTTTGGCTTCCCATATACACTAGTGACTGTCCTTCCCCAATATTTCCCACGCTGACCAAGTCATATCCATGACCCGCCCAGTTTTGTAACTGCTCGAGTCTTTATACCTTAATCATAGCAGTTACGATCTATCTGTCACACGACAATAGAGATGGCCAGTCAATGACTCGTGCCCCTAGCAAAATGTCTCAAACCGTGTAGTGTGAGTGTCTTGGTCAAAAGAGATATAAGAATATACCACAACAAGAAGGTAGTCCACTAAAACTAAGTCAACATGCATAAAATAAAGTAAAACAATAAAAAATGACTAATGGAGTCGCTTGCACACAAGTATGGCTTGGACGCACAGTTCATAACAGAGGAAAATAACAAAGTAAATATATGCTGAAAATAAATAATATGACAGTAAATATAGCAAGGTATACTTACCTGAGGGTACGACGATCCAACAAAATCCCAGATAGTCCAATGGCCATGACTGGTGTGAAGAAGTCCAAAGTTTACGAGACAGCTGGAGATATGATCAGTAGTACTCAAGACTCGATAATAGATGAGAATTTATTGGGAAAAGTATTTGTAATATTTTAGAAAACTATGTTTTAGTAAAAAATTTATATAATTACTTGAAATTACTAGAAAATGGTTTTAGGCAAAAATTTATAAGTTTGTAAAAATATGCTTTTTAGATAACAAAAATTATATTTCAAAAATAAACTATTTTAGTTATTATTAGTAATTATTAAGAAATTATTGTAGCTTCCCTTCCCGAAAATTCTTGAAAATATTTTTTTATTTTATTTAAATGGTGATTTGATGATTTTATAAATAATTATTTAGTTAATTATTTCGGTAGATGACTTTAGCCATGGTAGAGTTTTGAAGTACAAGATGACTAGAAAATATGGCACGGATAGTGCAGTGGCGTGCTTTGACTAGTGTATTAGTCCTGGTAGGGAAGACCGAGCCATAGTGACATCCTAACTGAGAAAACCAGGCCAAGTTGCGACTTAACCCTACCGAAGATTTTATTTATTATTTGATTATATTATTGAGTTTTCGGGGACCCGATTGTACCGAACCTGTCCAGATTAGACCCAAGTCAAACTCAAGCCCATGTAGTCGTGTAGTGGGACCAAATACGACCTTGTAGACATGTTTGGTAAATACAAATATTTTATATATATTAGGAATTGGCAATTATTTACTAAATAATTGTTATGGGTAGAATATAGATATTATTGTTATTAAATAGCGTTTAGATTATTGTACGAATTTCTGGAGCCGAATAAATGGGGTGGTTGATGAGTTCACCGCGATATATTATTGGTTTAATTTCAGTGTTATTAGGATTAATATTATTATTAATAATTTTGACGTATTTATTAAACAAATTTTACTTTACTATTATTTGTTTATTTTTATTTTATATAAATAAATATTATTGTATATGTGTCCATATCTATGTAGGTAGGCCCTATCCTAGGAATAATTGTTATTGGAATTTAATTGGGTTGGTGGAGATTGTATATAAGGATATACGTATATTGATATACATATGTGTATATATATATAATATATATCAAATATGTATTGATAGATATATGGGATTGTGTGTATATATATATATATATATATATATATATATATATATATATATATATATATATATATATATATATATATATATATATATATATATATATATATATATATATATATATATATAATATATAAGTATAAATATGTTTGAATATATATAAATAAATGCGTATGTATAGAAGTATATATATATATATATATATATATATATATATATATATATATATATATATATATATATATATATATATATATATATATATATATATATATATATATATATATATATATAAAAATATATATATATATATATATATATATATATATATATATATATATATATGTATATTAGTGTGGGTGTATTTATATATAAATACATACATGTATTTTTGTGTGTGTATAGATAAATATAAGTGTGTATATAAATATGTATATGTGTATTTATATAGAAATATATGTTATATATATGTATATGTGTATATATGTATGTATATGTGTACATGGGTATTTATGTGCATATATATATATATATATATATATATATATATATATATATATATATATATATATATATATATATATATATATATAAATATATATATATATATATATATATATGTTAGTTTGTAATAAAATAGAAAAAGAAGTAGGAAACCATACCAGCCAGGCCCAGCAAAGAGGCCCATACCCAACCTGTACTGGGTCGAGCTCAGCCGAGCCCAGCCCGAGCAAGACCAAGCCCACACCAATTTTTCCTAACAGCAACTCAGCTTCCCCCGCGAATACCAAGTCGAGCCCGATCAAAGTTCATAAATATATAGAGAGAGGACCGGGAAAGGAGAGCGTATACATCGAAAACCCTAACATCCAAGTACCACGCCACCCTCCCTGAAACCTGGGCGGCACCCCATGATATCGCGCCGCCGCGTGAAGTCGCCGGACGGCGGCCACGGCCATGCGGAAGCAGTGTGTGTACTGCCGGGAACAGAACAGAACAGCGGTTGCGCGAGCAAGTTCGTCGCGACGTTTCGCTCACCACATCTGATCAATTCCAGAACCAATTTCACAGGTACAAACCTAACCTATACACCTTCCAATATACTAGATATCGTCGGAGAAAATCGAATCGAAATCGACTTAAAATCAACGCCGAAAATCCCGAAAAATTGTTTCAAAAAACAGAGCATAGTTAACCTAAAACCCCAACTTAGACGATAATTCGTGACCAACCCATTAGCAGTTTTCAAAATCTATTTAAAGACAATCCTAGAATACCTATAGGGCTTCACAACCCTTTTTGCGGATTTGAAAATCATCGACTACGCGTCGAGAAACCGAATCCCAAAGTTTTCCAAAAATCTGTTTTCAAAACTAGAAAATTGTTCCACACGACGTGCGTCCCGCCAAACTGGGCGATGTGGTTGCGAACCGAAGGCATCGAAAGCTACGTAACAGCTTCGTGGTCGTGTGGGCTTTGGCGGAATTTTAATTGGTCGCGTGTGCGCGACGAATTTAATGCGTATCCATCGAAATTCACCGTATCGTGCACTTTGCAAATTTCTCAATTACTTTGTGCACGCTCGTCAGATCGAGATGAAACTTGCACCATCAGGACCGTATCAATTTTTTGGTCCTGTATGCCAAGTTTGGTCCGATTCTGAGAAAGTTGATAAAATTGCGGTATCGCGGGCCCCCCCCCCCCCGGTCCGACTCAACGGGTGATTTTATGCACGGCCTGCCAAAATCCAACTTTGGATATATGGTTGGGTTTGTATCAGAAAATTGGATCCATAGACATGTAGTTTGATGACTTTAGTGACTGTTGACTCCGGCACACTTTTCGGTGCAAAGCGGGTCCAACGGCGGATGCCGTTTTGGCCCGAAATTACCATTTTGCCCCTGTGTCCAGAAGTGGACTTAAGGACAGGCAATCATAGCTAATTTGACTATTCTGAGACTGTTGGCATTCTCTGTTTCAGCTTTCGGAGACAGTTGTGATGATTTGGACCTTATGGCTTAGTAGTGGACTAGATTGTTATTGGATCTGCGTGCAACCTCCAGGCAAGTATACCTTGCCTTCCTCTAGAGTTTTACTTACATGCATTTTCTTTCATTTTTCAGTCATTTGATTGTTTATGGACATGTACTTTTCATGTTATTTTCTGTGGAGTTATTTTTATTGTTTATAGCCATGTTCATGTTTTGGCCTTGTGTTTCACATTTGGAGTTCTCGTCAGTACCTTGCTTGAGTCGTGTCATAGAAGAGTAGGTGTAAGTGAACTGCTAAATCCTTGACATTGTTTCCTTGGTACCAGAGAGTCCACACTCGGGACGAGGGTGTTTTTCTTGATCTGTTTACATCCGTGAGTCCACGCTAGGGACTAGGATGTCGATTATTTGTACCAGAGAGTCCACGCTCGGGACGAGGGTGTAGACTTGACTTGACTTGACTTGCACCAGAGAGTCCACGCTCGGGACGAGAGTGTTTACATCAGAGGGTCCAGACACGGGACGAGGATGTAGTATTTGTACCAGAGAGTCCACACTCGGGACGAGGGTGCCTTGCCGTGAACTAACCAGAGAGTCCACACTCGGGATGAGGGTTAGTACTAACCAGAGAGTCCACACTCGGGACGAGGGTAAGTGTTTAGTTCAAACCCGTGAGTCCACACTCGGGATGAGGGTTTGGTTTCTTCCATTGATCTCGTGATTATCGTTCATCCGGCAGTTCATTTATACGTAGTTGTTCTGGTGTTCGTGGGTTCGAGTTTGTGTCGTATTCGTAGTCATTGTCAAGTTCCTATTTCTTCTTATTTATTTTCTCCTGCATGATAAAACTGTTAGATAGACATATATATTATGTATCTTGCTATGTCCTCTGAGGACCTGATGATCTCCTCAGGTTTAGCGATTGCATGGAGTTAACTAGTTGTTCAGGATGGCACAGGATTTGCAGTTCTTGCGGGATTCAGGTATCGTATCATGTTTATTGTCCGCTCGTGCCTTATGTTCCTTATCATGATATACTTTTCTTGTTAGCTACATTTATAGACTCATATCATTTCTTAGAGTCTAATCGGACATATATACTAGTGGGCTGCAGACCACGACCCATAGTGTTCATTCATGTTTCATATACTTATTGTGGATTGAGATATAGATTTGTTTGCCATAATTTGGCAGTATACCATAGCCTTGACAGCGTTTACGTATTCGAGACGGGCTGGAGACCGTTCGATACGTAGCTGGCTTTCTCACGTACTCGCGTCCGAAAAGCGGGTGCGGGTCGTGACAATCATGTAAGTCAAAACTATATTTAATATAACTAAACTTTATTGGTAAAAATATATTTTTTTTGATAACACACAAAAATCTGAAATAAATCATTTTAACTGAAACTCTAAGTTGGTAGCATATATATATATATATATATATATATATATATATATATATATATATATATAAAAACTATATTTCCTACGTAATATCTAATACTAAAGAAATCATTTTAATATAGTTAATACTCTACAGTTTATGAAATATATATTTTAATAACCATTATAATCTAAAGAAATTATTTTTCCTGTTAAACTAAATTTTTGTAAAGATATATAAAGTCTAAGATGAAATATCATAATATATAATAAAAATGGCAAATATTTGATATCCATACACAGAGATATTTACAAAGCACTTAAAATACTAATGATTAATAATAATAAATTTTTTAGAATAATATTCATAAAAATATTAGTAATGATAATATATTATATTAACTAAACCAAAGCAAGTAAAATGAGATATGTCACACTCACTTTTCAATTTTAAGGATATTTTAGTCATTATGTATTTATTGAATTTGTTTTATTTAATTTATTATTTTAATGTGAATGCTATGTGGCTTCGATTGGTGTTTGAGTAGTATAAGGTGGTTTAACCTTAGTCAACCTTGAGTTGGAGACTAATCATACAATTAGAATTATTTTTGTCCTTTTAGATTACATTTTAGAGCCATGTCCAAATTAGGAAGCTATTAAATCATTTTTAAGATATTTTTCCATAAAGCCTTTTTAGCCATTTTGACATGGGCCTTTTTGGAAACTTGAGGAGTTCAATTGGCCCATGAGCAAACACTAACCCTAGAGAGACTATAGTGGCCGGCCACAGCAGCCCCCCTTCTTTTATTGTACTTTGGTTTGTAGCCGTCACAAGTGCAAACCCTAGTTTCTCTCTTCTCCCAAAACCCTAACTTGCTCAACCGGCATCCGTTTCACCTCAAACGAATTGCGTTGTGACCGTGGGGAGGAGGAGAACTTGCTGGAGCATTGCTAGCAAGGACTTGGAGATGTTTGCTTGGAAGAAATTGGTCGTCAAAGTGCTCGAGGAGTCACTTTTATTGAGATACCAACACTCAATAGGCAAACCTCGTTCTAGCAATGGTTCTTCTTATTTTTCTTCATGTTAGCATGCATCTAGGTACCCTCGACCTGTAGGTTTAGTTTCGTTTGATTTTGTGTCCGTTCGATGTACGTATAGGACACGTATCCGAGTTACAACATAGGTATTCGACGACATTACCCAATGGATTGAAACTTATTATTTTTTGAATCTATTTATATATTTGGAAAGCCCTAGACATAAGGATCCTAACCCCATAGTTTTTGACACGAATCGGGTTCGTGTCCGTGTCCAAACAAGACACGAGCATGCTGTACGTGCAGGCCGTGCGCGTGCCCTGCTACCGCGCGTTGATTGCACGATGCACAGGCCACGTAGCCGTGTGCCACTTAGCGTGTAGGTGGGGGCAACATATGTGGACACGTTCCCTAAGTTTTGTGTTATTTCGATTCGAATTGAGTGAGAAATCGCGACCGCACGGGTCGACACACGCACGCGCGCGCACAGCCGCCATTGATACGGCCCTCGTGATGACACGTATGGACACGTGGACTCGATTCGATGTTTCCTATGTGTAGCCCTATACCTAGCCTAACCTAGGACACAACCACTACACGTGTGGTAGGACACATGAGTCCCTAGACTCGTCGTCCCGCGTACACAACGTGGTGTACTGTTCTGTGCACACGCGTACAGGCCTCGCATGGACACGGGCTTCGTGTGCATCGGACACGACACTTGTCCGCACGAGGAATTAACCAGTAGGTCGGAGAAGTATTAGCCTAGGTATACGTGAATTTTCACGAGAAACGGTTCGGAATCGAGCGAGAAATCGGACTCGCACCGATTCAATTGACACACGTATCGGGTTTTCCGATACTCACTCTGTGGAAACGATATGGACACAGTTTCGACTCCATGAGTACCCGAGCATGTCACACACATCGAGACCAACGTATTTGCCATGTTTCACGGGTTCTAGTTGTGTATTGTGAGTTTTGGGTCGTTATGTGGATTTTGGATTTTTCGACATTCGAAATTGAGTCGAATGTATGAATATTTGTTTTCTTGGTTTTTAACCAACAAATTCTGGGTTTATGACTCGTAGATGATATTTTGGACTTGCGGGAAGCGATCTTTGGATTTATATCCTATTTATTTACTATTTATGTATATATTTTGGGTTTCCCCTTTATATATATATATATATATATATATATATATATTATATATATATATATATTATATATGTATATTGTTGGTGGGTTAGCCGAGATCCGTAACCCAAGTTTCGAGTTTCATTTCCTTTCGTGTAACCAACTGCCTTTACGTATATATATATATATATATATATATATATATATATATATATATATATATATATATATATATATATATATATATATATATATATATATATATGTGTGTGTGTGTGTGTGTGTGTGTGTATACCAATGTATATATATAAGTTACTTTTAAATAGATTATGTATATATGTATATATATATTACTTTCTTTTAGTTAAGTTCTTAGCCATTTATTCTCAGTTTTGATCACGCCAGCAGCCCCTTATCATCACACACACACAAACTGCTTCACATTAAAGTTATATATATATATATATATATATATATATATATATATATATATATATATATATATAAAATATATATATATATATATATATATATATATAAAAATATATATTTATATATATATTATATATATATATATTAATTGAATGAATGTATATATCTATATGTAGTATTGCTTGTGAATGTAACCATAGGGAGTATAGGGACAGATTAGGATCGGCCCAATGAGCCTAGATTAGTCGAGTTGACTGGCAAGTTGACTGGCAAGTTGACCAAGTTGACAAAAGTCAACTTTGAGTCAAACTTGATCCAAATCGACTCAAACGGACTTAGAATGACTTGATAACTTGTGTTTGACATAAAAATTGGTAGATGTATAGTTGACCAGGTTTGACCAGAGTTGACCAAGGGTTGTCTTTGACCTAGAGGGACCTAGAATCATCTAGAATGCATTGTAGGCTATTCTTATTTCATATTAGACACTTTGTAACCTATGGTTGTTCTAAATGGAACTTTGTGACTCCAGTTTAGACTCATATTCTTATCAGGCATTTGGAATACCAAGCGAGTATATTCTCTGATAGTGCTTTTAATTACTTGTCAATTTCTATATTTTAATTTTAGTCAGTTCTATTTGATTCTCAGTTACAAACACGGATTGATATTTCTAGAATTCATGTATACGACACACATACCTACTTGTCTAGCCTCTATTACAAGAACCACTACAAGAATCACCTACAAGCACCTTTATGTTCTAGCTAGATTTGTTCTCGATTTACGTGTCGTGTTATGGATTTACTCATATTTGTCGGGCGGAGAAATACTTGAGTAGACATGTAAACATTCCTAAATATTCGAACCACCTCCTTGTGAATTATTCAAGAACGATAGCCATCCCACACTTTGCCAGCGTATGTTGTGCCGGATTACCCCTAGCCGTTTATATGTCAATCTCAGTATTTTAAAACACACTGTGAGTATTGTCAAGAATCTTTACTAGAATCACCACAAGAATCTTACTAGAATCATCACAAGAACCGTTAAAGAATCTCCCTACTTGAATCATTGATGACATATATTGTACCACTGGACTCATATCACATTATTCTAGTTCAGCTAGCATTTATTTACAGTCTTCATTCACATGATATTCTGTTTCACAGCTTTTACTTTCCTTTTTTTATAACTATTGTTTTACATCTTAAACTTTCTCGAACTCCCATGCTTCATCAATATAATTGTCTATAATTATTTTATAGTCTTTGTCATTTACTTAGATTTACTTGATGAGATGTATTCGTTCCTGTCCTGACTGGACCTGTTAAAAATATTACAGATGTTAGCCCTGAGGATGCATGCCCTACTCACTATGGATCTGGAGAGGGATTAGCTACCTTTGGCCCTGACTCTTAGGAGTGATCGGGAGACTAGTTTAGTAGACTGTTTTAGATTTCTTTACTAGAACTTGAGTTGTAATAATTTGAGAGTTGACTTATTTTGAGTTATTTTGAGATATTATCATTTAGTTGTTTTTACTTATTTTCTTTTAGTTATAGACTTCTGTGTTATCCTATCGTGCTTAGACTGTGATTGAGTAATATCATTTCTATACTTGTCTTTCGTTCGGAGTTGAGATTTAAGACAAGTACATTATATAATTACATGAGTTGGTTTAGATAGTGACCTAGAACAGCTTTCTACCGTCGATTCTGCGGCGTAGGCTGGGCATTGTTATGCACTTGTACCCTTACACTGGGTGCGGATCGTGATACGTTTTTAGTGGTGGCCCATACAGGTCGAGAGTCACATTAGTGCGATATCTTGGTAGTACGGCAATTTAGTTGTTCTGCTACGAGCCTGCAATAAGAATTAAGAAATAGGCTTTAGATGAGAGGGTACTCAATCGCAACTAGAAAATTTCCATAGATTTGAATCTATTGACACTTGTTCAAATATAAATAATCTACTTCATACCTGTCCTTCTTGATGATATCATCTTTGTGCCATTATTGACCTCTTGTTTGATCTGTCCTTCTTTTTTTCATCTTGTTGTGTGTTATTTCATTAGTACCTGTCAGGATATTCTTATGATGTGCTAGATAGTATAGTAACCCTGTTCGAGACTGTGAATTACGACCAGTAGGACCATATTTTGTATGTTTTAGATATAATTTTTTTGACCTTCATTGTCGGGGGTTTAACCTAGAAGAAATGGAACCGTCTTTAATTTCGAGGACGAAATTATTTTAAGGAGGACAGATTTGTCACACTCAATTTTCAATTTTAAGGGTATTTTAGTTATTTTGTATTTATTGAATTTGTTTTATTTAATTTATTATTTTAATGTGAATGCTATGTGGCTTCGATTGGTGTTTAAGTAGTATAAGGTGGTTTAACCTTAGTCAACCTTGAGTAGGAGACTAATCATGCAATTTGAATTATTTTTGGCCTTGTAGATTTCATTTTAGAGCCATGTCCAAATTAGGAAGCTATTAAATCATTTTTAAGCTATTTTCCATAAAGCCTTTTTAGCCTTTTTGACATGGGCCTTTTTGGCAACTTGAGGAGTGCAATTGGCCCATGAGCAAACCCTAACCCTAGAGAGACTATAGTGGTCGGCCACAGCAGTCCTCCCTTCTTTTTATTGTACTTTGGTTTGTAGCCGTCACAAGTGCAAACCCTAGTTTCTCTCTTCTGCAAAAAACCCTAACTTGCTCATCCGGCTTCCGTTTCACCTCAAACGAATTGCGTTGCGACTATGGGGAGGAGAAAAACTTGCTGGAGCATTGCTAGCAAGGATTTGGAGATGTTTGCTCGGGAGAAGTTGGTCGTCAAAGTGCACGAGGAGTCACTTTCATTGAGATTCCAACACTCAATAGGTAAACCTCATTCTAGCAATGTTTCTACTAATTTTTCTTCATGTTAGCATGCATCTAGGTGCCCTCGACCTGTAGGTTTAGTTTCGTTCGATTTTATGTCCGTTCGATGTGCATATCGGACACGTATCAGAGTTAGAACATAGGTGTTCGACGAAATTACCTAATAGATTGAAACTTGTTATTTTTGAATCTATTTATATATTTGGATAGCCTTAGACATAAGGATCCCGACCCCATAGTTTTCGACACGAATCGGGCTCGTGCCCGTGTCCAAATAGGACACGAACACGATGCACACGCAGGCCGCGTGCGTGCCCTGCTGCCGTATGTTGATTGTACGATGCACAGGCCACGTGGCTGCGTGCCACTTGGCTTGTAGGTGGGGTCAATGTCTGTGGACACGTCCCCCATGTTTTGTGTCATTTCGATTCGAATCGAGTAAGAAATTGCGACCGCACGGGTCGACACACGCGCACGCGCGCACAGCCGCCGCTGACACGGCCCTCGTGGCGACACGTATGGACATGTGGACTCGATCTGATGTGTCCTACATGTAGCCCTATACGTAGCCTATACTAGGACATGACCACGACACGTGTGGTGGGACACACGAGTCCCTAGACTCGCCGTCCCCCGTGCACGACGGGTGCAGTTTTCTGTGCACACGCGCGCAGGTCGCACGTGGACACAGGCTTCGTGCGCATTGGACACAACACATGGCAACACGAGGAATAGGCCAGTAGGTCGGGAACGTGTTAGCCTAGGTGTACGTGAAGTTTCACGAGAAACGGTTCGGAATCGAGCGAGAAATCAGACTCGTACCGATTTAATTGACAAGCGTATCGGGTTTTCCGATACTCACTCTGGGGACACGATACGGACACGGTTTCGACTCCATGAGTACCCGAGCACATCACACACATCGAGACCAAATTATTTGCCAAGTTTCGTGGGTTCTAGTTGTGTATTGTGTATTTTGGGTCGTTATGTGGATTTTGGGTTTTTCAATATTCGAAATTGAATTGAATGTATGAATATTTGTTTCCTTGGTTTTTAACAAACAAATTCTGGGTTTATGACTCTTATATGATATTTTGGACTTGCGGGAAGCGGTCTTTGGATTTATATCCTATTTATTTACTATTTATGTATATATTTTGGTTTCCCCTTTATGTATATATACATATATATATATATATATATATATATATATATATATATATATTATAGCTATATGTGTATATGTATATTGTTTTCTTTTAATTATAGAATTCTGTGTTATCCTATCCTGCTTACACTGTGATTGACTTATATCATTTATATACTTGTCCACTGTTCGGAGTTGAGATTTAAGACAAGTACATTATATAATTGCGTAAGTTGGTTTAGATATTGACCTAGAACAGTGTTCTACCGCCGATTCTGCGACGTAGGCTGGGTGTTGTTACGTACTTGTACCCTTACACTGGGTGTGGGTCGTGACAAGATAGGAAAGTCAAATGGTCAAAGAAAAAGAAACAAACAAATAGAAACAACAGCTACTAAGCAGCTGTGTTCTTCAGTAATGAAACAAAACCGAGAGGAATAAGAAGGAGGAGTAAAGGGGGAGCGGGAAGAGAGGAGAACCTACCGGGGCTCTCGGTGGTCCAGGCGGAGGAAGGGCGGTGGCGCGGCTACCCGAGGAAGGAGGTAGCGGCGCCTGATCATCGCCCGGAGCTGGCCTCGCAAGGAAGCGGCTACATATCTAGGGGTCGCCGGATCTGGGGACCGCGATGGTCGGAAGACGCCGATAGGGCGTGGAGGCACGGCATGACTGTGCACCGGACATGGCGAACGGTACGAGGTGTCCCCATATGGAGGCGGAGGGGCCACACGTGGCTACGGGCGATGGTGCTCTGGGGAGGCGGAGAACGCGACGGTCGGCGCTCCGTGGTGGCGGCAAGCCGGAGCTAGGTGTTGGTTTTGCTTATTCTCCGTATTCTTCTTCTCTCTGGGTGTCGGAAGTGGTTGTATGCAGTTGTAGAGGTTGGCATCGTGATGGCCGGGCCTATTGTCGGAGGGATGGCCATTCGTTGGTAGTGGTGATGTCGGTAGGTGCGGCTACAGTGGTGGTGATGGTGGCGATGATGATGAGGGGCTTCTAGTGGGGTGGTCGGGAGTCGAGGAGGCTTCAGTGATGGCCGGGACGGAGGTATTGCGGTGGGTATGAGAACATTGATGCGGAGTTGACTGGTTGGGCTGAGGCTTGAACGGCGGGCCGGAGAGGCCTGGGGTGGATGTGGCCGAAGGTGGTTGACATCCAGGTGGTCGTGGGGTTGTTGGCACAATTGGCAGTGGCTCGCCGAGGCCAGGGGAAGGGTCAGTAGATATGACGGAGTCGAGAATAGGGGAACGGGGTTGATGTCGATGATGGGGACGATGAGTGTGGCGGCGGTGTCGGAGGCAACAGAGAGGAGAAGAACGGGGACGGGTTAGGGATAACATTCGATTGTGTCGGGGGTGTGTCGGACACGGGAAATATTGTACATGTATAAAGAATGGAATAATATGGTGGACACAGACACAATGTACATCTGTGGCGGAAGTTTTGGCATATGGAATTCATGGAGAAATGATAACTATGAGGCACTCCTTATATAGGAGGTGGAAACCCTATTTGGATAAGGATTGAGATTGTTTAAACTCCCTATGGGTAAAATTACTCTATTAATTTAATAACTTAAAGATCTAGATCAATAATGTTTATAAACTATAGAATCTTATTTTAATTCAAAAAAACTACTTTTAGAAAATATAGATAAAATCCAAATCTCGGTTTAAATATCAAAACTCAAATTTAGGATATCATTTTATAACTTGTAAAAATAATATAATATTAATTTCAAAAATCACAATAAATATTTATATATTTGGATTACCTTTTATAATTAATTAAAGTATTTACAAATAGTTTTCATAAATCCAAATAGCCATGTATTAAATTTATGCATCTCGCAAGGAGATATTTTTATAAACATAGTTTTCTAAATTATTATTTATACCATAAAATCACCAGTCTTTTTATAATAATAAATAACGTTTGTCAAACCTCGACGTGCCCTTATAGCATCCCTCTTTTAAATAGAAATTTTGTATAAAATTTATTATCTAGTAAATTCGCACGTGACGTACAAATACGAAGAACGCGAATTCGTACGCGACGTACGATTAAAAAAAATCGATACCAATCTAATAAAAAAATTTAGTAGAAATTTATGGGATTTACATCCTACCCAACTTACAAGAATTTCGTCCTCGAAATTTAGGGATAGGTAGGGTAGGTAAGGTACAAGAGTTTATCGATAAGGAAGTATAAACAAATCATTGGGCATGGCAAGGAAACAACGTTCAACACAAACATGCATTAGAAAAAACGAAAAAAATAACTCACGGATATGGAACTTAATGATGGTTTGCTAGTTAAGGCGATAAAATCATGATGACACGAATTAGAGAATAGTAAGGAATTTAGTAGATCAAAGAGAATAATTTAGACATTTGGGAAATGTAGTTCCCTTAGGGAATGCTAATCGTCTGCGTTGAGGGTACAATTAAGGGAATGATTGAAAGATTTTACAAACAATTAGATGGTCATAATAATCGGCCGAGGGCCGAGGAAAGGGAGAGTAACTCGAGGCAAGGTCGTAGTCTCATGGTTGGTCAGTGGCTAACTATCTTGGTAATAGATAGTAGGTAACTAAGGGGATATCAAGTATGAGTGTTTGTCTTTCTAAATAGGCGAAAGATGAAAATAATAAAGAGTTCGAAGAAGATATTATCGAATACGAATAAGTGGTTCAAAGGCGATTGAAAATTTTCAAAAGAATTTCCAAGGCAGTCGTGGATGAGACTCTAGGGGCAAGTTTAACTATGTCTCCATACACGTAGAATAATATATGAAAAGCGAACCAAAGTGCACCAGGTTGATTAGACCATCATGCACTGGTTCTGATTAGACAATATGTTAGTGGGTGCGCACCCAATAAAATATGTCATGATCAAGCTCGATAAGGGAATAAGCTTATAAAACTTAAGCTAAATTAGCAGCATAGGATAGTCAAAAATAGTAAAAACATAGGAACGTGAGATTAATATTGAAAGAAGTGGAATTAGTTCAAACTTTTTAAGAATCTAGTCATATCTTATGTTGGTGCCTATACAGTCGTCCTACTGTCTACTTGCTTAAGACTTGGTTAAGGTCACAAGGAAGGTTAGGTCGTAAGGCATTCTACCCAACTTATAAGGGTTAAACTAGTAGGGTGATAGAACAATGGGTCATGTCCACCTAGTATGGATTACCTTATTAATCTCTATCAAGCATGAAAGAATGACACGAATCACGATAGAAGGAATCAAGCAAGATGCAACTCGAGGAGTCAAGCGAGAAGGCGGTCAAGTATATGGATGAGATCCTAGACTCTAATCCTATAAGCAGGCTTGCTTGGTACGATAAAGTAACCAAATAATTTATCTTGAGCTACATGGGCCACCACAAAAGTATGTAACGCCCCAGTCACAAAATACTTATGACCAAAGTACTTAGACATGCCAGCTGTATACATACGAAGCATACTCCAATATAAGAAAACCTCATATGTATAAATAAGCTATAAAATGCAGTAACCATGAAACTAATCTCATCCACAAACCAATATATCATAAAATCACTTATAAATGTCATTTGTACAAAATGTTGGGCGGAGACAAATCCACTACCAACAAAAAGAGAGAAATACACAATGATGATGGAAGAGTCGAGCGAAGCGAAAGACGATCCAAAAGCTAGCATCGCGAAGGTAGATTATAAAATATGTCCTTAGCTAGAGCACGTGCAAAAATTATAAACACACTTGGAGAAATCACCAGGTCCTCAGAGGGACGTAATAAGATACCGAAAGAACATACTAATATGAACTGTCAGAATAATAATAATATGCAAAAGACTCTTCTAGACACAAATATGCAAAGGGGAATCTAACCGTCTATTGTGCAATTTAGAGAACAACTTTCATTGCGCATGGGTAGGATTTAGGCTATATGTACGTAATTGGCATCCAGTCATACGTATCCGGCCGTAACGTCCAAACCGTCATAGGGTATCTGCAAATATAATCTCGCCATAGTTCCTTTCAAAAACTATGGTTTACCCATTTGGCTTCCCATGCGCACTAGTGACTGTCCTCTCCCAATATTTTCTACACTGACCAAGTCATGTCCATGACCCGCCCAGTTTTGTAACTGCTCGAGTCTCTATACCTTAATCATAGCAGTTACGATATATCCGTCACATGACAATAGAGATGGCCAGTCAATAAGTCGTGCCCCTAGCAAAATGTCTCAAACCGTGTAGTATGAGTGTCATGGCCAAAGGAGATATAAGAATATCCCAAAATAAGAAGGTAGTCCACTAAAACTAAGTCAACATACATAAAATAAAGTAAAATAATAAAAAAACGACTAGTAGAGTCGCTTGCACCCAAGTATGGCTTGGACGCACAGTTTATAACAAAGGAAACTAACAAAGTAAATATATGTTGAAAATAAATAACACGACAGTAAATATAGCAAGGTATACTTGCCTGAGGGTACGATGATCCAACAAAGCCCCGGATAGTCCAATGGCCATGACTGGTGTGAAGAAGTCCAAAATTTGTGAGACAGCAGGAGATATGATCAGTAGTGCTCAAGACTCGATAATAGATGAAAATTTATTGGGAAACGTATTTGTAGTATTTTAGAAAACTATGTTTTAGTAAAAAAAATTATATAATTACTAGAAAATGGTTTTAGGCAAAAATTTATAAGTTTGTAAAAATATGCTTTTTATATAAAAAAACTATATTTCAAAAATAAACTGTTTGAGTAATTATTAGTAATTATTAAGGAATCATGTAAGTCAAAACTATATTTATTATAACTAAACTTTATTGGTAAAAATACATTTTTTTTGATAACACACAAAAATCTGAAATAAATCATTTTAACTGAAACTCTAAGTTTGTAGCATTCATATATATATAAACTAAATTTCGTACGTAATAAAAAATAAATATATATATATATATATATATATATATATATATATATATATATATATAAACTAAATTTCGTACGTAATATCTAATACTAAAGAAATCAATTTACTATAGTTGACACTCTACAGTTTATGAAATATATATTTTAATAACCATTATAATCTAAAGAAATTATTTTTCTAGTTAAACTAAATTTTTGTAAAGATATATAAAGTCTAAGATGAAATATCATAATATATGATAAAAATGGCAAATATTTGATATCCATACACAGATATATTTCCACAGCACTTAAAATACTAATGATTAATAATAATAAAATCTTTAGAATAATATTCATAAAAATATTAGTAATGATAATATATAATATTAAAAAAACCAAAACAAGTAAAATGAGATAGGAAAGTCAAATGGTCAAAGAAAAAGAAACAAACAAATAGCAACAGCAGCTACTAAACTGTTGTGTTCTTCAGTAATGAAACAAAATCGAAAGGAATAAGAAGGAGGAGGAAAGGGGGAGCGGGAAGAGAGAATAAACTACCGAGGCTCTCGGTGGTCCAGGCGGAGGAAGGGCGGTGGCACGACCACCCGAGGAAGGAGGTGGCGGCGCCGGATCATCGCCGGGAGCTGGCCTCGCGAGGAAGCGGCTCTAGATCTAGGGGTCATCGGATCTGGGGACCGCGGTGGTCGGGAGACGCCGACAGGGCGTGGAGGCACGGCACGACTGTGCACCAGACACAGTGAACGGCACGAGATGTCTCCCGATGGACACGGAGGGGCCACGCACGGCTACGGTCGATGGTACTCTGGGGAGGCAAAGAACGCGACGGTCGGCGCTCCGTGGCGGCGGCAAGTCGGAGCCAGGTGAGGGTTTTGTTTGTTCTCCTTATTCTTATTCCCTTTGGGTGTCGGAGGTGGTTGTATGCGGTTGTGGAGGTTAGCGGCGTGATAGCCGGGCCTACTGTCGGAGGGTGGCCATTTGTTAGTGGTGGTGATGTCAGTAGGTATGGCTACGGTGGTGGTGATGGTGGCAATGGTGATGAGGGGCTTCTAGCGGGGTGGTCGGGAGTCGAGAAGGCTTGGATCGGTGATGGCGGGGACGGAGGCATTGCGGTAGGTGTGAGAATGGTGATGCGGAGTTGACTGGTTGGGCTCTGGCCGGAACGGCTGGCCGGGGAGGCCTGGGGTGGATGTGGCCGAAGGTGGTTGACGGCCAGGTGGTCGTGGGGTTTTTGGCACGATCGACAGTGGCTAACCGAGGCCAGGGGAAACTACTAAAATATATCGAATTAGCGACGGCCATATTCTGTCGCTAATCCGTCGGCAAATCGACTTAACGACGGCTAACCGACGGAATTTGGCTGAATCCGTCGAAAAATAGCCCGTCGCTAAACAAAGTCCGTCACTAAGCTGTCGCCATTTGACTGCTTAGCGACGGATTGCCATTATCAAGTATCGTACATTTAGCGACGGCTAGTCGACGGATTTTCGTCAAATTAATTATCAGAAAGTTTTTGATACTACATTGTAGCGACGGACAAGTCCGTCGGTAATATATCGGTAACTGCGTATCAGAGAGTCTCTGATACGCAAAATCCATCGCCAATTCGTCGCCAATCCGTCGCCAGCTCGACAGAAGAATGACGATTTAGCGACAGACTATCTGTCGCTTAGGTTTTGGAAATATTTATATTTCCAGAACCTTGTCGATGGATAATCCGTCGCTAATCCGTCGACATCTGTCGCTAACTAGAAATTCTCCAGTTAGGGACGAAATATTCCGTCGCCCAGTTAGCGACGAAATATTCCGTCGCTCAGCCGTCACTAGGTAGTCGTAAGGCCGTCGCTAACTGGAAAATTTTAAAAAAAATTTACAAAAAACACAGCATTCTCTATTCGTACAACATCCAAAACATCGAAACATCATAATATGCATCACACCTCACACAAACCAATAAACCAATATACATCATACACCAAAATACAAATATCTATCACAAATATATCACACAAACCAACATACATCAATGAGACCTGGAGCAACCCTCCGTTGAATTTCTATATAATAAAAGTCTAGGTAATAGCATCCAAAAACATCTAAGTCTATAAAATAATCATGTCTAAAAAATAAAAAATATCAAGAGTTGTAAAACTATCCAAGTAAAACCCAGAAATAAGTCTACCGGAAACAAATCTGGTAAAAAATTATATCATATATATATATATATATATATATATATATATATATATATATATATATATATATATATATATATATATATATATATTGTCCTCTACGTACGTGCAAGGAGATCTCCCTTCTCAGCCACTGGCATAAGTAGGATCCACGCCAGCAAGATCAATATCCAGAGGAGATGGATGATTGAAACTCCCGGTGCAACTGTCCTCTGGTGCCACCTCCTCCTTCACAGCTATCTCGGCTTTAGGAATCACTTTCTCCTTAATAGTAGGAGGAAGTTCTTCCTTGATCTCCTCAGCAGCAGGAGGTCCCGCTATCTCTTCAGCAGAAGGAGGTACCACTACCTCCTCAGTAGCCATCTGTGCCTCTCTCAAGCGAGATCCTCGGTCTTGGATGCCATCTGGTAAGACCATTAAATGTCAATGAGAGCACGTATATACAAAATTTAACTCAGCTTTGTTTGATGATTTAATTTTGCACAGTCTCGAGTATTGAATTATCCATAAAAATACACTTTAGAAATAGTTCAGATTTAGGAACACAAGAAGAATCTTAATCCAGACCATAAACACAAAATTTGTACCTATCACGTACAAACCTACTTCCAATCACTCTCGTAACTGGCCAATCACTCTCGTAAACGTAGAATACCATTGCAAGAGAGTCACGAGAGAATAAACAATCTCCTAACTATTGATGTTTACGAGAGTGATTGGCCAATTAAATCTCCTGTAACTGGCCAATCACTCTTGTAAACATCAATAATATTTTTTGGACCCATCTGCTCCTTCCTACTTTCCTTCTTCTCGCTCCTCACTCTCAGCCAACCAAAGCCTAGCCCAGACCAACATATACTATGCATGCGCTCTAGTCCTTCCGCAGCCTCTGCTTGAGTTCTGGTACTACGTCTCTCCTAACTATGCTACTTACCAGTACCACCACTCGTTTCCACCCAAGCAGCTCTCTATGGACGATGTCAAAACTTATTCTCCAAGCACTTTTGCGCTACTTCCCCCACTTCGTACCCGTCAGTTTGTTCTCCTCGGGTATTTAGGTCGATCGTCTGGACGCAATACTAGAGAATGAGGAGGTGAATCCGCTACGATCGATACTAAGTACATACGATCGAGGAGGTGGATCCGCTACCGATACCGATACCGATTCTGATACAGATACCGATACCGATACCAATTCTGATACAGATACCTATAACGATACCGATTATGATACAGATACCGATACCGATACCGATACAGATACTGATAGTCCTATACCGATACCGATAGTCTGATACCGACACTGATTCTGATACTCATAGGAATAGCCAGATACCGATACCGATACGCATAGAAATAATCTGATACCGATATCGATACTCACAGAAATAGTCCGATACCAATACACATAAACCTATCTATCACTAGTAGCCATACTCCTCTACATAGTCCTCTACACTAGGATATACTATAGAGTTCAAAGGGACTGAATATAGTATGCATTGACTGATACCAAGTCCAATTTAAGGACTGAACAGTATATGTACTTAACCTTTCGAATATAGGCAAGGGCTTAACCTCCAACGACAGTGATTGAAACAGTGTGAATTGGACTTCTACTTGATCATGGATTGAACACACATTAGTCTCGAGCCCTTATCTATCCCTTCATCTGTCCATTGTTTGAACAAGAGGCACAGGGAATGACCCCAAGTGGTCTGAACAAATGAGTAATGGACCGAAATAAAAGAATTAAGGACTGACTCATATATTTGAAGACTGAACTTCAAAGATAATGCAGGACTGAACTCTAATGCAATAGGGACAAAACATTGCATTGGGACTGAACAGTTTATGATATGAACTGAACCAAGAAGGTTTTAAGGGAGACTGAACATATAGGAAACTAATGGACGGAACAAAATAATACTGTGCTATGTGGATAAAATTGGGTTGCTCAATGATATTAAGGGTTGAACCAAGAAACTACATGTGTATGTGTGTGTGTGTGTGTGTGTGTGTGTGTGTGTGTGTGTGTGTGTGTGTGTTACTATCGCCGACCCCCAACTCCCGAATCCCACCACTGTCGATCCCTACCCCCACCACCGCCGACCCCAACTCCTACCCCCAGCCCCCATCCGTGGACCCCAACTCCCACCCCCGGACCCCAACCCCCACCCTCACCACCACTGACCGCTATCCCCTCCACCGTTGGCCCCCCAACACCGCCCCCACATCCCCAGCTCCCTTTCGCCCTCCGGCTCCCATCCACTGCCCTATATCCCTCCGACCCCCACCCCTACCACCGCCAACCACAACCACCCCCACCCCCACCTCCGACCCCCCTCTACTGCCGTACCCTCCACTGCCGACCCCCAACACTCCCACCCCGAAACCCCCCTCCGCTGCCCTACCCCCCTCGCGATCCCCACCCCCACCACCATCGACCTCCACCACCCCCACCCCCAAACCCCCCTCCGCTTCCCTACCCCCCAGCGACCCCCAACCCCACCACTACGACCCCCACCCCCACAACCGCCGACCCCCACCCCCATCCCCCCACCACCGGCCCCCGTCGCCCCAACCATCGAGAGAGAGAGAGAGAGAGCCCTACACGTGTCGAAGAGAGAGAGACATGAGAAAATTTGGGGGGAAATGAAAAGTTTCCCCCCCATCGGTTAAATTTAAGTTAGGGCTGGACATGTAGCGACGGACCAGCGATGGTTAGACGGGTGACGCTAGTCCATCGCTATACCATCCTAGCTGGCCGACGGAATATCCGTCGCTATGTGGTCGTTAAATTTCGTGCCAATTTTTTTCAGCATTTTCAGCCAACTTTTGACAACTAAGCGACGACATAGCGATGGATTCTTTATCCATCGCTATATCTCCGACGACTTAATGACGGATTGGCGACCTTTGTTCGCACTTAAAATAAAAAAAATTATCAGTTTTTCGATGGCAATCAGTCGCTACTTTGTCGGCAGTCCGTCGCTAATATCGACGGACAAAATTCGTCGCTAAATTTTCGTCACCAAATGGCTATATTTTGGTAGTAAAGGGTCAGCGGATATGACGGAGTCGAGAACAGAGGCACGGGGTTGATGTCGATGATGGGGACGATGAGTGTGGCGATGGTGTCAGAGGCGACAGAAAGGAGGAGAATGGGGACGGGTTAGGGATAGCATTTGATTGTGTCGGGGGTGTGTCGGACACCAAAAATATTGTACATGTATAAAGAATGGAATAATACGGTGGACATAGACACAATGTACATCTATGGTAGAAGTTTTGGCTTGTGGAATTTATGGAGAAAAAAGAACAATGAGGCTCTCCTTATATAGGAGGTGGAAACCCTATTTGGATAAGGATTGAGATTGTTTAAACTCCCCTTGGGTAAAATCACTCTATTAATTTAAACAACTTAAAGATCTAGATCAATAATATTTATAAACTATAGAATCTTATTTTAATACAAAAAACTACTTTTAGAAAATATCGATAAAATACAAATCTCGGTTTAAATATCAAAACTCAAATTTAGGATATCTTTTTATAACTTGTTAAAACAAAATAATATTAATTTTGAAAATCACAATAAATATTTATATATTTGGATTACATTTTATAATTAATTCAAGTATTTACAAATAGTTTTCATAAATCCAAATAGCCATGTATTAAATTTATGCATCTCACAAGGAGATATTTTTATAAACATAGTTTTCCAAATTATTATTTATACCATAAAATCATTAGTCTTTTTATAATAATAAATAACGTTTGTCAAACCTCGACGTGCTATTATAGCAACACTCTTTTAAATAGAAATTTTGTATAAAATATATTATCTCGTAAATTATTAAGCGATGTACAAATACGAAGAACGCGAATTCGTACGCAACGTACGATTACAAAAAAAATCGATACCAATCTAATAAAAAAATTTAGTAGAAATTTTGGGGATTAACAAGCCTACCTCCCAACAATAGAAGATTTAGGTGTCATCCCGCAGTCTTTCTTTGAATCTTGCTTATGATTGGTTCAAATAGAATGGCTTTACGGTAGCCGTAAGTGATGGGGCACCCAGGTTGATGAGGGGAGGCAAATTGACGAGGAACCCAAAAACATTCTTCAGAGCTAACCTGGCTTCCTGGTCGAGGGATAGAGACACAAATATGCTACTTTTGTAACGGTTGATACTTTGTCGAGAAGCCTTCTCATAACTGGACAAAAGCCTACAAATTTGCCGCACAACCCTCTGATTGCCATTCGCAAAGATAAGGATGTCAACAACAAAATCAAGGTGCAAAATTATAGGACACCCGCTTGTGGCCCGATAGCACAGGGATCTTCGATTGTTGCTCAACGACACCAAGTTGCGACTTAGCATCTCCGCCGCTAAAATAAAGAGACAGGGAGAAAGGAGGTCACCTTGTCAAACACCCCTGGAAGATTTCATGGCTTGCATGGCCACACCATTAATAACAGGGGACAAGCAAACATCGCTAACGTCCCTCCAAAGGATGTTGATGCACCTTTCCGAAAAACCCATACGTCTGGGCACACAAATAAGTTGTTGCCAGTCCAGGCGATCATATGCCTGAAGAACAGTTTGGCAACTCTAGAGGGGGGTGAATAGAGTTTATATAGAAAAATAGCCAATTAAAAATAACTCTTTCACCAACAATAAATAATCAGAGTAAAGTACGGAAAATAAATGAAGAGCAGAAGAGCATACGCAAACACAGCGATTTTAACCTGGTTTCCCTCGTGGAGGACTAGTCCAGGCCTGAGAACTCTAGCTCAGGATTAAATCCACTATTTGTGAAATAGTAGCTTACAACCCGTGCCTTTTCTTCAGAAGAGCACGTCAACTTCTTACAGAGAATCGCAGTGGCGATTGCTTGGAATTGTCCAAGCGACTTCTTCACTCTTGCACAAGAATCCTAACTGAGAGATGCTGAGCACTCGAGACTTAGGAGGCTTGTGGCTAGTAGATAGGAAGGGTATGGCTTATTGAGCTTGTAGGAGAGAAGAGAAGAGAAGATTGAGTGAATTAAAATGAGAGAATTCATGCCCTATTTATAGTGTTTTTAGAGGCATAATTCGGCCAGAATTCGGGTAGGAAAATTCAAAAATTTGGCCGTTGGACAGCTAGCAACCATCTAACCCTAAAATTAGGGTTCCTGATTTCTAGGGGACAGAGTTCGGCCCGAACTCTGTGTGGAGGCAGAGTTCGGCCCGAACTCTGTCTCCAGAGCACAGAGTGGTCCTAAGTGGGATTTGTGGGCAATTTTTGTTTTGGTGGAGCTTGGGATTTTGGGTAGGCTTATAGACTAAGTTCCAAGAGCTCAGCATAACTCAGAGTACATACTTCTAGACTCAATAAAATGTAAAAGTACAGACTCGAAAATACACTGAGAGTCGGAAACTGAGTTGTTGTCTGTCCTGAACTGAATGCAGACGTCGTGTGTCGTATTAAATTTATACAGATATTATTTAGTCAATGTAGTCAATATTTGGTTGACTGTGACTTTGTGTCAACAATCTCCCCCATATTGATAATTGACAAAATAATAAATGTATATTTCAATATTCATACCTGGACACAGTTGGTTAAAACACAGCTCCCCCATAAACAATGCCGAGCTAGAATAAGATAGCTCCCCCGTAATCAGTAAACGGTGCCGAGCTAGAATCAATAGCTCTCCCCCGTAAATAATGCATAGAACCTATGGCCTGATAAAAATATTTTCCCAAAAGCAGACAGATATACATATTTCTCCCCCTTTTGGCAGTTAGCAATATAAAGGATCATATAGACTGCATAAGGAAAAGCATGGAAATAGCAGTATAGACAATGAAAAGTAATCCAACCACACCAAGCAGAGAAGAGACAGTATAATCAAGTCACTGACATAAAGTAGAACTACGAAAAATAGCATAAAATGTTATCCACCAACCAGCACATCATCAGGGTTTGAAGACATAAATCCAGTACATAAATCCATAACAAACTGAAATAACTAAAATCAAAAGGCAACTAAGACCATCAGTAGTGGCAGCAGCATATCAAGCCAATCTCCATCATGGAGCACGAGAAGGTCCTGGAACATCTGAAGGACCAGGGAATGAGCGACGAGGGTCCACAAAAGTATCATCAGGATCCATATACCTCATGACCCACGGATCGTCTATACGATGACCCGCGCGATCTGGATCCCGCTCAATAGGCACATGCAGATCAGGATGACGAGCAAGTGAATACCGCATATTATGCAGAGAGTTCCCAAGGGCACTGATCTGCAAGGTGGTACGGTAATCCTGCTGCGTCCAGCGATCATCCTCAACAGCAAAGCGATTGCGAAGCATAGTCTGAAGAGACTCAAGAGTGGCAGGAGGAGGAGGTGCATCCTGACCGAGTGGAGGGGCATCAGGCTCCTCATCAGCAGAATGCTCAGATGACTCAGAAGCAGCGACAGGCTGAAGGCGTCGTGCTTTGGATAGAAAGGCAGGTGCAGGCAGGAACGGACAATCATGAATAGGAATGATGAAAGCACGAAAAACTAAAGGAAGATAGAGAGGATAAACCAAAGCTCTTGGTTTCTTCCGACAATTGATCATCCAATCCATCATAGTCCGTGGAAAGTTGAATGGAATACGATAGTTGAGATGATATAAGGCAGAGATCTCAAGATAAGTGACTTCATCTGTTGAGCCAGCCTTGGGCAAGATAGTATTGAACACGATGCGATGAAGTTCATAAAAGTAGGGGGTGAGATGCTTGGCCTTTAGCTTGCGAGGACTTACGTCAGGAGCACATAAATCCTCCTTGAATCCTTCAAAGGAAGTATCGCCAACAAATTGAAGTTGACGTGCATCCACAAGCTTGTCCCACACATCAAGATCCGGGAGAGCAAGAAAGTCTCCCAACTCAGAATCATTAAAGGCAATGGTAATGCCAGCAACCCGAGAATAGATGTGGGTTGCATCGTGAGTCAAATTGCAGTAAAACATTTGAATTGCACATGGTAGATGACAGAATTTGAAGCAACAAGTTCATCCAAACAAAGATCACGGAATAATGACTCATATTGTGAAAATATAGTGAAATTTATGGGATAGCCCCCAAACACCGGACGAGTTCTAAAATCGCTAAACCATTCATTAGAGGCTTCTAGCGATACAAATAAATGGTCGTCGTAAGTGTTAGGGTCATCGGGACGCGGCGGATTGAACAACGGATGAATGGGGTGTTGTTCAACTACTTATTCAATCGGAGGAGGAGGAACCGAAGAGGAAGCACCCTCATGCCGAGTCCTTCTCCCTCGTTTGGACAAGCGAGATGCCATTTGAAATAAAAGAGGAGAACTTGGAAATGATAGAAAAAGAGAGATATTCCTGAAAAGAATACCAAACTGTTGAAGAGAATGTTGAAAAACCTCTTTCCCTTGATTTTGAGAAGAAATAGAGCCCTCTATATCAAGAACTAGGGTTAGGGTTTGGAAGAAAGAAGATGGAAGAGGTGGAGAAGAAAGAAATATGGAAGGAAAGAGAGGGAATCCCGAAATAAAGTAGGGCTTGGTCTTTGGTCGGGTGAAATATTGACCATTGGATTAAAATTGATCCAACGGCAGAGCCAGATCCCGACCCTGGAACCTAAGAACCGAACTCGGCCCGAACTCTGATAGGGGCAGAGTTCGGCCCGAGTTCTGGATCAATGGTCCAGAACTGAAAACAGGCAAAGAACATGAAGAAAATGTTTAAGAGTTAAACAAAAGATAGTTGAGGACAACAAAGAGTGTTGAATTTAAAAAAATAGATAGAGAGGTACTCAGAAAACAGAATGAACTTTAGAAAATCTCAATTAGGCAATATTAAATCGAAAATGAGCCATATAATAAATAAGGACATATACTGTGGTTCAATAGTCCAAATTTGCCATGGGTTAGCTGCAGGGGCCGGATCCCAGCTAGCGGTAGTCCTGAGGACTAGTGCACCGTGTCGCTTAGGCTTTTACGCCTTGTTGTCAGAAGGACCCTTTCGGCTTGTACCCATACCAAATTCTTCGAAAAAGAATCACAATATACTCGATATTTATGCAGGTGAGTTTCAATTTATAACTGCTTCATCTAAAATTCCAAGTTCACGACAAAGAAAATTGAAGCGCTCTTCGGATAGTGGCTTAGTAAAGAAATCTGCCAGCTGATGATCAGTGTCAATAAATTCTAAGTTAATCGTGCCATTTTGCTGATGATCACGCAAAAAGTGGTGTCTGATCTCAATGTGTTTAGTGCGTGAGTGGCAGACAGGATTCTTAGTCAAATTGATTGCACTAGTATTGTCACAGAAAATAGGAATATGCATGAAAGATAACTTATAGTCTTCAAGGGTTTGCTTCATCCACAGAATTTGTGCACAACAATGCCCAGCTGCTATGTATTCAGCTTCTGTTGTGGATAGTGCGACAGAGTTCTGCTTCTTGCTAAACCATGAGACTAAAGCCTTTCCTAATAAATGACACGTGTCGCTCGTACTTTTACGGTCGACCTTGCATCCAGCAAAGTCAGCATCAGAGTAACCGATGAGGTCAAATGATGTTGACTTGGGATACCATAGGCCCACTGTAACCGTACCCTTAAGGTATCGAAAGATACGCTTAACCGCGGTCATGTGAGATTCCTTAGGATTTGCTTGATATCTAGCACATAGGCAAACACTAAACATGATATCGGGGCGACTAGCAGTTAAATAAAGTAAGCTGCCTATCATACCTCGATACTTACGTTGGTCAACGGGTTTGCCGCTCTCATCTGGTTCGAGTTTGGTTGAAGTAGCCACTGGAGTGCTGATTGGTTTGATGTTATCAAGATCGAACTTCTTCAGCATGTCCTTGGTATACTTCGATTGACAGATAAAAGTTCCATTAGCCAGTTGTTTTACTTGCAGACCAAGAAAGTAGTTGAGCTCTCCCATCATGCTCATCTCAAATTCCATCTGCATACACTTGGCAAATTCTTGACAAAGAGTTTCATCTGTAGACCCAAAAATAATATCATCAACATAAATCTGAATTAATAAAATAGTGTCTTTGAAAGATTTTATAAACAGTGTAGTGTCAATTATCCCCTTTGAAAAACCTTTCTCAAGTAAGAAGCTACTTAGCCTTTCATACCAAGCTCTGGGGGCTTGTTTAAGGCCATAAAGCACTTTCTTCAGCTTGAACACGTGGTCGGGAAATTTGTAATTTTCAAAGCCAGGGGGTTGTTTCACATAAACTTCCTCCTTAATAAAGCCATTCAGGAAAGCACTTTTCACATCCATTTGAAATAATTTAAAGTTTTGAAAATTAGCAAAAGCACAAAGCATCTGAATGGATTCTAGTCTAGCAAAGGAGCATACGTCTCATCGTAGTCGATACCTTCCTCTTGGTTGTATCCTTGAGCTACTAGACGAGCTTTGTTACGTGTGACTGAACCATCTTCATTTACTTTGTTTCTAAAAACCCATTTAGTACCAATTATCGAGTGATTAACCGGTCTAGGAACGAGTTCCCATACTTGGCTTCTCTCGAATTGGTTGAGTTCTTCTTGCATAGCAGAAATCCAAAATTCATCATTAAAAGCTTCAGAAATATTTTAGGCTCTACTTGTGAAATGAAGGCAGTGCTAGCAACGGAGTCTCTTAGTGATGATCTAGTAGTTACTCCACGTGAAACTTCTCCTATAACTAAATTTTCTGGATGAGAAGGTTTGAAAGAGAATTTCTTAGGCAAACCCTCCAGAGAATTAGTTTCGGTTGAAGTATTCATTGGAGTAGAAGTTGATGGCTCAACGTCATCATCAAGAGTACTTGCTGCACTGATGTCTTCATCAAAAGTCACATTTGTTGACTCTTCCACAATAAGTGAGCGTTTATTGAAAACTCTATATCCCTTACTCTTGGCGGCATAACCAAGAAAGATACCATCGTCAGCTTTGGCATCAAATTTGCCTAAGTTGTCTTTGGTGTTAAGGATAAAACATCTACAGCCAAAAACTTTAAAATAAGAAACATTGGGGGTTCTCCCAAACCAAAGCTCATAGGGTGTTTTCTTCGTAATGGGACGAATAAGCACCCTATTCAAAATGTGGCATGCTGTATTTACAGCCTCTGCCCAAAAATATTTCAGAAGAGAAAATTTATTCAATATGACTCTAGCCATATCGCCAAGAGTCCTATTCTTCCGCTCCACAACACCATTTTGTTGAGGAGTTCTAGGACAAGAAAATTCATGATCAAAATCATTTGCATTACAAAAACTTTCAAAATCATAATTTACGAATTCGCCTCCATGATCACTTCGGATTCGAGTAATCATGTAGCCTTTTTCGTTTTGAACTTTCTTTACAAAAATTTTGAAAGCAGAAATAGCATCGCTCTTATTAGCGAGAAAGAAAACCCATGTAAATCTCGAAAAATCATCAACAATAACAAATGCATAAAGTTTGCCTCCAAGGCTAGCTATTCTACTAGGACCAAATAAATCCATATGAAGTAGTTGCAAGGGTCTAGTAGTACTTACAGAGTTGATAGAATGAAATGAGGATTTAGTTGCCTTGTTTAGTTCACATTCGGCACATACCGTGTCCTTTTTGAACGTGATGTCAGGCAATCCTCTCACTAGCTTCTTGGTGGAAAGCCTGGATATAGCATCCATGTTGGCATGACCAATACGCTGGTGCCAAAGTAGTCGTTCATCTTTGTGGGCATATAGACATCTACCTGCATTATTAGTATTTATAGAAAGATAGAAAATGTAGATGTTGTCCTCTCTTTTCCCTTCAAAAGCAATGTCTCCTGTTGACCTATCATAGATGTAGCAACTGTTTTGTCCAAAGTTAATATCATATCCATGATCAGCAAGATGACTAATGCTGAGCAGGTTATGCTTTAACTCGGTCACTAGGCAGACATCCTTTATTACAGGAGAAGGAGGATGACCAATGATACCATTACCTATAATGTGCCCTTTGAGATTGTTACCGAAGGATACGTATCCTTCTCTCTTCATCGATAGTGATGCAAAAAGATTTGCGTCTCCCGTCATATGTCGCGAGCATCCACTATCGAGAATCCACTTACTTTCAGTTGAGGAGGAAAGGTCCACCTACATCAAGAGTAGATGTGACCTTTGGTACCCGAGTTCTTGAGGGTCCTGAAAAGTTATTCTTTGGGAACCAAGCATATATCCTTTTATCTACAAGTCTTCTAACTCTGCACTGTGGTGAGATGTGTCCATGTAATCCACAATAAGTACAGATAGCATTCTTATTTATACTAGGAGCATGAGAATAATATCTTTAAGCAACAGGATGAGGATGGACATGATGTGAAGAGTTAGCATGGTGAAGATGATTATGCATGGAATAAGTGGCATGTTGATGGTGTCTATGAGGCATAGAATGATGGTATTGTCTATGATGTGTGACATACTGATATTGTCTAGATGGCATGGCATGATGATTTTGTCTATATTGCATGACATGATTATTTTTATGTGTGGAGTGATGTTGATTGTGTCTTTGTGCATGATGAGTGTGTACTGAGTGAGAATTGTTCTTACGTGCACGTGGTTTGTGAAAGTTTGTGTATATAAATGCATGGTTATGTGCTGCATGAGAATGACGTGGTTGACTAGCATGAGTGGTGTTGTGCCCATGTGATTGGGTTTGAGGTTGAACAACCTGTTTACCCAATTTGGTTTTTAATCTTTTAGAAACAGCTTGCAGTTCATCAACCTTAATATTTAAGCCATAAATCTTAGTCATGGAAATCTTGTGTCTACTCTTTTCTTCAGCAAGCAACGTGTTGAGAGTAGTGATTTCTTGAGTTTGTTGCTCAATACGTGCTTCAGCATCATGTAAGCTTAATTTAAGCTTGGATGCTTCATCAGTGTCATTTGTGGGTGATGTGTTTCTAACATTATCAAGAAGTAAAGAAATTCTTTGTATCTCATCTTCTAGACTTTTGATTTTGTCCTTGGCATGTTTATATTTACCGATGACCTTTTTATGATCATCGAGTAAATCAGTGAAAGCATCGCCAAGTTCATCAAAAGAGAAGTCATCCAGAGTTTCGTTAGATACCTTGTTGGAAGTTGCCATCAGGCACACATTTGCTGTATCTTGAGGAGAGTCCTTTTCTTCCTCAGAGTCACTCGCTTCACTTTCATGCCAGATACCTGTGTTGGCATATTTCTTTGATGAGTTCTTTTTGTATGGCTTCTCATAGCGGTTGCTCTTCTTCAGGAATGGGCAGTCTTTTCGGACATGTCCAGTTTTTTTGCAACCGTAACAAGTTGGTTCTTCTTCATCGTCTTCTTGAGATTCCTTCTTCCTTCGATTGAAGCGAAGGAATTTCCTGAAGTTGCGAACCATGAGAGCTTGGTCTTCATCATCCGAATTATCTTCTTCGGTCTCATCATGATTAGCTCTTCGTTGATGAGCTTTGAGTGCGATCTCCCTGGTCTTCGGAGCAGGCTCTTCGAAGTCCTTGAGGTCAAGCTCGTGAGTCATAAGCTTACCCATCAAGGTCTCCATTGACATTGTTGTGAGATCGTTTCCTTCTATGATGGCTGTCACCTTAGGGTTCCAAATCTTTGGTAGCCCTCTGAGCAGCTTACGAATCTTCTCGTGGTTTGAGTACTGCTTTCCAAGCGAAGATAGAGGATTGATGATGTCGAGGAATCTTGTGATCATTTGAGTGATCGTCTCACTTGGCTTCATCTTGAAGGCTTCGTATTCTTGAGTGAGACGGCTTATTTTAGATTCCTTGACCTGTGTGGTTCCTTCATGCGTCACTTCTAGAAGTCTCCATTCTTCATGAGCAGTGGTGCATGTAGAGACCCTGTTGAACTCATTCCTGTCTATAGCACAGAATAAAGCATTAATAGCTCTAGCATCTAGACTTGCCTGTTTCTTTTCCTCGACAGAATATTTGTCGTGTGGTTTCTCAATGAGGTCACCATCGACAACTATCCTGGCGGGCTTTTTGTAACCGTCAGTGACGACAGTCCACAGGTCAAAGTCTAGAGACTTAAGATAGAAGCTCATCCTTGTTTTCCAATATGTGTAGTTAGTCCCATCAAATAGGGGAGGCCTATGAGTGGACTGACCTTCACCATGATTGGAAATCAAGGATTGTGTGGTTGCCATGGATCAGCTCTTAGGATGTTAGTCCTTGTAAAGAGAACAGAGCTCTGATACCAATTGAAGAACAGTTTGGCAACTCTAGAGGGGGGTGAATAGAGTTTATATAGAGAAATAGCCAATTAAAAATAACTCTTTCACCAACAATAAATAATCAGAGTAAAGTGCGAAAAATAAATGAAGAGCAGAAGAGCATACGCAAACACAGCGATTTTAACCTGGTTTCCCTCGTGGAGGACTAGTCCAGGCCTGAGAACTCTAGCTCAGGATTAAATCCACTATTTGTGAAATAGTAGCTTACAACCCGTGCCTTTTCTTCAGAAGAGCACGTCAACTTCTTACAGAGAATCGCAGTGGCGATTGCTTGGAATTGTCCAAGCGACTTCTTCACTCTTGCACAAGAATCTTAACTGAGAGATGCTGAGCACTCGAGACTTAGGAGGCTTGTGGCTAGTAGATAGGAAGGGCATGGCTTATTGAGCTTGTAGGAGAGAAGAGAAGAGAAGATTGAGTGAATTGAAATGAGAGAATTCATGCCCTATTTATAGTGTTTTTAGAGGCAGAATTTGGCCAGAATTCGGGTAGGAAAATTCAAAAATTTGGCCGTTGGACAGCTAGCAACCAGCTAACCCTAAAATTAGGGTTCCTGATTTCTAGGGGACAGAGTTCGGCCCGAACTCTGTGTGGAGGCAGAGTTCGGCCCGAACTCTGTCTCCAGAGCACAGAGTGGTCCTAAGTGGGACTTGTGGGCAATTTTTGTTTTGGTGGAGCTTGGGATTTTAGGTAGGCTTATAGACTAAGTTCCAAGAGCTCAGCATAACTCAGAGTACATACTTCTAGACTCAATAAAATGTAAAAGTACAGACTCAAAAATACACTGAGAGTCGGAAACTGAGCTGTTGTCTGTCCTGAACTGAATGCAGACGTCGTGTGTCGTATTGAAGTTATACAGATATTATTTAGTCAATGTAGTCAATATTTGGTTGACTGTGACTTTGTGTCAACAATGCCTTCTCCATATCGAGCATAATGGTAATATCCCCCCTGGTTTGGTTCATTGATGCCTGAGATAAGCTCTTTGCGCTAGTAGTACGTTCTCGATGATGTTGTGGTTCTTGACGAAGCCGCTTTGCTCCTCTGTGAAATCAACTCTGAAAGAAGCGAAGCCATGAGAATCAACAGGACTTTGGAAATAAGCTTGTTAAAGAACGAGCAGAGGTTGATTAGCCTATAGTCAGAGAAACTTCTTTAGTTGGAATTCTTTAGAATCAGTACTAGGAGCGTACTGGCAATGGCCTTCGGGTAATGAAGACCCTCTAAGATGGCCTTACCCACGTCAATTAAATCCGCCTTTATGATCCTCCAAGAGGTGCAGAAGAAACGATCATTGAACCCGTCTAGTCCGCCAGTACTATCAAGATCAAGCGCCATGAGGGCTTCCCAGAGCTCGGCTTCTAAGATTGGTGAGCTAATGAAAATATTGGGCTCTTCCGTAACCCGCCGCGGGATTCTCGACAAGAAGTCAAAATCAGAATGAACCGGGGCTTTGGTGTAGAGGCCGTCGAAGAAATCGTAAGCCGCTTTGCCGATGTCAGCAGATGTGGTGAGGACCCTTCCTGTGTGGTCTGCCACTTAGTGAATCGAAAGCTTGGCACGTTCGCTCTGGACGCATGCACGGAAGAACCAGTTATTACGATCGCCATCTGCGTCCTATGGTAACCTAGCTTTTCGTCGCCAAAATTCAGTTTTTGTGTGCAGGGTACGACGGAGATCATCTTGAGCCTCGTGGAGCAACTGCTCGTAGATGGAGAAAGGCGATCGCTCAAAAGATTTCTCTACCATGGCCACCACGGACTCCGCCATCATGACCCGCACTCAGTGTAAGGGCACGAGACCGTAGGTACATCCAGCCTGCGCCATAGTATCGACGGTAGAACGCTATCCTAGGTCTCAACAATAGCTAAAATAATATAATGTACTTGTCTAGTATATACTCTCCATATGGAAGACAAACTCAGAAGATATAACTCAATCGCAAACTAAGTAAAGAGGAACAATAACACGATATGGAATAGATAGAAAGTCAAAGTGCAATATAACCCAAAAGAGATCATTCTAAGTGTCAAAAGAGTATCTCAAAGTATACATTAATTAAACTAACATCTCAGAAATAACTGGAGTCAAATTACAGACAAAAGTTCTAACAGTCTATTCTAGGCACTACTAGTGTCTCCTCTAGGCTAGATGGATCCTCCTGGCGATACAACTAATCCTCCAAGTTCTCTGCAAAATTTTGTCAAGATATCCAGTCAGGATTGGAGCAAAGTACATAACTCTTAAAGCAGTTCCAATACATGGTAGAAAATATAGAACAAGCATTAGAATAGAATACATGACATGCTATAAAGGAAGTACATGAATACAGGAATATGAATAAAGAAACTGAATATATTAATAAATTAGAGGATCTATAAACTATAGTAAATATAAGTGATTTAGAGCACATGACAGTTATATGATTGGTTTAGGTTGTATATGAGTAATCTATGGTAACTCTATTATACGTGAAGGTATAATCGACATATACATGAGTAAACTAGAGGAATTTAATCACTTAACCACTTCTACTCTCCCCTACCCCAATCAATACACAAGGATCCGATCAAGCTACATTACGTACATGATTGTTAGGTTGAACATGAAGCACATGTGAACATGAGAGTATATGAGAGCACATAAGTGTACATGAATAATAAGAATACAAGGAGTAAAAGACGTACATGATAAAGTACATAAACATGAAATACCTGATGCACCCATTAAGGGGATAACATCTCATGACCAGATCCATATAGTACTGGTCTGTGTTAACAATGTGTCAGCATCAAGTAAAGTAGTCTAAAACAGGCAATATAGATACTATCATGAATAAAAATAATCAGAGAATGTACTCGCCTGATATCCTGAGCAACATATGTGTAATGGTATCCGAACTGAAGTCACAGAGACCTATTATAAGAATTACAGGTTACATAGTTTTCTATTTTAAATAATTGATTTAAATAGGATATTTACATGTTGCTAGGCCATTCTAGGTCAGTAAAGTCAATTTGGGTCAACACTAGTCAAACTAGGTCAAACTTTAGCTATTTGGTCAACTTTAGTCAACTTGGTAAGTTTAGCCTAATCTAAGGTCTTTGGGCTAAGTAGACTATTATAACTAGACCAATATGGCATCAGACCATATTTAATCCTATATTCTACTATCCTATAGTGCAACAATAACATTCAAACTCACTGTCAACCACGAATTCTCATATACATATAATATATACCTCACATTAAAGGTATATAGTACATTTCCTAAACTCTTACCAGCCACCTATATGTGTATATAAACATAGAGTACATTAGATGGTTAGTATCTATATAGGATGACCTATATATATGGGTTGACTCATAAGGGCTAACCAAAGGTTATGTTAAGGACCTCATGATACAAGACTGGACATTAGATGTCCAGAACATGATGTTGCAGTGAAAGACTGGACAAATTAACTCAGAGGTCTGACTTCCTTAGCGAAGAGGATTGATACTATAGAAGAAGGCATGGGCTAAATAAGCTAATGTATCTCATCCTATATCTGGTCATAGAAGAAATATCTGGACCAAAGTTCAGGACTGAACTAAGAGTGTGGGCTATTGCAAGTTAATGTCTGATACATACCAGTTAGGAATAGTTGAACATATAAACACCAAGAACTTGATACAATAGGGCAGGAGTTGATACCTGTATCAAATAGGAAATTATATGAAGTGGTAGACTGCTACGGACTTCAAGCATGGAAACTGAACCAATGATAAAGTATCTGAACAAATGAATAGGTAGAACATGCTAGGGACAAAACATTTATATGGACTCAGATGACAGAACAAAACTAAGATTCCAGACAGAATGTTTTAGTTTAAGGATGGACTTAATAAAATAGAACATGTATCTGAATCTGTTACCAGATTCAGAGAACTGAACAAGACAATGGATTGGATACATTAGCTAAAACAATATGAAATGATGCAAGCCATTAGTAGGGTATACATATGCAGGTAATATGGATTGATATATAACCAAAGATCTGATCATCTCAAACCTGGACTGTATTATACTCCTACTGCAAAACTAAAGGAGATATGATCATCTGAATAGTGACTAGTCAATCATGGACAGAACATATGTTCATGCATATAATTGAACCAATGTTCAAACAAAGATATATAGGCTAACTGGACATACAATAGGACAGTAAGAATAAAGGGGGTCTGAACAAGATATCCTAATAATTGAACAAAATATGAAATAGGTAGGAACAAGTGATCAGTGGACAGATCGTTAGCTCCTATTGGGCATGTTCCTAACTGAGCTATAGGACAGAAGAATAATGGACTCGTCACTAATACATGAGGATATCTGCTTCATAACTGAACAATCAAAGATACATGTAATGAACAATGTAAGGAATGAGAGGATTGATACAGTCTAACCTGTCACAGTAAGGCATGAGACACACTATATGTTAATAGTTCGAGGACTAAACAGTGAAGTGCCATGGGTCTGCATAGGATTAGTATGCAGGACACACCATCAAGAAATAAGGACTGAACATGACTTGATATTCGAGTCTGATCACTCAACTAAAAGCAGTCAGCAAAGAGAATACAACAACTAAATGTGAGCATTCAACATATAACTGAACAAATGAGTAATGGGACAGAACAAATATGAAGGAGATGTGACTGATACTTTAGAGTATCAGTAATTTGAGAAGTACATGACAATATAGCTCGACTATAGAGTATGCAGAATAAAACATGCAAAGGCAGAACACATTCTTTACTGTCACATACCACTGCAAATGAATAAGCCATCAAGAAGTGAACAGAACCCAAATTTTATGACAGAACATCAATTTGATGTAAGAGGGACATAACAATGAATTAATGGACTGGTACCCCTTTAAGTATCAGTTGAATGTGTAGGGGTTTGATTAGAACTGAACTCAATGGACAGATTAATGGAATGAACTGATTATTCAAATGGACAGTGAACAAATATTGCAATACAAGCCACCCAATCCATTATACTCCACCAAATGCAATCCAGTATCACAAGATAACACCTAATATGGCTAACACAACATATTACCAATAGAAAAACCAAATTAAAACTGAAATTAGAGAGTTCAAATTGGTCATTTTGACAAACACTTGGGGTGCATATTCGATACGGTGCGATACACCTGTGATACGCACTCCAAATGGATCCGAACTTGACCCAAGGCATTTCTAATGTAAAGAGGGATCCTAAATGAATGTATCTACACTAATGAAAATAATTTAGAGGGTTTAGAGGGCTCTTACCACTTGTGAGATGGATTCCTAAGGAAAAAATCCTAGACCTAAATCTCCACCAAGCTCCAATGGCCAAATTGCTCCTAATGCTTCCAAGCTAGCCAATAGAGGCTTCTCCTTTTCAAGGGAAAGAGATTGCAATTGGTTTGAGAAAATTTGGACTCAATTTGGGAGATGGAGAAAATTTGGGGAAGAACACAAGTTAGGATTAGAAATAAAATGGATGGAGGAAGAAGATGAAGTGGTGCTATTAATAGACAAGGGGCTATGTGGGCTGGCCACATTAGGGCTAGGGTTGGTTCATGGAAAAGTCTAAATAGCCCTTCTAAGTTGTCATGACAAGGTTTCAAGGAAAAGGCTCATTCTAACTTAGTGGTTTAGTCAAATCATTTCTAAATGGTTTCATATTAGATTAGAGGCTTAACTAACTAATTAGAAGTGGAATTAAAGTTTGTTTAATCTCACTAACTAAGTCTCCCTTGGTCATGACTAATTATCTAATCAATGTGGTTCTAAGGTTCTACCAAAATAATATCACTAACACAAATACACATATTAAAATAATATAATTATTAAATTCACACAAAAAGTTAAAAATATTCTCATTTTAGAAAAGTGGTAGTTACATCCGTGTTCCGTACTGCCTGGAAGATGTCGCCAAAGGAGCTGCGACTCCAAACTGCAAGGGCCCTGCTATTATTATAAAGTTTGTTGACCAACCAAGTCAACGGGTTGAGGTGAGAGTCGGCATGCCATGCTCTTTGGACGGTGTCGATGAAATCTGGGTGGTGGATCTAGAAATCCAGGAATTTAAAAGTTCTTTGGCGGGAATACTCGTCGAGGAAGAATTGCAAGAGGAGGGGATAGTGGTCCGACTCCAACCGACTAAGGGGGTGATGTGGTTACATCTCGTCCGAAGGAGCCAGTGATGATTCACTAAGACCCTGTCTAGCCTCGATAGTTGGATGTTGATGCCGCTCCGACTGTTGGTCCAGGTGTGTGATGTGTCGGTGAAGGCGATCGGAGATAAAAGGGCATCGAGGATGAATTAGTTGAATTCAAAAGTCGAGCCCTCGTCCGCCTGGAGATCCCCTATGCGCTCAGAAGGAGAGAAGATAAAGCTGAACTCGCCTCCGATAATCCATGGCATTCCTACCAGATTAAGAGCAAGTAACGTCTCCCAAAGGCCCCATCTTTGGATCTTATTCACATGTCCGTGGACCATCGAGATGAAGAATATGGAGGAAGAGTAACGAACTTCAAGAGTTACCTCTTGGTCTGTGCAAATACTAGGCGAGCTGTCGCCTCCTTGCCAAGAAAAACCCATATATCAATGCCATTGCCGAATGCTTGTTTAAATTCGAGCATAACTCTATACTTATTAATCTGGTGCAATGAGACCTTGTACTCGCAGATTGATAAAATCGAGATCTTGTGCACTTTGGAGAGTAATTTAATTCTATTTACAACGGCGCGCCTCACGATGCCCCTATAATTCCAGAACATAAAGCTCATCATCTGAAAGTTGGGGATTCATCTTTGTTGCGTATCTAAGGGACATCCCAAGCGGAGCGGAGGCCTGGCATTTCATCTTCTTTTTATTGTGCTGGGTTGGGGTGGGTGAGGGGACATGTTAGAGTTATGGGGGAGAAGGGATGCAGGGACAGACGGATATGGAAGGGTGGCTCTAGGAGGATCCAAGAGTATAGGAAGGATGGGTGAAGTGTGTGCTAAGGGAGGGAGGATCTTCCGGAGCCTCTAAGATGGCCTAATAGTCGGCTAAAGTGATAGCACCTTCAGAGTCAACATCAGAGGACGCTTCTGCTGGTTGATGAAGATGGCCATCTTCAGGAATGTTGCTGAGGACGAGAGAGACATTAGGCTCGATGCAAGCCTCAATCGATTGGTCACTTCCTGACTTTTTCGTCGAGCTACATTTTTTCCTTCACTGGTGAGACCTAATGCGACCGACAGGATGAAATAATTCATCGGGGGCGTCCGATGCAGACGTGTCCGAAGAAAAGGAGAAGGAAGCTTGAACTACTTAAGGGACAGGAGTAGGCGCTGGCACCTGAGGATCTGGATTGATGCCTGGAGGATCCACAGGATCGACGACCTAGGCAGGACCAAGGGGGCCTTCAATCGCTAGCACCGGGCTGAGGTATGTCCTTGGTGACTGCAGGATAAGCAAAACGCCGGGTTGCTTTTGAAAATCGCCTCTTGCCATAAGCTACATCCATTAGAAAGGATAACTCGAATATGATTTTCCAGAGGAGTACGGAGATCGCGTTCTACTAGAATTCTGGCACAACTGGGGCGAGACAAGGCTTCCGTGGCCCGATCGGTAAGGAGGGGATGCCAAGGCAGCTAGCCAGATCCGTGAGTTTGAAAACCAAATGGATGGGGAGCGGTGGGAATGAGACCCAAATCAGGGCGAGTGGAGACTCCTGCAGGGGTGAGAAGTCAGTCAACCATCGAAAAATCCTTATTAGACATCCTTTGATGAACCAAAGATCTTTCGCACACAAACGGAGGAAGTCTGCTTCATGGGAAGGCCACAACATGAGATGACGGAGAGCCAAAATGCCCATCGCGGTAGGGCCGCTGAGGGGGAGATCCGCCAGGACCTGCCTGACTACATCGACCGATGGCCTGCCATGTGGATATTTTCTGATCAGAGTGAATCAGAAGGGAAGAGACGCCTCGACCATCTCCTCCTCCGAGATTTTGGCTATCGGGCAGCCCTGGAATGAGATGGTGGTCGGGAAGATGCCCTTGAGAGGAGTCCTATGAATGCGGGGGACAGGAGTTGTCGTTGCCCAGGGGGCAGCCACCGCCACCTCTGCATAGGAGGCGGACATGAAAGGGGGACTGGCAGAGCCAAGGTGAAGGGGGAAGGGACGGGGGGAATCGGCAAAAACTGTGACGAAGCGAGAAGGGTGGAGGAGAAGTGGAGCGATGAAAGAAGCTGGGGTGGGCAACGCTGGTAGAGCGCTGGTGGGATGGTCGGAGCTCGAAAAACCCTAGGGTTCCCTAAGCAGGGGGCGGCTACAAGGAAGAGTAAGCATTAGGCAAAAAATATAGTCATATATATACAAAATTGTATTTAAACCTATTTCATTGGATAACATCCCGAAATAAATTCAAAAGAATTCTACTAACTCATGGCAACGTAACATGGCTCTACCAAGTAGAGTTGGCTAGGTTAGGGTCCAACATAATTTCTAGTCAAATCGAACTTGAAAAGTCAACCAATGAGCCTTTTATGCCATTCACGAATAAATAGCACATGGGAACTTGATTGAGTGGCACGTCCTTAGTATGTGTGTCGTAGGCTCAAAATGGGTCAAAATGACATATTGGTCGAATGGTTTTGATCGATGTCGAATTCCAAACTCAAGTTGGAAGTTAGGTCTAGAATTACGGTATACGATCAAATGGCCTAAATTGACCCGAAGTTATCCGAAGTCAAATGAATGTTAGAGAACAAGTTTGGATAGGATATGTTGTATCAAATTAAAGTTGGATTTGTCTACTTCAAAATTCATGAAGGACGTTTCGAAAGATTGGCATTTCTTGAGCTCCAAAAATTAAAGCAACGAAAAAGTACATCTTTAGTATTAATAAAAAATAAAATATTATCTAATAAATAAAAATCATATAAAATAAATAATTAATTAAATTCCAAAAATTACGGTGCTTACAACCTATTTCTACTGCTGCATCTTCCACTCTTGTACACAACTGAACCCACTTATGGATGGGGGCTCAATTGCTTCGGTGGTACTCCAAGTTATACCCTATTAACAATAAAGTACCTAATGTATTATTCCTTACTTAAAAGTAACACACGTTATAATTAAGGTGTATCACAGTCCCTGTACCAACTTTCCGTCAAGTTGCTAACGAAAATGGGCTCAATTACTTCGGTGGTACTCCAAGTTATACCCTATTAACAATAAAGTACCTAATGTATTCACAACCGGGATTTTTTCTCTACACGTATTGAAGAAAGAAATTACAATTGTAAGTTACACATTAATAACAAAAAATAATAATTAATTTATCTTAATGTACAAAGAAAAGTATGTTTCACTTACACTAGTAGATAATGGACAACAGTAGAATTTTTTAAATAAGCTCCTAGGCACCTTTGATGTTCGTGTTTTACAAAATCCGGCTTCGCAACGACATAACCGAAGTTCATCAGTCCAACACCAAAAATTACATCCTACCTCCTTTGCACATTTTAAAAATTGGCGCCCACGATTTCAAGGTGTATTTGCAGTTAATAATTTGCACAGAGAAGTTCCTTCGCAATAACATGGGATCTTCGCATGATCCCATTCCATTTCACTTGCTTCATTTGCTGCAATTTTGTCAGCATAAACATTTTTAGGATCGGCTCTTCTTTTATTTTAGGGTTTCCACAATAAATTATTGCGTGGTTTACGCAATAAATTACTTTAGGGTTTCCATAATAATAACTACTGGTTAGGGTTTTCCTCTAATGTTGCTCTACTCTACTTCGAGGTTTTTCAAATTTTAGTGTTTTGGTAATATAGAGAAACAAAGTGAGATTCGAAAATGACGGAAAGTTGATACATGGACTGTAATACACCTTAATTATAACGTGTGTTATTTTTAAGTAAGGAATAATACATTAGGTACTTTATTGTTAATAGGGTATAACTTGGAGTACCACCGAAGTAATTGAGCCCATTTCCGTTAGCAACTTGACGGAAAGTTGGTACAGGGACTGTGATACACCTTAATTATAACGTGTGTTACTTTTAAGTAAGGAATAATACATTAGGTACTTTATTGTTAATAGGGTATAACTTGGAGTACCACCGAAGCAATTGAGCCTTTAGATTCATCCTAAAGTAACTGATCTTAATACCTACTGTTGTTGCAAATATCCATTGCTGTACTCGAATGTAATCCACATATCCCCTAGACTAGGCACATTGCCCAACTATACAGCAAGTTACTGCTACAGGGATACCTCTTTCCCCTTACTGACATTTGTTCACCCAATTTCCAAACTGATGCACCGGATACACTACTGCAGTTTTCTTTCTTATTATTTCAAAATCGAACGGTTCTCCTATCACTGGCACGTATCCCCACCGTTGATACTCTGATACATACTTCTAAGGCTTGATGCATTTTCCTGTCCCTACACAGAATGTTGTGGGTACACCTAGTTATACACTCAAACATCTATGGTTAGGTGCTCATCTTCACAGACCTATTATTATCTACTGCAGCTGCGGTTCACATGCACATTTGCACGAGCATTATGTTGCTGCTAATACAGCTGATACTGCATACTACAATCTACTAAATATTGTCTACCTGGGCTGCCAGATGCTCCTGCATAACTACAGCAGGTCACCTTTGCACTGACTGTAGACTAATAATGTGCACCCCAATTACTGGTACTGCTGCAGTAAAATTAAAGGATACACACACACGTTCCCTGTAGTACCTACACATTTTCCTGCTGACGTGTAATTGTTTAAGAATGCACATTAATGCACACTATTGCACTAACAAACATGATTCACATATCATTTTCTTGTGCCCTGATATGTAGTTCTTTGTAACTGCATATTCACTTTGCATTAATTTCTCTCTGAACTATTATCAGACCCCTTAAACCCTGGTACCAATATTGAATAGGTAGAAATCCCCGTAAACCGGTATCTTTGACTTATGTTGACAGAACTTAGAGTTGTAGTGTCAACCAACTAAATTATTCTAATTCCTAGGCATTACCTCGAACACCTCATGTCCTAGGATTCGTGTTAGATTTGTTAAAGCCGTAAAAGAAAAAATTAAAAAAATATCAAGGAATTTTTGAAGCTTGAGTAGACACCACGAAGATAAGGTGCACACAAGGGACTAGTAACTCCATGTTTGTTCGAAAGGTTGAGGCAGGAAGAGAGAAGGGACTTAGGGTTTGTGGAAGAATACATAGGATGAGGAAACAGGGGTCAGCTATTAGCAGACTTCCCTATTCAAAAATTCGAATAGTAGCAGGATCGGGAAGCAATATGATTTAAACTCGTTTAGAGATAATGGAGAGAGGGGTTTGTTTTATGTAAAGGGATTTCTTTTTATGACCTGTTTTATAATTTACTTCTTAGAAAAGAATTTTATACAACCCACCTTTCTATAAAATAATTAATAAAATAGCTACAAATTAATTTATTATTAATGTAAAGTTATAATAAAAAAAAATATGGTTCAAGGGTTTACAACACTGTCCTTTATTTATAGTTTTTCTTCACTGGAACACTTATGCGTGCATAATCAGCAAATAAATTGTCTGCTGGTGACGAGGCACATAAAAATAGATAGATGCATAGGAACCTAAAGTTGGTGGAGAGTGAACATGCACGAAAATTACGTATAGCTCGCCACTGGTTTGAATACACAAAATACTGTCATGTCAGCACACGATCTCTTCATAGAAATGGTTATCCGTCTGACTGCATTTGACGCACAACATTTTCTGTTGCATACTGCACATAGCTGCATCGGAGTGCTCCTTCCCAGTTATAAAGTGTAATAATGATGATGACATAATCACTGACGTCTTCCTCGTAGTCTGAATACTGCATATTGCTCGAAGTTTGTCTCTGTATTAACTATAATATTTATGCATCTCTGTATTCACGCGTCCTTTTAGACTTATGTGACTTTTTGTCTTTCTAGACTGGACTATTCAGACTTGAGACTGGGTTAATCATCTTCTGTGATGCTTAAACTTGTAGACGCATAGAGGTTATGCACCTCTTATATTTTTCATGCTTCTATACATGGTCAGGCATACGACTTCTACCACCCACCATTATCATCTTGAGGTACATGAGCAGATACCTAAAGCATGACACGTGTACTCTCTAAAAGAATTAACCTGAATACTTCTATATTATGTTCATATTACCTCTAATAAGGATATTAACATCAACGGTTAGTCTGGAAGAAGCCTTATTTTGTCACAATTATGCTATAAGAATTTCTTCTGTACCACATGCGGCAAAAGCCTCATGCGACTCAAAAAAAACCTCTCTATACAAACACCCTTTTGTGGCTCAGCTGCCTTAAGGGTATCCCGTCTTTTGCTCTCAATTGAGTCAAGGGTATCCTCCATTTCAATATTGCTCTTTTCCAGCAAGGAGCCAAATATCAAGGTCAGTAAATCACGTCCATATTACCTCTAACCTACCTATGTAATCATCTTCCAGAACATAATCATGTTTATATCACCGCTGAATTATTTTCCAAACAAAGGAGGCTTATTCGCCATGTCCATATCACCTATAAGCGAATATCCACCATGATACTCGCTATTTCCTAATAGCGTTCATAGTTGGAAAGCACTTGTCATGTCTATATCACCTCTGAGCAAGTGCCTACCCCATTACTCGATGTTTCATTCTTAACATCGACTATAATCAGAGATACTTACCATGTCCATATCACCTCTGGGCAAGGTATTTCCTCGCTTTACTATCACACTCGTGTGGTCCCTGATAGTACTTCTTTATCCTACCTTATTATCCGTACCTAATCTTAGGTATGACATGGATATCAAGTCCACTTAACCCTAACCCTGTTACCCATACCTAGTCTTGGGCACATTTAGTGCCCCACTCCGCGAAGGCACTAGATAGACAGAAAAGATCGGATTGCTAGCTCTGCAACAGAAGACGATTGATCTGGGTGAGTGGACAAAGTCTCATTTGCTGATTCGCTTATGCCTAATAAGAATCTGAGTTTTTGATTGAATGATATTGTTAATAACAAGATAGTAAATCATTGAGTATTCTTTAAGAGAATCCACATGCTGACATGCTAAGAACAAGAAAAGAAATAATCTGCATGCTAAGAAGAAGACTTGTTTCCTGCTAATAAGAAATGATATGATGCTGGTCAAGCTTGTTAAGATAAGTGAAGACAAATGAATCGAATCGAATGCTTGATCAAATGCTTGTTGCTAAGTATGCTTGAGATTTGTAGACATGTACAGACGTACTTGTACATGTTGACATGAATAAAAGAAAGGCACGAAATAAACGTGTCGTACATCTGCAAAGGCATGAAAAGAACATGTCATCCATCTGATCACAAATCTGTCTCATCTGATAGAACTGCTGGAGCATGTATATGGTCTCGAACAACTTGTTAACAAGGAAAATTTGTCTCTCGGGTGGAATCTGGGGGCGCCTGGACCACTCGGCCTAGGAGAGATTAGGGCCTCCATGTGAAAATGGGAGTCGATATCTGAGTCCTTTGCGACGAGCTAAACCGGAGAGTCACAGCGGCTAATCATGGGTTTTCCTATGGACCATCATATAGATAGGTGTTGGTTGGTGTAGAGCTGAACTGGAGAGTCACAGCTGCCAATCGAGTCTGCATGTGTCAAAAATGTTTTGCTAAGAGCTAACGATGCAGAGACGAACAGGGAATAAGAACGTTGGTTAATTATGTTTATGCTAACCCTTGTCTTGTGCAGGGATAGACCGTCGGCTATGGTAAGAATCACTGAAAAAGTTATACATATGTATGGCTTGAGTTTGCTATATGAATTACTTGCAGAGATTAATCCATTTCAAAGAAGTGCTTGCTTGTAATCTGACCATTAGAATGTCTTGAATCAAAGAAAAGAATGCTAATGCTGTTGTCCCTAATAAAATGATATGCTCATGAAATACGCTACGCACTCCACAAAAATGAATTGCTTGAAATAATTAGTCCCTTGTATGTTTGAAATGAAATGAAATAAAATGTTGGCTTTTCAAAGATGTTTTCAAAGAATGTAAACTGGCTCTGTATGCATGAAATATACATAGGTAAAAATTAGCAAGATCATATCACAAGAAATATTTTCTCACTAAATAAACAGTGATCGTTTCAAACAAATGTAGCTCTTTGTTCACAATCACCAGTATGCTGATATACTGACCTACCATCAGTCTACATGCAGGTGCAATATGCATCGAGAATGATAGTCCGAAGCGATAGCCTGAGCCTCATCCTCAGGAGCCAGAAATCAGAAGAGATGCCAAGAGATGACATCCGTTGCAAGAGTTGGTTTTGTATATAAAGGGATGTAATTTATGGGAACAGGATCATTGTAATCTGTAAAGTTCTGAGAAAATGTAACATTTTATCAGAGAGAATCGAGAGATTGTAATCTGTTCAAACAAAATCAATAAAGAGAATTGTTTCTTGTTACCATTGTGTTCAATGCATGTATTCTGAAATATGTCCGCTGCTGCTTCAATTATCTATAATATGTTACGCTTCGTATTATCAATCTTGTCTATCTTGTCTTGCTTCAGGTCTTGGCCTTGTGCAAGCGCAACTTAGGCTTGCACGGCATCATGCCTTAGCGAGGACGAATGGTCTCATAGAGTCCGAAGCGAGGACGAAAGGACTATGCGGGATCTGAGCAAGGTATTTCCTCGCTTTACTATCACACTCGTGTGGTCCCTGATAGTACTTCTTTATCCTACCTTGTTATCCGTACCTAATCTTAGGTATGACATGGATATCAAGTCTACTTAATCCTAACCCTTTTACACATACCTAGTCTTGGGCACACCATGGATAATAGGTCCATCCAACAAACTCTAGTCTGTTCTTCCTGAGGACATTCTCTACTTTACATTCATACCAAATACCCCGTCAAACAAGAAATTCCTCAAGCAGAGAAAACATAGGTCAAACAAAGACATGTCATGCATGGCTAAGTAGTTTGACCTGGGTGATCTACTAAGAAACATGTGCTAAGTGGAAACATTTATTGATAAAGCGAGAGGGCTACAAATAGGGCTACGAAAGCCCGACAAAAATAAAAAAGAAAAAGAAAAAGTCCCTAAGAGAAGGAGCAATCAAAATCGTCGATGGCATCCACAATGTCCTAGAGTGACCAGACACCAGTAGTCTGGAAGAGACAACGGAAGGCCTACATCCCTTCCTATAGCTCCCTCCTTTTCAGGTCCAAAAAAAGAGAACTGAAGTCGGAAAATGCACCTAGGGGCCTGGCAAGGTCGTCCATAAATTGGCCGACATAGTCCAGAAGCCGGCCTTACCTTGCCAATTTCTTCGACTCCGGCCTTCTCTTCCTCGAATCAGAGGAAAGCGGCAGAGGTAGCACCATTATGGGCCCCATAACAGAAGCAGCGATGCCTGAGGGCTGTATCCTCCTTGACTTTCTGAGCACATTTGACAAGAAGTTCTTTTCGGAGCCATGGTGGAGATGGTGGATGAACTGAAGAGCAAGGGCCCCCATTTATAGAGGAAGCCACTAACTCTTTGAATAATCTATTGAAGGCATAGAGAAACAGAAAAGTGCTCATAATGAATCTGACGCCTCGATCTCATCAAGGCATAATTCGAGTCCTCCAGATGACGGCAAATTAGAGCCCGAAGCGAGATATCTCATCATGTCCTAAACAGATATCAATAAAGTCCTGACAGTTTAGAAGATTTGCAAGTGCTTTCTAACTGACGGTGTTATTAGAAGCCCATCAGTATTACGGAGCCCTAAGACAAAGCCCAGGTAGCCCAAGTCTCCCTACATCCATGATTCTATTTAAAGTATTTCAATCTTATGTCAAGTTTGAAAAATTTGAAGGGTGTCTTGTAGAAGGATATAAAATCTCTTAGCCCACTCAGCCTAGACCACATCAGATCATGCGATTGAAGGGCATCTGACTCCTTGTGCAGCCCAGAGACTTCATGTGGCTTCCCAAAATGATCCCTCCATTATCCACCAAGTCTGATAACACTTGGTATTCCAAGGCACTTCGTACCACGTGCAAGTACAGTGCCTACATCATCCTTGCCACCTCCTTGGCAGTCGATGGCAGTTTAATGCCAAGTGTACATCTTATGCGGCTGATCCTATGCGGCAAGAGACTTCCTGCGGCATCATTCCCAGAAGCTCCCATGCGACCAAGACATCATACGGCAAGGCTTCCTAGAAGGCCATGCACTTGACTAAGGCTCCGTACCACTTTTTCTATATGGCAGATGGTTCGTACCATGTGTCGAGCCAACCAGATCCTACATTCAACAGCTAAAAGGTTAAATATCACGTTTATGGCTTATGTGTTATAACCACCTCATTCAAATGAGAGTGTTTGCTATGAAATATAAAAAAACAGAACAATTATCGGAGGACCGGACTTTTATTTTACGTTACAAACTCGCTTGTACAAAGAAAGCCTAGGGACGAAAACCTAGGTACAGCAGTCTAAGTACAATTGTTTATTTTTGATTCTAGGGGGTGACGATAGAGGCTCGGGAAGGCGACGACAGCCCTGCCTTACTTCTTGGACGATCGGTATGCAGCCTTGGCTCATGCGAAGAGATGATTAGCGTTGCTGAAGAAATGCTCTTCTTGCTCTCCCTCTATTACTCTTCTGGCTTCTCTCTCTCTCTGTGTATTTTTTTTCTCTGATAGCGTATATCTCTTTTCTTGTATATTTTTCTTGTCTCTTTTGTAAGGGAATGGCAGCCTGCTATTTATAATAGTGGGGAGCATCATTAGGGTTTGGATGATTACCCATTCTCTAAGTGGCGGCAGCCTGATGCTTAATCAATCTGGACCATTAGTTTTAAGCGTGAAGGATCTGGGCCATAAATGGGGATAGCACTGAATCTTGCGAATGATTAATGCTGATTGCTTTAAATCTTCATGATTGGTTGTATCAAGCTTGGATCTCTCTCTACGTGTTCCATTGGCTTGATTATGAAAGATATGACCTGATCTCATTAATTATGAGGATAACGTTAAATATGGTCATTGGGATCTGGTAAATCTCTGATTGATTTGCATCTCATAATCATCCTTGCTACCAGCTGTCAAGTCGGGGGACCATTGAATCTCTGCCACGTGTCTTAATGGTGGACCCTATCAGAACCGCATCATATCCATGAACCGCATGAGACAGTGTCTCAGTGAGCTGCATAGGTATGGTACTTGCGAGCCGCATGGGATAGTTTCTCGGTGAGCCGCATAGGTATAATACTTACGAGCCGCATGGGATGGCTTCTTGGTGAGCCGCAGGAAGACGATTCTTGACAGCCGCATGAAGTTGTTCTTCAAGTGAGCCGCATGGGAGTAACCACGTGGCAATCTCGGATCGTGTCGGAGATTTTTTCCTGTTCCCAAAGAGTCTGTCATTATGACAGGGCCATTATGATACTTTATGTCAGAGCCGTCAGCTGTCAAATCATGGCAGAGCATTAAATAGGGCCATTGATCGATGGCCAGCTGTGTGAAGGGGTCCCATGGTGACACGTGGTATTGATCGAGCCACATATCTCTGTTAGTCGAATGTGAGCCGTATGTACTTCTGAACCGTATGCGGCTGGGGGACTCTTTGAACCGCATAGGACTGTCCCTATGTAAGCTGCATGGACTCTCCTGTCCTAAGCCGCATGAGACTAAGAGTCTCTCTGAACTGCATGGGACTGCTCCTGTATGAGCCGCATAGGGTTCTCCTGTTCTGAGCCGCATAGATCATCATTCTGATATTTTCCACGCTTCTACAAGACCCCCTTCAAAGTTTTCAATTTGCAAAATTGAAATACTTTGAATAAGAAGCATGGCCTTTGTTGACCGCATAGATGATTCAGCCGCATGTATTTATCCGGCCGCATGAGCTGTTAGGCCGCATAGACTTTTTGCCACGTGTCCTAGCCACGTGTGCAAATCTTCTGCATTAAATGCCCTTGATTCGTCGTCTCTTGGGGGAGGATCCCAAGGGTCAGTTTTGTTTTGACCGAAGCGGTTTTTTCTTTATTCTTTTTGGCGACGCGTGGATCGAGGCATTTGTTTGATTTTTCGAGCCTCCTTCGCCTATAAATTGGAGTATTTTTATTTATTGAGGGTTTCTTTACCTTCTCTCTTTTGCTCGAGCTCCTTGTTGCCGACTTCCTCTTCGTCTTCTCCTATCAGCGATCGGTAATGGCTCCCAAGAAGACTGTTGCTGCTACGGGCAAGAAAGTCGCGTCATCTTCTACGGCAGCGAAGGGCAAGAAGGCCGCGTCTTCATCGACTGCGGCGGCGAACGTGGCGGCTCCTCCGACGGCTGGCGTGCCTGTTTTTTACCCCGACGTTCACCCGCCTATTGCTGGTAGGACCATTAATATGAACTGCCATGGCTATGCCGTATATCTTATGCGCGAGCCTATATTCCCAAGTATGCTGTGTGTCCGACTCATGTTCGGGCAGCATGGAATATGACCCAGGCCTGAGCCGCATGAAAGTTGTTGCATAACTACTTCATCATCGGGGCCGCATAAGCTCATCTGGACTTGGACCGCATGAGCTCTTTTAAACTGAGCCGCATAAGCTTATTTCAAACTGAACCGCATAAGATCATTTGAACTGGACCGCATAAGCTCATCCGCACTGGACCGCATAAGCCTATTTCGAGCCGAACTATATAAGCTTATTCGGATCGGACCGTATCCGCATATGCTCCTTTCGAACCGCATAAGCTCATCCGCACTGAGCCGCATAAGTTTATTTCGAGCCGAACCGCATAAGCTTATTCGAACTGAACCGCCTGTGCTCTTTCAAATTGAGCCGCATAAGCTCATTCGGACTGACCTGTATGAACTCTTTCAAACTGAGCCGCATGAGGCTATACTGAGCTAAGCCGCATAAGCATCACGTAGTTTGTGTTTCTGCTATCTTTTTGACTTGTTTCTTTTGTTTTTCTTCAATGAATCTGCCAGTAAATCCTGCGGGGGAACTTCTGGTTGGCTCACATCAGTTTGCCTTGGGCGCGCATCGGGATGATTTAGTTCGTCAAGTATCCGAGCAGCTCCTTGTTAATGAACCTTTGGAGCGACTAAATGCTATCAGGGTCCAATCTTTCTAATTCCTTAGTGACATGATGAGCTCCGGGAGGTCTGATGGGAAGTATCTGAGACCGGTCTTCCTTTTCGGGGATGCGTTGATCATAGAAAACTACCGAGTGCTGAATGTTTTCGAAAGTTAGGATTTTGACCTGGACGGGATGCCGATTCACATCCCCATTATGAAACGCCATTTCCCTTTTGCATGGTTCAACATGATCGTCTTGGACAGGCAGATGCCAGACACCCTCACTACAACCAGACCGAGGATGTTTGTTGGTAACATCTGTTACAAGAAAACCACTGGGTCAGTGCGCGCGATCAAGGATCCGGCTAGTCGATCCATGATGGGGTTAGTTCTGGGTACCTTCATCAACACCCCCGGTCCTAACTTCTTATTCACTCAGGCTGACACCTTCCTGAGCCAGCTTGCTCGCAAAGGGTCCTATCCTGTTGGCAGATTGGTACTGCCGAGTTGGTTACACCCCATTCCCCCGTGGGCTAACCTGACCTCGTAGATTCTACGGAACTACGGGGAATTTTTGCGAGAAGTCAATCTTTATGATGCTATCCGGGGTACCAGTCACGGGTTGCCCGTTAATAAGCCATTGTTCATGGCCCTTCTGGAGATGTACAATCATCGGACAGGGAATTTATTCACCCCTGTAGGGGAATTGGGGCTCGCTCTTCACGAGATGTATGCTGTCTCCAAGCTCCCCTGGGGAGACGAGCCCTTCGAAATGTACACTCCGACGAATGAGGAGTTCCAGGATTTAGACCGACGATTCCCAGGTTTCGTCGCTGTGTATCAAGAACTATTGTGTCATCATAGCACCTTTCATCGAACGACTATCCAAAAAAATGACATCTCGGAAGGGGACGCTCCCCATACCAAATCTTTGGTCTCCTACCTTTTCAAATTCAGCGCTGCTGGCCGGGTTACTTCCCGGGATCGTCAAACTCCTAGGGAGGTAGAGGACTGGGTGTTGACCGCTAGAAGGTCGAAGTCCAAAAGTAACAAATTTGGGAGCCAGATTGACTCCTTCAGCTATTTTTATTATAGTACCCGGCGGCTGTCAGAGAAGGCGCTCTTAGCGGGGTTTTTAATGGTGTGGCTGCGCAATTGTGTAGTCTCAGGAGGGGCAGGTTCTATCGAGAGGATCAGTCGCCACTTCATTCTCCCTGCCGTGAAGTTGGCCTTTGGGGTCAGGCTGGCTCTTCTTCCTGCTATGGTGTGCAGTATTCAGCATGGTCTCCGTGCCTTCTCGTCCAAGGTCATTGCTCGTGACGTGGCAATGGACTTTGAACGTATAGAACTGCCTTATCATTACTTGTTGGGATGGCTGCTGTTGCATTATCAGTCTTTGATGAGGCCTGGGACGGGGGATGGCGTTACGGACGACGACGCTTTTCTTTTCAGGTATCACCATCAGCCTTGGGAATGTAGTACCATGTCGGCGTGTCGAAGGATGCTGGCGAGGGTGGACGGATATAATTTCTTCGTGTCCGTTTTCTGTTTCACCGACCAAGAAGTGAGGAGTGTTCATGTTGATGGTGTTGGACCTCCTCATTTCTTACCTGAAAAGATGTATTTCTGGCTGTGTAACATTCGCCCGGCGTATTTAGTTTACCGCAATCGCAACACTGTGTACTTAGAGCCCTACTTGTCCAGTAGGTTTGCCCGTCAATTTGGGTATAGTCAGCTATTCCTCGGGCGTCCCAGTTCCCACATGGGATTTGAAGGTAGCATTCTTGACGGTATTAGGGCACGGAGCTACTATGACACTTGTCATACTCGGACTAGCTTCTTGGTCCCTGCCGCAAACGTGATAGGGGAAATCTTACATATGGCGGCCTTATATCATGTTACGGCAAATCCTCCCCCCCTCAATTTTGATCCGAGGACTAGCTTCATTGTGGGCACTCGCCTGGCGGAGAAGGCTATGGTGTCGAGGGCAAAGAAGAAAGGGGCGAATAGAGTTCCTACGCCCGATTCCGAGTCCTTCGGCACAATTGAGGAAGACAACGAGTGGGACGAAGAGGACTCTCTTTCTTCTAGTGACGAGGCAATAGTGGGTCAGCCTCCCGTCATGGCAGATGAGATGATGACGGATCAACCGTCGGTTGTATTAGATGAGGCGGTAGACCAATTGCCATCTGTACCGGAGGTAGTGCGGGTAGAACTATCGCCTGTCGTGCCTGGTCCCTCACGTAAGCGAGGCAGGCGTGAGTCCACTGGCGGAGGAGTAGCCTTTTCTGTGAAGAGAGCGGCGGTCGGATCCCGTAGGCTACTTATTACGGAGAGGGATGAAGGTACAGACGCTGTTCCGGAGGTAGGACCAAGTCAGAGCCATCTCTTTGTTGTAGTTTTCTTTCCTCTCGGAGATATGACTTAATCACTTTTCTTTGTAGGCGTCTGATGAACCGACCTCTCCTGAACCGTCTACTGCCCCTGGAGTTGATCCGGTCCCTGCTGCTTTGATTAGCGACGTGTGTGTCGCGGTCCTTTCGGCGGGGGCTCTCTCAGCGGCGGCTGAAAGCTCCCAGGTTGCTGATGCCTCGGCCCGGGGTTACGAAGGTTTCCTTGGGCCCATTTCCGAGATTGCTGAACTTCAGCAAGGCGACGCCGATCTCGGTGTATTCCCTCCCGAGGATGCAAGGGCGGAGGAGTTTATTATACCTGACTCGGAGGCTGTTGGTGAGGAGGCTGCGACAGTTGTAGGCGAACTTCAGCCTCCACACTCCTCCACTGGTAAGATAAGTCAAATATTGACTAGTGAGGGGGCTTATTTACTCTATCAACATATCCTCCGGGTCAAATCGATTTATGGTTGCCTTGGCCCTGCAGGTCCTGACCCTTTACTTCCTACCGCGGATGTTCTTGGGGAAGGCTTGGCCTGCCGTGATTTGGGAGAAAGGAGCATTTCCTCTCCTTTGTTGTCTTATGTCGAGGGTCCTTCCGCCAGCCCCGGGCAGATGGAAATGGAGCTGGCGATGGTTTCCACCTCATCCTCTGCTGACCATACGGCTCCGAAGATTGACCTCTCGACCCTGCCGAGCATTCAAGTTCTGCGGGCCGCTGAAGAAGAATTGGCCGCTGTTCAAGCGTCCTTCCGTGCGGAGTTTGTTTCTCTTGTGGCAGGAGCGGCAGATTCTGTTGCGTCTTCTTCAGCGCTACCAGCCACACTCTCGTTGACACCGGCTTTCTCGGAGGCTCTGGACGAGGTGACGCAGGATGTGGTCGACAGCTTCTACCGCCACTTAAAAGGGGCGTAGACGCTGCTGTAGAACGAGGGACCCCTTTCTCTCTATCTCTCCGGTGCGCTCGGGGTCAGGTTGCAACTTTGAAGTCCCTTCCTGGCGGGGTGGGGTTGGCTGCACTCCTGGAACCTAAATTGGCAGAGGCTGATCAGCTTGTGACCCAATTGCTGGCGATACGGCAGGCGGGTTTGCCTACTGCGATTGAACGGAAGCGGGGCTTCCTCATTGCTGCTCGAGATAGGATCAAGCTTGCTCGAGATACTGCCGGGCCAGTTGTGCAGGAAGACCTTGACAAGTTCTCTGCTTCGTACGACAGGCTGGGTCGTCGAAGTCAGGCTTGTCGTGCTCGGGAAGAGTCTGCTTCTCGTGGAGTCGCTGATACGAAGGAGCAGATTCTCGTACTCCAGAGGGAGTTGACCTTCTTAGAGTCAGAGCTGGAGGCTGCTCGTGCGGAGCGGGAGTCGATTGCTCGGGAGGCCGAGAAGGTTTCCCGCTCTTCTGTCAATTTGGAGCGGGCCTTTAAGAGATTCAAGGATAACTGGCAAGCCCATACTCAACTGGAGGACGAGGCGGTGCTGACGCAAGAGGCAGAGAGTCGAGCTATCCAGAGGTTTGAGCGGTCGGTTGCCTTGCTGATGAACCGTCTCAGGGCGTTATGTGCCACGGAGCAGTGATCAGCTTTCTGTTTTCTTTTGCTTCTCTTTTTTTTGTAAGGGATGTGATCCCAAATGATGTAGCACTTTGAATTTTGAATAAATGAGCATGTTTCAACTCATCTTCTCTTTCTTGTACTTGTGGTGTTCGTGGAACTGGACTTGTTGGGAGATTATTTGTGGACCTGTTACCCTAGGCGTACCTTGGTTTTAGGTACGGATAACAAGTTTGGACAGGATGTCCGGAAGAGCCATGGCAAAGTGGTCATGGGTGTTCTCGGTGTTAGGAAAAAGAATGCCGTAGAGCAGCTGGGCTCCTGGGGCATGGTGAGATGGTAGATTTATGCTAAGAAGCTTAGCAAGGGATGTTTGTGGACCTATTATCCTTGGCGTACCCTGGTTCAGGATACAGATAATGGGATGAAAGGAAACCAACATATTTGCTCAGAGGTTATGAGGACATGGCAAACATGAAGGTTTTTACCGTAGAATTTTCCTGCTCAGAGTTAATGAGAACATGGTAGGGGAGACTTCACGGAAGATATTCGTGGTCAATAGCGGACGTTTGTGGTCAATAGAGGACATTTGTGGTCAACAAAGGATGTTTGTGGTCAACAGAGGACATTTGTGGTCAACAGAGGATATTTGTGGACCTATTATCCTTGTCGTACTCCGTTTGTGGGTACAGATAATAGGTTGAAAGGGGACCGACATACTTGCTCACAGGTAATGTGGACATGGCAAGCATGAAGGTTTCTTCGACGGAGCCTTCCCACTCAGAGGTAATGAGGACATGGCAGGAGTGGGCTCAATGAAGAGGGGGTACATAGAGCAACTCAGAGGTAGGAGAACGTGAAAGTTCTATGCGAGGGGGCGGTTTGTTTTTGGAGGAAGTGTAAACGACTCAGAGGTAATGAGGACATGGCCGTTTCAGAAATTTGTCGATCGATTACCCTTTTTGTGCACTGGGAGCGCGGGTAGTGGATCATGAGGGAGGATCTCTTCCAGGAAGAAAGTTCAGAGGTATAATCATACGTGACTTATTATCTGAAAGAGTAACCGGAATGTGAGTTCAGAGGTACCAGCGGGTACATAACTCGGAAATTTAGAATATTAAGGAAGTGTGAGTTCAGCGGCACCAGCGGGTACATGACTCGATAATCTGAAATGTCGTAGATGTGAGTTCAGCGGTACCAGCGAGTACATGACTCGATAATCTGAAATGTTGTGGATGTGAGTTCAGCGGTACCAGTGGGTACATGACTCGATAATCTGAAATATTGTGGATGTGAGTTCAGCGGTACCAGCGGGTACATGACTCGATGTTCTGGAGAGAATGTTATTTAGACATAATATTTCTTCAAGAACTTGCCATTGACGGACAACATGAGCAAGTCTCCATTTTGTTTTGCGAGGCGGTAAGCACCGTTGGAGAATACTGTCTCAATGATAAATGGGCCTTCCCACTTTGGCTGGAATTTGCCGGCGGTCTTGTGAGTCATGACCATCGGCCTCCGGACTGCCAGGACGAGATCGCCCACCTGGAATGTTCTGATTTTGACCTTCTTGTTGAAGGCTCCAGAGATGCGTGCTTGGTATAGCTCAATTCGTTGCTGAGCTAAGATGCGCTTTTCATCTAGTGCCTCCAATTCCTGTAGCCGACGATGGTGGTTTTCGTCTGTCGTTAATTGATGTGTGAGGGCGACACGTAGTGAGGGGATCTGAGTCTCCAATGGGAGGACTGCCTCACTCCCGTACACTAGGAAGAATGGTGTATTCCCGGTGGCTGTTCGGACTGTGGTACGATAAGCCCATAAGCATTCGTCGAGCTTCTCGTTCCAGTCGCGTTTGTTGGAGGAGACAAACTTCTTGAGAAGTTTGATGATTGTTTTGTTGAATGCCTCTGCCAACCCGTTTGCTGCCGGGTTGTATGGTGTCGAAGCGATATTATGAATACGGTGCTTATCGCAAAACCGATAGAATGTGTGGCTTGCAAACTGCGGACCATTATCATGGATGATCCTTCGGGGCAGTCCAAAGCGGTAGATGACGTGATGCTTAAGGAAGCTGATCACGTTTGAAGTCTTAACTTCTGCGAGTGGGACAGCTTTCGCCCATTTGGAGAAGTAATCAGTGATCGCAAGTATGAAGCGATGTCCTCGGGAGGAAGGTGGGGTGATTGGGCCAATGATATCCATTCTCCATGCTTCGAATGGCCAAGACGCCACTATCGGATGTAGAAAATTGGATGGTTGGTGAATGAAGTCTGCGTGGATTTGGCAGGCTTTGCATTTTCTAGCATAATCTATCGCATCTGCCACCATTGTGGGCCAATAGTAGCCCATTCGGCGAAGGCGGTCTTGCAGTTTTGGGCCGGGCTGGTGGGCCCCGCAGACACCGTCATGAGCTTCTCATACGGCTTCTTTGGCTTCTGTATTTGACAGACACCGAAGCAGTAATCTGTCGTAGGAGCGGCGATACAGCATTTTCGTCTCTGTATCGTAGAAGAATCTGAGAGACCACCGTCTAATGAAGGTGGCTTCCTTTGGGTTCTCGGGCAGGATGTCGTAAATGACAAAGTCGATGAATGGTTGTCTCCAATTTGGGGCATCATCGATCGTCTATGCGGAATAACTCGCCACGAATTGCACATTGTTCTTGGGACAGACCAGTTCGTGGCCTATCACATCCACTGATTGGCGATCATAATTCGGAACTGCTAGGGAAGCGGCAAGACCGGCTACGTTATCAGCTTCGATATTTCAGAGTCTGGGGACATGTTCGATGAAGAACCCCCCGAACGACGAGATGATGTCAATCGCTATTCAGTGATAAGGGATCATGTCTTCGTGGCGGACTTCGTATGAGCCCCGGATCTGATTGACGATTAGTTGGGAATAGCCGTAAGCTTCAAGGTATTCTACCCCCAGCTCTCTTGTAAGTTGGAGGCCAATGACCAGAGCGTTGTACTCGGCCACATTGTTAGAGCAGGGCTCGGTGTGGGAATAAGCGCGGTTAATAACCAATCCAGAAGGGGAGATCAGCACTACCCCGACTCCGACGACTATATTGCCTTTAGGTCCGGTCCTCGAAGCACCGTCGAAGAACATTCGCCATATATCATCGTGAGAGGTTGCATGCGAGTCGGCGACCTCATCTGGGATCTTTTCATATATCCTGGAGGACTCCGAGCCCGGGTGGGCTGCTAAGAAGTCTGCCAGGGCTTGACCTTTGATTGCCTTTTGGGGGACGAAGATCATATGATAAGGGGACAGCAATATTGCCCATGTAGCGAGACGAGAGCTAAGTGCCCCTGGTTTAGTTATGAGGACCCTGAGAGGGTTGACTCATGAAATTACATGTATCGTTTGTCCGGTGACATAGTGCCGTATTTTCTGAATGGCGAACACCAGGACGAGGCATTCCTTCTCCACAGCGGTATATCGGTGCTCTGTCCCAATCATCATTCGGCTGAGGTAATATATGGCCTGCTCATGGCCTGCGTCGTTGTTTTGTGCCAGCAGAGCCCCGAGGGAGTGTTCTATTGCTCGTACATAGAGCAGGAATGGTTTTCCAGGAACCGAGGCCACCAAAACTGGAGAATTTGACAAATATTCTTTGATGCTGTCGAAAGCACGCTGGCATTCCTCGTCCCATATGAATGAGACTCCTTTCTTCATGAGGTGCGTGAATGGTCGGCATCGCCCGGAGAGGTTGGAAATGAACCTTCTGATATAAGCTAGCCTCCCTTGAAGGCCTCTGAGTTCGCGGAGATTTCTCGGGGGACCCATCTCCCTGATTACTTTCGTCTTCTCAGGGTCTACATGGATACCTTATGCCGTGATGATGAAGCCCAGGAACTTTTTGCTGGATACGCCCAGAAAGGACTTCGTAGGGTTCATTTTCAAATTGTGAGCTCGCATTAGGTTGAATATCGTCCTTAGATCCTGCAGATGGTCTCCCTTATAGCGCCTCTTAACGGCTATATCGTCAACATAACATTCCACTGTCTTGCGTAAGTGGTCTCTGAAGATGATGCTTATGGCTCTTTGATATGTGGTGCCAGCATTCTTTAAACCGAAAGGCATGACTGTGTAGCAGTACGTGCCAATTGTCGTTCGGAATGATGTATGTTTTTCGTTATCAGGAGACATTTTGATTTGGTTGTACCCCGAGAAGCCGTCCATGAATGACATACGTTCGAAGCCGCAGGTATTGTCAATCATGATGTCTGTAATAGGAAGGAAGAATTCATCTTTGGGGCACGCCTCGTTCAGATTGCGAAAGTCGATGCAGATTCGAATCTTCCTATTCTTCTTGAGGACGGGTACTATATTGGCGACCCAATCGGAATATTGCTCCTCACGAATGAAGCCGCTGGCTATCAGTTTGTTGACTTCGGCTTCGATCGCGTCCATGATGCCTGGGCGGAAGCGTCGCTGTTGTTGCTTGACTGGCTTCGCATCTGGTCGAATGTTGAGTTTGTGAAGAGCAATGTCGGGATTTAACCCTGGCATATCTTCATAGCTCCAGGCGAACATATCAATGTACTTTCTGACGAGTTCTAGCAGCGACTCCCGTTCTTCGTCTGTTAGGTTTTTACTGACGAAAATCGATTTTGGAGAAGATTCGCTGCCGAGGTCAACTTGTATAACCTCATCTTCAGTAGGAGGTTCTCTCAGTTCGAACCGCTTTTTCCATTGTGCATCCAATTGCTGGGCCCACGGCTCTAGCTCGAGGATCTTGGGGATGTCTTCGTCTTCTTCGTAAGCGTCGGCGAATGCCATGTTGACTGTCATGACTCGTCTGAATACATCTCCGATGCTGGTATCCGAGTCAGAAGTTGGTGATCCGGTTGAATGTGACTGCCAGTCGCATTCTTCATCTGAACTCTCAGGGGTCGTAGTAGGCGTTACATACCCTAACCCGTATCGAGTTTTGCTATAGTAGTTTCGTGGTTTGCCCGCCGGGACTGGCGGCTTCAAAGGTAATCGTCACCCAGTACCGTAGTTCAAACCTGGCGTCGTCTCCAGATCATACTCTTGTTTCTTTATGAGATATTTGGATTGTGGGCTATACAGATACAGAGGAAGTCTTCCGGCATCTGTCCCGAGGTTGGCTTCCTCTATGGTGAAGGGATGCGGGTTGTTCGTCCGGCCGAAGATGATCGGATGATCCCCTTCCTCGATTATTCGGTAAGCATCTTCTACTGGAGTAAGCTGGATTGTGGTGTACACATTTGTTACTTATGTGTGTAGGTGAGTGCCTATACCGTGTTCCATAGCATATATTGTACATAGCTTATTGAGCTCGGTGTAGTTCAAAAATAACCCTTTATTGATGAAGTAAGGTATCTTTTCTAGGGGGATTACATCATCAGCGGAGGGAACATCAGTGTGGGCAGCCACATACTTCGCTAACTCCGGTTCCTCTTCAGCTACCCCCTGTGTAAATGAAGACTGAGAGGACGTCCTGGGAAGCTTGATTGTCAATGGTTCAGTTGATGGAGTAGAGCGTGGAGTTGTTGGCAGACTAGCGACCCCCATCTTGGTGCTCGATGTGGAGCGAGGAGTGGCTGGTTCGCTAGAAGTGTCAGACCTTGCATCGGGATGACGACCCTTCTTGGGAAGGCGTATCGTCAGCGGCTTGTCGGAGGGGTTGAGCTTCTCCGTTTGGGGTTGACTGACTCTCGACAGTCTGATTGTCAGTGGCCCCGTTGTAGGTCTCGGCACTTGGCCGGACCTTGGCAGCCGGATTGTCATCTGCTCCTCTTGCGTCGAGAGGCTGATCGCATCCTTCCTCTGAGTGGCAGTAAGGGGTACGGACTTGTCCGATTTGCGTGCTTGGAGGTGGATTGTCAAAGGTCCTTCTAATCCCGTAGCTGTCTCGGTATGAGCTTGTACGTCTCCTTCATCAAGGTTCCTCTTCGACTTTTCGTATAGGCAGGAGTCTGAGTAGTAGGATTCGACCCTTTGAAGGGATCGATATCAGCAAATTCTGTCTTCACGAAGCCGTATTTGTCGACATATTTGAAGCACTGGTACAGTGTGGAAGGCACGATCATATAATCGTGTATTCATGGGCGCCCCAGGAGGATGTTGTAAGAAGTATCTGCATCTATGACGTAGCAGGTGACTTCGGATTGGAGGTCGCCAATTTGACACTTCAGACGAATCTTCCCATTAGGGTAGCTCCTGCCCGAATTAAAATCGCTGATGGCGGTGCTTGTAGGTGTCAGGCGATGCATTGGGATACGGAGATGATGTAGCAGACCCTTCGGGATGATGCTTATGGAAGAGCCAGGATCTATATGCATCCGATCCACTTTTACGTCGCCGATGTACCCCGTGTAGTATAGCAGGCAATCGTGTAGGTTGGTTTTGATGAGCATGTCCTGCGGAGTGAAGACGATGTTGGGCATTGCTCCCGTGCAGGCACTGTCTTAGAGATCCATAGGTGAGTCCTCCCCGGTGAGGTTGGATTGAGCCAGATAGACATCGGCATTTTGGAGTGCTTCGCTTAATGCAATACGAACGTCCTTGGAGAGCCTTAGGAGTTCGTACAGTGACAACTTGGTCGGTGTGTTAGCCAATTGTGCTAAGATGTCAAAGTTGTAGGGCCTCTCTAGTCCTTGGGCTGCCTCTTTTCGGAGGGATTTGTCGAAGCGAGTCTCCCTCGGCCTAGGCTTGTCGGTCGTCGAAGGCTGAGCCGGTCCCGGAGCATCAGTTGTAGTGGGTTGATGATTTTCGGCTGGATTGTCAACCACAGGTTGGGATTGTGCTCCGGACCGCGTGACGACGGCTGTAGCTTCCTCGTTGTCTGTCGAGATTGTGTGGCAGGTCCTGACTTTTCCATTTTTCTTTTTGTCGGTGGTAGATGGTGTGGGCCGAGTTACTTCTGATACCAAGTCTGGATGGATCCACATGACCTCCCCTTGTGATGTGGTGAGGGGTACTAGACCGGCAGCCTGATCTCGGGAAGGTGGAAGATTAGTAATCTCCATTGTCGCTAGAGGAACGGGGACTACCCCGTCTTGAGTCTCCGTCGGAGGAAAGCTGCCGAATTGTACAGACACCATATTGGCCGCCACGGTTACCTTTTCGAAATCGATGGCCAGAGCGTTCGAATCGATAAGGTTCTGGATGTACCGTTTCAGCTGGTAGCAATCGTGTGTAGCATGATGAACATAGCGATGATAATGGCAGTACTTTGGATTCTCCATCTCCGTCGGCCGCGGTTTCCGTCTTGGTGGAGGAAGCTGAATTCTGTCCCCTTGTATGAGCATGTCCAAGATGGGTTTGACGTAACTGTCTTCGAAGGAGTAAGTGATTTGCGGCCATTGTTTGTCTACGGGCTTTGGCTCAGGTTTTTGTGCTGTATCGACCACCATAGCCTATTTTCCCTTGCTGTCCCGATTGTTGGAGGGGTTACCCCCATTATCGTTGTTGGGACGCTTGCCCTTGCTTTCTCCTTCTGAGATGTGCAATACCAGTTGGCGAGCCTTCTTCAGTCGTTCTTCGGCACTTGTGGCACTGATGATAAATGCCTTCCAGTCCTTCAATTGACTTTCGCCCATCCAGAGACTGATCGTTGGAAGCAGTCTCTTTTGGCAAATTTCAATCAAAGAGGAATCTGGATTTCCGGAGGGCAACTTCATGGCGGTTTGGCGGAACCGCTCAATGTAGTTCCTTGTCAGCTCCTTCTTCCCTTGGATGACGTCCATGAGGGTGGACATGGTGACGTCCTGTCCTACCTCGTAGAATTTCTCCAAGAACAGGCGCTTGAAGCAGGCGAAGGAGTGGATGCAGTTGTCCGGCAGATTGCGATACCAGTCGAAGGTGACTCCTTCCAATGCCCCAATGAATAATCGTGTGAGGATAGCATCATCGTGGGGCAGATGGTCGGTGGTGACCTCGAAGTACATAATATACCGACTTGCTGAGGTCTTGCCATCATACGGGTTAATATTGAACGGCTTATATCTTGGTGGGAATAGAACATCCCTCCATTCAGCAGGGTATGGTTGCCGTATTCTGAGGTCTTGAGCATTTTCTCGGGCATGGAACATGGCTCGGAGCTCCTGAACCTCTCTTCTTACTTCTCAGGCCTCATTTGTCACGGTAGGGGCTGTTATTTTGGAAGGATTATTGCTCGGGTTTGTCGCCGCTGAGTTCGAGTCCGCATTAACCGCGGGACCCGTGCCTGTTTGGCCAGGCGTTCCTCCTTGGAGAGTTGGAAGAGCGGCTTTGATTTTATCTACGGACTTGACCAAAGCAAGTAATATGGCTTCGAGATTGTCGATGCGCTGGCGATCACTGGAACCACCTTGATTGCTGTCCGTCATGAACACCGTCCTTACATGAGGAGTGATGGAAGGAACGGTGGAGGATGTACCCTCCGAGTCATACCCATATACCGAGAAGTCATCGGGATATGTGGGAATGTTCTCTTCGGGCTCGGACTCGGAGGGAACGGTATCCCCAGCCTCAGAGCTTGCTTCGTCTTGAGAGTCACGGATGTCCTTGGGGACATCAGCGTCTGTTGTACCTGATGGGAGAGTTGTTTGTCCGGGCTCGGCTCCTTGAAACATCAGATTGTTGCGGATGTTCGGAGGAGTGCTACCTCCAGTTCCCACAACCTCCAGCGATGTGGATAATGAATTTCCTATTGCAGCAGATTTCGTATTTGAACATGTAATGCCTGTTGTTCGTATTACGTATTTAAGAATACGTGTACGTATTTTATCTCGTATTGGCCATGGTTCATCTGGGTTTGGGTTGGCTTGGGTTGGTTCGGCTAGGCTTGATTAGCCTTGGTTTATCATGAACCAAGGGTGAACCCCCTACCTACCACAACCAACCCCATTTATTAACCTCTTTCCATTCTCTCTCCTCATTATTTCCTTTCTTCTTTATTACTCTCCACCACCAACCAAGAAAACCCTAGCCTAGGCAAGTGCAATCTTGCTTCATGAAGAAACCTACCATTTTTATTGTTCTAACCTCTTCTTTGCAACTTTCTAATCCACATTAGAACTTGTCATTTTCTATTTGGAAGCTTGGATTTTTGTAGATCTAGAATTTAGTCATTTTTGGATTTTTATGGTTTTGATCTATTAAATTCCCTTGTTTTCAAGTTTTGATGCTTCCATGTGGTAGAGAATTTCCTTCTACCCAATTTTGACCTTTAGAAAGTTGGATTTGGACTTGTTTTGACCAAGTTATGGACTTTGGAAGCTTAGGGTTCAACCATGGAGTTCCTGCTGTTTGGAGAAGATAGTGAGCAGTGCGCGAGCTTTTTAGCTTACGTCACTGAGCTGTGCGCGCTCTTTAGCGCAGTAGACCTCATACGCTGCCTTTTGGAAGCGTATGACTCGCATACGCTCGCTTGCTTGACAAGGAGTCGTATGGAGTCCATACGCTGCCTTTTTGGAGCGTATTACTTGCATATGCTCACTTGGATAGCCATGAGTCGTATGGAGTCCATACGCTGCCTTTTGGAGGCGTATGACTCGTATACGCTCGCTTGAGTGACAAGGAGTCGTATGAAGTTCATACGCTGCCTTTTTGGAGCGTGTGTCTTGCATACGCTCACTTGTGTGACAAGGGGTCGTATGGACCTCATACGCTGCCCTTTGTGAGCGTAGGCTTACCTGAGCGTAGGCTTACCTGAGCGTAGTTTGACTTGAGCGTATCCTGACCTGAGCGTATGACTTTTGCACTGAGCGTATGGCCTTGGCTGACTTGGTCTTATGTTAGCATGTCACTTTGGTTTTATTTTCCTTAATCTTGGCTCTTCTATAGCCCTGTATATTGATATTTTATTAGATATTTTACGCCCATTTTATATCCTTACGCCTTTTGTCATGAACTTGATAATCATGAATTTATTTAATAGGTTTGTTAATAATAATTGAATACGGCATGGCAGGACAAGCATACCTGACATGATTATCTCGAATTGCTGTTGCGACGGCTAACGTGACATGACCTGACAAGAATTACTAACCTGGACACCGTGGATGATTGCGTTTGCACAATAAACCAGTATTGTCTTGCATCATGTCTAGGATGGGATCCCTGAGTACCACGGTCAGGGATACCTACTGTAATTAACTAAGAGTAATAAACTAAAATAATTCAGTAGACATGAAGAGATTCCCAACTACAGGCAATCCCGTTATCTGGGCGCATTAAGTGGACTTGTAGCCTACCGACGAGTAGGGCACACTTCCAGCACACAGTCATGTGGTGCATCCTTCATAAATGGACATTCGACCTGGATAACTTGGATGGTCTGCAGGGCTTGTGGCTGTTGAAATAATCTCATCGCATCTTGCTAGTAACTAGGCCTGTGATAACCCTAGCTAGTTAAAGTATCAAGCCGTACTTTTGATTGGCCGTGATTGATTGGATGAAGTTATTCCAGCTTAGTCTTATCCTGATCCTGTGCAAGATCATGACAAGACACGATTATTGATGCTTGTCTTAACAATAACGATCGGAGGACCAGTTCTGTTCAGGCGAAGGGTTACAACCCCGGTCCTTGTTTGGTTTAAGGGTTATAACCTGGCTCCCGGAGCAGTTCTGTGTCTTCCCTTCGGTTATTGTCTTATTTGTACCCCGTGCCATACTTGTCATGTTCTATCTTACTTCAGCAACATGATTATCTATAATGGCCTTGACAATAAAGATCAGGAGTCCAGTTCTGTTCAGGCGAAGGGTTACAACCCCGGTCCTTGTTTGGTTTAAGGGTTGTAACCTGGCTCCCGGAGCAGTTCTGTGTCTTCTTTTCGTTTATTGTCTTATTACCTTATCCATAGTATTTGAGACGGATTTCCATTCAGGTGAAGGATTGCAACCCCGGTCCTTGTTTGGTTTAAGGGTTGTAGTTTGGCTACTTGAATGGTTTTCTCGTACTCAATTATTATTGTTTTTTCTGATAATTTAACTTTAATGTTCCTTACTATATGCTGGTTTTAGTTTCTAAGTGAAGCCTCCTTTGTGGCACTTGCTCTTTCTGGGGTCTGACCCAGCTGGTTTTGTGTGGCCAGATATTGGAGCAGCTCCAGAGGATCCACCGATCTTCCAGCCAGATGGTGACCACTAGACGGAACCCTGGCAACGAGTGGGTTTCTTTTTGTCCTCCCACTTATTTGTAAAAATTATTCTTTTGAGGCGTTTAGCCGGCGAGCACGTGTTAGCTCGATTGCATCTTTATTTACTGTCTGCCTACGGGCTGTAACATGATTGACAGATCCTAGGGTTGATCATGTATGACTGAACTCTTGCTAGTCCTGGCATTTTGTACGACTAGCTTCATGATCATCCAATATGTAATGTATGGGATACCTTTCTATTATATATTTGGTGCTCTGACATCTTGTAATTACTATTGCTTGCTTGTGATTGAGACAATAGGCTTGTTCATGACCTTAAGAGACTACTGGCTTGTAGATAAACCCTTATGTATCTAGACAGCCGTGACCGTATAGCGAGATGGATTCCATTTCATATACGTAGCTGGCTATGTCTGCCCCCGCTCTCTAGTATTCTGGTTCTGGGGCGTGACATGGTTTAAGTGGTGGCCCATGCAGGTCTTGTAAATCAAGATATGTGAGGGTTTACCGAATAGATGTCTCAATCAGTATTCGTCCTTGATCTCTGCTCGTATCTTCTGAATCCCTGGATTCTTGTCCTGATCATATGCTTGTATCGTTGATCTGTCCTGGTCCTTCCTTATTATTCCCTGTGTCGTCTTCTTCAGCGGCATTGTTCGTGGTCCTACTGACCAGCAAGGCGGAGCACCTCCCGCGGACCAGCAGCAACCTGGAGATCAAGCCCAGCATTCCAGAGTAGCCTCTAGAGTCGTGCCTTCTGGCGGAGAGCCACCAGTCCAGCCAGTTCAACCAGTAGAACATGATGACGGCACTTTGGTAGGACTCGTCAGGACCTTGATAGCTTCCCAAGACCGGCGTGGAGATGCCTTGCACCAGGCAGTGACAGATGCTTTGACCCGGGGTGGTCATCAGGGTAACAGTGCGGCCAACAGCTTCAAGCGCCTGAACCCTCCATTCTTCGACGGCAGCGAAGATGCGATCGCCGCGGATGCTTGGCTTCAGGATACCGAAGTGATTCTAGAAGCAGCCAGGACTCCAGAAAATGAGAAGGTGGCCGTAGTGCGCCTGCAGTTGTTAGATCTTGCCCACAGTTGGTGGGCGGTGCAGGCCGAGGGATTAGTGGCACCCATTGCTTGGGCAGTGTTCAGAGAGAGATTCCAGACGAAGTATTTTGATACTGTGACTCGGTATGACTTGCAGACGAGGTTTACCAACCTGAAGCAAGGAGGCAGAACAGTCGATGGTTATACATCTGAGTTTTCTAGACTCGGTAGATTTGCCTCCACTTTGGTGGCAACCGAGTTTGATAGGGCCCAGCGGTTCCAGCAGGGGCTGCATTTGGAGATTTTACTAACAGTTGAGCAGTTCGAACACCAGACGTTCGATGCAGTATTGAGGGCGGCTAGGAGGCATGAGTACACCTCCCAGCGGATCGTGGATAGGACCGGAGGTAGGAAGCGGTCCCACAGTCAGATGTACCAATCATCAGCTCCAGCCCCGGCAGCTAGAGGTTTAACTATTGGAACTCCGAGGCGGGCGGCCTCGGTGACGTCGGTTCAGCATTCTACCCCAACGCACCCTCAGCAACAGAAGCAAAAGCAGTCTTCCGCAGTGGGATGTTCACACTGCGGAAAGCCAGGGCATGTGGTGTCAGAGTGTCACAGAGCACAGGGATTGTGCTTGGTTTGTGGTGCCCCGGACCACAGGGTTGGGAACTGCCCGAACAGGGGGAGTTTATCAGCTTTCTCTGGTCCTTCAGTTAGAGGACCAGCGCCAGTCCAACAGCAGCAGCAGTTGTAGTACCCGCTCCCGAGGCTATTGCTGACGTAGGCCCAAGCATTCCAGCAGCAGAGACCGCAGCAGTATGCTCAGGCCCAAGCCCTGATCCAGAGCAGGCAGAGAAATTTTTCGCAGAGGGGACCTGCCCCTAGAGGACATGGTCAAGTGCTGGCCTTGACCATGGGAGAAGACGAAGTAACACCAGGTGAGGTAGTGGCAGGTACTATTCTCGTCAACACCTTTCCAGCTTCAGCTTTATTTGATTCTGGTGCATCGCATTCATTTATGTCTGCACGATTCGTGACACGGATAGGATTGGAGCCCGAGTCGTTATCAGTAAGGCTCAATATACTCACTGGTAACGGACTTGTGGGAGTCGATAGAGTATTTTCCTCGTGTCGAATCGTAGTTAGCAGTAGAGAGTTTTCCGCTAGATTGATAGAATTCCCGATGGCCGATTATGATGTAGTCTTAGGGATGGATTGGTTGAGGGACCAGTATGCTAGGATAGACTGCCACATTGGCAGGGTTGTTTTTAGCATTCCAGGACTGCCGGAGTTTTCTTTCTCTCGAGGCGAGGTTGAGCCTTCTCCTCCAGTATTGCGGATGGCAGTAGCAGTAGTTCAATTGCCTAGGATAGTGGATGAGTTCCCAGATGTTTTTCCAGAAGAGCTTCCAGGTATGCCGCCAGAGCGGGAGATTGAGTTTACCATAGACTTGATTCCCGGGATAGCCCCGGTGTCAGAGAGAGTCTATAGGATGGCGCCATCAGAGTTGGAGATCTAGTACAAGATGATTGAAGAGCTTAGAACCAAGAGATTCATTCGTGCTAGTGGATCGCCTTGGGGAGCCCATGCTTCTTGTGAAAAAGAAGGATGGTACGTCCAGATTATGTGTAGATTATCGTACCTTGAACTCAGTGACAATCAAGAACAGATACCCTCTCCCGAGGATAGATGACTTGTTTGATCAACTTAAAGGGGCAACTGTATTCTCGAAGATTGACTTGCGCTCAGAATATCATCAGATCAGAGTCAGAGAGCAGGACATACCGAAGACAGCTTTCAGATCGAGATACGGGCATTGGGAGTTTCTTGTTATGCCATTTGGAGCAACCAATGCACCGGCAGTATTCATGGACCTCATGAATCGCATTTTCATGCCTTACTTGGATCAGTTTGTGATCGTATTCCTAGACGACATTCTGGTCTACAGCAAGAATGAGGCGGAGCATGAGCAGCATCTCAGGGTTGTTCTTCAGATACTCAGGGAGCACCAGTTATATGCCAAGTTCAGTAAATGTGAGTTCTGGCTCGATCGCATTTCGTACTTGGATCATATCATCACCAGAGGAGGAGTAGAAGTGGATCCCCAAAAGATCGTGGCCATTGAGTCATGGTCGGTGCCCAGCACAGTTGTAGAGGTTTGTAGTTTTTTTGGATTAGCCGGCTACTGCCGGCGATTTATTTCGGACTTCGCTCGGATCTCGGCGCCGCTGACCCAGTTGACCCGCAAGGATGCATAGTTTGCTTGGACAGCAGAGTGCCAGGAATCTTTTGAGAAGTTGAAGCGAGGCTTAATGACGGCTCATATTCTCACGCTTTCTGATGGGACCGGAGGATTTTCGGTATACTGTGACGCTTCAGGCAGAGGTTTAGGATGTGTTCTGATGCAGCATGGGAAGGTAATAGCTTATGCATCACGACAACTTCGTGATCATGAGAGGAATTACCCAACCCATGACTTGGAGCTGGCAGCAGTAGTATTTGCACTCAAGTTGTGGAGGCACTATTTGTATGGAGATAGGGTGGAGATCTTCACCGACCACAAGAGCCTGAAATATGTTTTCACCCAGAAAGATCTTAACATACGTCAGAGGAGATGGCTGGAGCTACTTGTGGATTATGATGTCAACCTGCAATATCATCCTGGAAAGGCCAATGTTGTTGCGGATGCATTGAGCAGGAGAGCGGGAGCTTATTTTCTAACAGTGCAACCAGAGCTGTTAGCAGATCTTCAGAAAATGGATATTGAAGTTGTTCTCCCTTCCAGTGTGGCCTTGATGGCCAGTATGCAAGTTTAGTCCACTATAGTCGAGAGGATCCGGATGGCGCAGTCAACAGATTCCAAGCTTCAGCGACTCAGAGCAGAGTGTCAGGCGGGACGAAGACCAGAGTTATGCATTCATGAGGATGGTACACTTCGACATGGTAAGCGTCTTTGTGTACCCAGCAGAGATATCCGGCAGGAGGTTATGGCAGAAGCTCATAGTTCGCAGTATTCCATCCATCTGGGCAGTACGAAGATGTACCGTGATATCCGGCAGCATTTCTGGTGGAATGGCATGAAGCGAAAGATAGCTCGGTTTGTCTCTCGGTGTTTGTTTTGCCAACAAGTTAAAGCTGAACATCAGAGACCGGCAGGACAGCTTCAGCCCTTGCCGATTCCAGAGTGGAAGTGGGAGCATGTGACTATGGATTTCGTGAATGGATTACCTAGATCCCCAACTGGTAGAGATGCTATTTGGGTTATAGTTGACCGGCTCACGAAAGTGGCTCACTTTCTTCCATTCAGAGTTGGTCAGTCGACGGCTCAGCTAGCGGCGATGTATCTTAGACAGATTATCAGATTGCACGGTATGCCAGTTAGCATCACCTCAGACCGAGATTCCAGATTTACATCGCACTTTTGGCGTAGCCTGCAGGCGAGTTTAGGGACTCATCTCCAGTTCAGTTCAGCATATCATCCGCAGACAGATGGTCAGTCAGAGCACACGATCCAGACTCTTGAAGACATATTGCGGTCTTGCACACTTGACTTCGGTGGTTCATGGGAAGATCACTTGCACCTGGTGGAATTCTCGTACAATAATAGTTTCCAGGCCAGTATCCAGATGGCCCCGTTCGAGGCGCTGTATGACAGGAAGTGCAGATCCCCGCTATCCTGGGATGATGTTGGAGAAAGACAGATGCTTGGTCCAGAATTGATTGCTCAGACCATTGAAGTGGTCAGAAGGGTCAGAGATCATCTTCGAGTTGCCCAAGATCGCCAGCGTCATTGGGCCGATTCTCATCGGCGCCCTCTCGAGTTTTCGGTCGGCAATTATGTATTCCTGAAGATTTCGCCCAACCATGGCGTCATTCGTTTCGGCGTACGGGGCAAGCTTAGTCCTAGGTATATAGGACCGTTTGACATTCTGGAGCGAGTAGGAGATGTATCCTATCGTCTCGCTCTTCCGCCGTCACTAAGCGAGGTGCATGACGTATTCCATGTATCCCAATTACGACGATATATCCCGGACCCGAGCCACATCCTGGATCATTCGGAATTGGTTGTTGGTACCAACCTTTCGTATGAGGAGAGGCCCGTGTCTATATTATACCGGAGAGAGAAGATCCTCAAGAACAAGACTATCAAGTTAGTTCGAGTTGCTTGGGGTCATCACTCTTTGGGGGAGTCAACGTGGGAGCGTGAGGAAGATATCCGATCGTGGTATCCTGACTTGTTTGACTCATGAGGTATAATGTCTTCCTTATGCCTCATGTCTTCGATTCCTTGCTTGAATGAGTGATTGCTTGCCTAGTTATAGTTTGCATGTAATTAGTATAGCTTGTTCTAGTCTCTCTAACATCTTAATTAAATTCCGAGGACGGAATTTTTTTAAGGTGGGTAGAGTTGTAATGCATGTTCGTATTACGTATTTAAGAATACGTGTACGTATTTTATCTCGTATTGGCCATGGTTCATCTTGGTTTGGGTTGGCTTGGGTTGGTTCGACTAGGCTTGATTAGCCTTGGTTCATCATGAACCAAGGGTGAACCCCCTACCTACCACAACCAACCCCATTTATTAACCTCTTTCCATTCTCTCTCCTCATTATTTCCTTTCTTCTTCATTACTCTCCACCACCAACCAAGAAAACCCTAGCCTAGGCAAGTGCAATCTTGCTTCATGAAGAAACCCACCATTTTTATTGTTCTAACCTCTTCTTTGCAACTTTCTAATCCACATTAGAACTTGTCATTTTCTATTTGGAAGCTTGGATTTTTATAGATCTAGAATTTAGTCATTTTTGGATTTTTATGGTTTTGATCTATTAAATTCCTTTGTTTTCAAGTTTTGATGGTTCCATGTGGTAGAGAATTTCCTTCTACCCAATTTTGACCTTTGGAAAGTTGGATTTGGACTTGTTTTGACCAAGTTATGGACTTTGGAAGCTTAGGGTTCAACCATGGAGTTCCTGCTGTTTGGAGAAGATAGTGAGCAGTGCGCGAGCTTTTTAGCTTACGTCACTGAGCTGTGCGCGCTCTTTAGCGCAGCGCAGTAGACCCCATACGCTGCCTTTTGGAAGCGTATGACTCGCATACGCTCGCTTGCTTGACAAGGAGTCGTATGGAGTCCATACGCTGCCTTTTTGGAGCGTATGACTTGCATACGCTCACTTGGATAGCCATGAGTCGTATGGAGTCCATACGCTGCCTTTTGGAGGCGTATGGCTCGTATACGCTCGCTTGTGTGACAAGGAGTCGTATGAAGTTCATACGCTGCCTTTTTGGAGCGTGTGTCTTGCATACGCTTACTTGTGTGACAAGGGGTCGTATGGACCTCATACGTTGCCCTTTGTGAGCGTAGGCTTACCTGAGCGTAGGCTTATCTGAGCGTAGTTTGACTTGAGCGTAGCCTGACCTGAGCGTATGACTTTTGCACTGAGCGTATGGCCTTAACTGACTTGGTCTTATGTTAGCATGTCACTTTGGTTTTATTTTCTTTAAGCTTGGCTCTTCTATAGCCCTGTATGTTGATATTTTATTAGATATTTTACGCCCATTTTATATCCTTACACCTTTTGTTATGAACTTGATAATCATGAATTTATTTAATAGGTTTGTTAATAATAATTGAATACGGCATGGCAGGACAAGCATACCTGACATGATTATCTCGAATTGCTGTTACGACGGCTAACGTGACATGACCTGACAAGAATGACTAACCTGGACACCGTGGATGGTTGCGTTTGTACAATAAACCAATATTGTCTTGCATCATGTCTAGGATGGGATCCCTGAGTACCACGGTCAGGGATACCTACTGTAATTAACTAAGAGTAATAAACTAGAATAATTCAGTAGACATGAAGAGATTTCCAGCTACAGGCAATCTCGTTATCTGGGCGCATTAAGTGGACTTGTAGCCTACCGACGAGTAGGGCACACTTCCAGCACACAGTCATGTGGTGCATCCTTCATAAATAGACATTCGACCTGGATAACATGGATGGTCTGCAGGGCTTGTGGCTGTTGAAATAATCTCATTGCATCTTGCTAGTAACTAGGCCTGTGATAACCCCAGCTAGTTAAAGTATCAAGTCGTACTTTTGATTGGCCGTGATTGATTGGATGAAATTATTCCAGCTTAGTCTTATCCTGATCCTGTGCAAGATCGTGACAAGACACGATTATTGATGCTTGCCTTAACAATAATGATCGAAGGACCAGTTCTGTTCAGGCGAAGGGTTACAACCCCGGTCCTTGTTTGGTTTAAGGGTTGTAACCTGGCTCCCGGAGCAGTTCTGTGTCTTCCCTTCGGTTATTGTCTTATTTGTACCCCGTGCCATACTTGTCATGTTCTATCTTACTTCAGCAACATGATTATCTATAATGGCCTTGACAATAAAGATCAGGAGTCCAGTTCTGTCCAGGCGAAGGGTTACAACCCCGGTCCTTGTTTGATTTAAGGGTTGTAACCTGGCTCCCGGAGCAGTTCTGTGTCTTCTCTTCGTTTATTGTCTTATTACCTTATCCATAGTATTTGAGACGGATTTCCATTCAGGTGAAGGATTGCAATCCCGGTCCTTGTTTGGTTTAAGGGTTGTAGTCTGGCTACTTGAATGGTTTCCTCGTACTCAATTATTGTTGTTATTTCTGATAATTTAACTTTAATGTTCCTTACTATATGCTGGTTTTAGTTTTTAAGTGAAGCCTCCTTTGTGGCACTTGCTCTTTCTGGGGTCTGACCCAGCTGGTTTTGTGTGGCCAGATATCGGAGCAGCTCCAGAGGATCCACCGATCTTCCAGCCAGATGGTGACCACTAGACGGAACCCTGGCAACGAGTGGGTTTCTTTTTGTCCTCCCACTTATTTGTAAAAATTATTCTTTTGAGGCGTTTAGCCGGCGAGCACGTGTTAGCTCGATTGCATCTTTATTTACTGTCTGCCTACGGGCTGTAACATGATTGACAGATCCTAGGGTTGATCATGTATGACTGAACTCTTGCTAGTCCTGGCATTTTGTACGACTAGCTTCATGATCATCCAATATGTAATGTATGGGACGCCTTGCTATTATATATTTGGTGCTCTGACATCTTGTAATTACTATTGCTTGCTTGTGATTGAGACAATAGGCTTGTTCATGACCTTAAGAGACTGCTGGCTTGTAGATAAACCCTCATGTATCTAGACAGCCGTGACCGTATAGCGAGATGGATTCCATTTCATATACGTAGCTGGCTATGTCTGCCCCCGCTCTCCAGTATTCTGGTTCTGGGGCGTGACAGAACAGGTGTGTTGGAATACTCCGGTGGAGGACAACCGTTTGGACGACAGTTTCTTAGCTGTAGTGGTTGATATCTTGGGACTGGAGATGCTTATCTTTTTCCCTCTCCCTTCGACGGGGACTTTCTGAGCGGAATTGCAGGAGACAACAGGAGGTGCCTCATCTTCTGAGCTCGGATGCTGTAGTCTTTGGAAGACGGATGGCCGATCTTCCGTCACTGCCGCGTTGTTGCAACAGCAGTTGATGATGATTTGGGTGCAGTGATGTCCAATCGAGGACTCTTTGCACGCCGAGGCTCCTTCTCTTTCCTTGCGCTTGTGGAGGATCGCCTCACGCAGGTCAGAGGAACCACTCTGTCCGTTTGCCGCCGGGGACTGGACTCGAGCGGTTGTATGCAACTTCCCATCCGAGGCCCGTATGATAATCAATGGGACGCCCCGATAGTCAGAGGTTGGGACAGCTGACTGGGCTTGATGAGCCCGCGCTGCCCTAGACTTCCTCCTTTTAGCACATGCGGGTGCGTAATAGGAGGAGTCCAAGTTGAATACCACAGAGTCTGGCTTATCATCCAGAGAACCATCAAGGTCAGGACCGCATGAGAGACGGTCGAAGACTGATCGAGAGAAGCGTGGAACGACGCTATGCGGCTAGAGTTGGGTACCGTGCAGGCTGTCTGCATGCGGTTGTCTTCTGCTGTCGGATGAGTTATTTTTGTGCGGCTAGGAGTCACGACCGTGCAGGCTGGCCGCATGCGGTTGGAAATTATGGCCGTATGGGTTTTCTGCAAGCGATCGACTTTCTTAGCCACATGAGTTTCATCCATGTGGTTGGCAACTGTAGCCGCATAAGCTATGCGGCTGACAGATGTGGCCGCATGATTTTTCTTTATGCGGCCGGCGGATGTAGCCGCATGAGCTTTCTCCCTGCGGCTAATACCCTTATGCGGCTAAGTCCAGCATCATAGTATTTTCTTCTGTCGGACTTGGGGACAGCAGAGTTATCTATGATCTGAAGTGGGGCCGAAGGAGAGTCTTCTCCGCCGTTTTGGGCAACAGAGGGTATTTCTGCAAGAGCTTCAGTAGGAACGAAGGATCGGGGTCTCCACTCCTTGTGGGCCTTCTTTGTGCGGGCTCGCTTCTGGACCGGGCCAGCGCTCTTGTCGGAGAGCATTTCTTCGAACGCCTGTTGGTCGAACCGGGCGACCATCTTCTGTTGCGTGGAGCCAAGCTTGGCTGCATCCGATTGCGTCACCAACTCCTCAGCCGTGGAGAAGTTAGTCCCCAGCAGAGTCGCCATCGTGTTTGCCATGAAATATAAAAGAACAGAATAATTATCGGAGGACCGGACTTTTACTTCACGTTACAAACTCGCTTGTACAAAGAAAGCCTAGGGACGAAAACCTAGGTACAGCAGTCTAAGTACAATTGTTTATTTTTGATTCTGGGGGGTGACGATAGAGGCTCGGGAAGGCGACGGCAGCCCTGCCTTACTCCTTGGACGATCGGTATGCAGCCTTGGCTTCTGCGAAGAGATGATTGGCGTTGCTGAAGAAATGCTCTTCTTGCTCTCCCTCTATTACTCTTCTGGCTTCTCTCTCTCTCTGTGTATTTTTTTTCTCTGATAGCGTATATCTCTTTTCTTGTATATTTTTCTTGTCTCTTTTGCAAGGGAATGGCACCCTGCTATTTATAATAGTGGTGAGCATCATTAGGGTTTGGCTGATTACCTATTCTCAAAGTGGCGGCAGCCTGATGCTTAATCAATCTGGACCATTAGTTTTAAGCGTGAAGGATCTGGGCCATAAATGGGGATAGCACTGAATCTTGCGAATGATTAATGCTGATTGCTTTAAATCTTCATGATTGGTTGTATCAAGTTTGGATCTCTCTCCACGTGTCCCATTGGCTTGATTATGAAATATATGACCTGATCTCATTAATTATGAGGATAACGATAAATATGGTCATTGGGATCTGGTAAATCTCTGATTGATTTGCATCTCATAATCATCCTTGCTACCAGCTGTCAAGTCGGGGGACCATTGAATCTCTGCCACGTGTCTTAATGGTGGACCCTATCAGAACCGTATGATATCCATGAACCGTATGAGACAGCGTCTCAGTGAGCCGCATAGGTATGGTACTTACGAGCCGCATGGGATAGTTTTTCGGTGAGCCGTATAGGTATAATACTTGCGAGCCGCATGGGATGGCTTCTTGGTGAGCCGCAGGAAGACGATTCTTGCCAGCCGCATGAAGTTGTTCTTCAAGTGAGCCGCATGGGAGTAACCACGTGGCAATCTCGGATCGTGTCGGAGATTTTTTCCTGTTCCCAAAGAGTCTGTCATTATGACAGGGCCATTATGACACTTTATGTCAGAGCCGTCAGCTGTCAAATCATGGCAGAGCATTAAATAGGGCCATTGCTCGATGGCCAGCTGTGTGAAGGGGTCCCATGGGGACACGTGGCGTTGATCGAGCCGCATATCTCTGTTAGTCGAATGTGAGCCGTATGTACTTCTGAACCGCATACGGCTGGGGGACTCTTTGAACCGCATAGGACTGTCCCTATGTAAGCCGCATGGACTCTCCTGTCCCGAGCCGCATGAGACTAAGAGTCTCTCTGAACTGCATGGGACTGCTCCTGTATGAGCCGCATGGGGTTCTCCTGTTCTGAGCCGCATAGATCATCATTCTGATATTTTCCATGCTTCTACAGAGAGATCCTTTCCAAATCATGGTATATGCCATGTGTCAATATGATCGGGCCACCTGCTATAAATTTCTCGTTTATGGCGTGTGCGTTATAACCACCTACATTCAAACGACAGATTATCCTAAATTACCGTATGGGCTACGTGTTATTCCTTATCGAGCCATACAATCAATAGCCGTAACTAATGACTGTTACAGCTCAGGATCCTTAACTACATCTCCAAAAACTCTACAACGGATTCCATTCAATCAGTGCCATGTGTCAATATGATCGGGCAGCACGGTTAATCAACTACTTAAAATAGTTGTAACAACCCAGATTGCAGATACCCCACAGATGGTTCCACCTTATCACTGCCTTATGTATAGTCTATCCGTTGAAGATGACTATAAGTAGAGGCACGTGACTTCCAAACAAAAACATAGGAAGATACCCTCAAAAGGCACTAAGAACTACCCTCAGAACTCATAGAGAGACTAATAGCAAGAGATACCACAAAAAGCATATCAAAAAGGCCATCGCCCTTCGATCGTCAAAGGAGTAAATGAGTCACTATATTACTTGATCTCAACCGTCACACTTCCCTAGATGTTATACTTGTACAAGCAGACCACTCATTGTTAGGATTCTGTTGTATTTTTACATTGTAATCAAGTAAAGGCAAAAGTTAGTTTAACTTTTTCCCCTTTTACACTTGCGATGGCAACACTACCATGGTATAAAAAATGTCCGAGAGGTGTAAAATAATTTGAGCAACAATCTTCTCATCATCCTCTTGCTTCCTCTTAGTTGTCACTATTGGTTCAAGTTTTGTGATCAATTTTATTATTGGGATGGCCATCTGGTCTGCAAAGGCAAAAGGTCACAAAATTATTTACTAAAATGTCAAAAGAAGATAATGAAAATAATTTTGAAAATCGACAGAGGTCTATTTTCAGGTGAAATCCACGATTTTCCTAATACAGAAGCATGCTTTATGCACCTAGCTTATAATGGCTACTCTACATCACAAGTATATACTATACAAACTCTTAGTGGTTGACCCACCATAACTTTAAAGGGGGTTTAACAACCACCTCCAATATTGAGATCCAACTTTCCAATATAGATCTGTAGATTGTCTTTTTTTTCTTGTAGACTAAGTCACACCACAAGTTGTGTGACTTATGGTATTCAATACTTCTCACTTCTATTTACATCAGGTTACAATGATTATCAGCGAGCTCTATAACATATACCAATCTCACTACTGATACTAAGAATGACACTAAGCTTTGTTTAGTGCCAAAAGAAGTATAAATCCTAGAAGCAGTTACAAGCCTCTATTCGTTCATGGCTCTCGAGTCTGACACTACACAAGTCTCTTCTATAAAATATGTCCGAATATGCAGTGAAAGACTTTACAGTGAGGGCACATTCTTGCCTCCACTCTACTGGTACTTCTCCCTCAAGTCCAAAAGACACAAGCTTTAAGGATCATAGGCCTATAAGCCTGTACAATTCTGAACACAGCATTTTGTGAGCCAATATGACAGACTACAATTCTGGACCCAACAAAAGATAAATTTACCTATTAAAATTCTAAACAAATTATATCTTTTATACGAGATAGATTACAATTCTGAACACAACATTTTGTGAGCAAATGTGGATACACAATTTTATTTTCACCACATACCGAACCAAGGATAGTTGGTATTCATATCATTAAATAAATAAAAATTAAACAAAGTATATGTACAAGCTATATACCTGGTACCAAAGAGTGGGAGCCACCATAAAATAAACTATTGTCGAAGCCACCATAAAAATTATGTCCCTAAACCATAGCAGATTTTGAAAGATACATAAAAATAAACAAAGGGGAGATTGCACAGCATTTTTGTACCTCGACAAGTATGGCATCTGAGAGTCCTTATGAAGTAATTGCAAAGGGTGACAACCAGTTTACATTAAGAATATACTCTAAATATGTGTGAAAGTATTGGTACCTTTTCTGCAAGATATTTTAGAAAATACCTACGAAATTAGGATAATATTAGAAAATATTTGTCATATTATAGTATGCTATTGCCTATAATTAGTCAAAAATGGCCAAAATTGTCTATAAGTTGCCAGATGGTCCAAAACTAATCCTGAATTGGCCAAAATTTATCAAAAACTTTCCAAACTGGCACAAACTATCCAAGCTGATTTGGTTTCCTTATTTCTTTACAAAAATGTTTTCAAGACAACATACCTATTAATATGCACATTATTTCATAATCATGCACGTGTCATATTATTCGCAAAATATAGCATAGAACTAAACAATAACAAATGGAATCACGTTTAAGCTTTAACCTTTCGTTTCTCATATTTTAGTACTATCACCATTTCTGATTTGATCTAAGGTGCCAAAACTCGATATTTCGTCCTCTGATCAAAAAGGGTGTTAATACTGATAATCTGACACTCATCCAATGTTCAGCACTAATACAGATACATTATTTTGCACTTTAATTTAAATGAGTATGGGACATCCTTAATAGTTCCACTATATGTAATATATTATTGTCGACCATAAGAATCAATAATATAATTAGAACATCCTCTTCCCTTTTACAACAGCATTTCAGAATTCCTACTGAAATGCTCGTGTTGTGGCATCCCTGGGAGATCCGGCGGCTGGCGTCCCTCACCGGCGGCGTCGAGTGATCGGTCATGGACATGGGCTGGGCGCCGACTGGAGGGTGGCTGTGTCCCGCTGGCCATGGTGGTCAGCCGACCCATGTCGACGTCGGGACAGGCCACAGCAAGTCGTGGTAGGGGTCGCAGCGCGACAGTGGCACGACCGTCGGCGGCAAGTAGGGAACGAGAGCGGTGACGCACGGGAAGAAAACGGAGGTCCGGATCTCTATGGCGGAGGTGATGGCCACTGATCGGCCGCGGAGTGCTGGAGCTGGGTGGTCCCCGCCGGCGGAAGGAGGTGACCCTGCCATGAGCAGTCGGCTGTGGCGATTCTGGTGGTGGGTTTGGTGGCGACACGAATTTGGGGATCTCGGTGCTACGATGGCGCTGACGACAGCGAGACAGCGTCGGAGGCTCGAATCGGTCGGGAACGGAAGGAAAATGAGACCGAGGAGGCGCGGTGCGGAGGAGCACGCTCGGCGCTCGGCTCTGGCCATGTGCGGCGCTCCGTGAGATGGCCTCGGCGCTCGAGGAAGTCAGAGTTTAGGTTAGATTTTCTGATTTGTTTTTCTTGTTTACGTGTCCAGATTGGCCGGATACAAACTGCTGAGATTTGTATGGATAAAAAGGAATGGATGTGGACACGGACAACACGGGTCCGGACACGGTTGATATGGTAATCTTTTGTAGTGGATACACGGACACAATCGGACATGGATATGGAATTGGTGGTGGTTTCAGGAGGCGGGGAGTGGTCGCGGCGTCGATGGTGGTGGCAGGGACAGCGAAGGAGGCAGTGGTCAGCGGGGTGACAGTTTGGGGTGACGGTGGATGGTGGATGGTGTGGACGATGGTGGTGTCAGGGAGGTTGTCGAGGATTCAGGAAGATTAGAGAGGAGAGGGGAGCGGCATATACATATACTTCCCGTAGGATAAAGATTGGTTTAGAAAATTTCTTTCAAGATTAGAATTAGAGACTTCCAATAGATAAGTCTCCATTTACATTTAAGCCAAATAAGTCGATTTAAATCAAAACTCATTAGTAGATTTAGATCAATCAAAATTGAAAGGTAGGTAATCACATTAATTTAAATCTTCCTATAATATCATCAAAATAATTTTGATTCTTATAGATTAAATCCAAAAACAAATAATTGAACATCAATTTGGAAAGCAATCCAATGACGTAAAGTATACATCTATAAATCAATTCTTTATCCAATAAGTAAATTATACCTTTATAAGTCAAGTCTATGTCAAGTAATTAATCCATAAATAATTTAGGATATATTCCTTATTATCAAGGCAAATTAAAATATATTTTCATTAATACAAAATCTTATTTAATAACAATTTAACAAGTCTTTTATCGATAAATGTATATACGATTTCAATATTTTCGAAGCCAATAGAATTGATATTTAAAATGTAAGTTTGATCCTATCGATAATCGTATACGTTAAATCCGAAATTAAATAAACAACTAATTTAAATGACATCTAGTTTTAAACAACTAATCCTTCTAGTGATTAATCAAAACAAAAATTGCCATAACACCATAAAATATATTATTCAAAATCTCTTAATGATAATTAGAAAATTTAGACATCTTTGTATTTAAATAATCTTATAGTCAATTACTCATGGTTTATGAAATCACTTATCCCTCCAAATATTTTAGATAGTTCAAAAAGATAACATATTTTTCTTAAGTTGAGACGATGATTGATTATCTCAAAATATTGAATATAAATTGATATTATCAATTATTTAAATTAAATACATTAGATTCAAAATCAAATAATTAACCAATAATTTAAATAACATTTAGTAAAAGTTTTGAAAATCAAATAACAAATTCGATCTATTCAAAATCTACTAACAATTGCAATAATAATATTCAAAGTAGTATTCAGTACTACTAATAATATAACTTGCATACCTTTGAAACCTAATCGAAAAGTTGATTAATACGATAATCTAAAATATCTAATTTCATCAAATAGATTTCGAAGCAATTTATATATATATCTAAACCATAAAATGAATGATAATGGTAACTTGAATAATTATCGAATCTAGATTAAATCAAAATTAGCCTATAATGTTTAGAAGCAATACTATATATCATTAATAATATCTAAAACATATTGGAAACACAATCGAAATAATTGATCATATGTTTCTAGAAGTCTATTTTGTAAAATCTCTACTTAAAGTAAATTCTTCAAAATATCGATAGTAGAAAGTAAACACTATTTTCTAACTAAAAAAATTTATTTAAAACTACAACTAAAATACATAATAAATAAAATTAGAAAACTCGGAAAGTGGGCTTACAAATCTACCCACCTTAGAAACAAATTCGTCCTCGAATTTAAGGACTATAAAGGTGGCAAAAAAGGATGGTAAGATTATGATAAGGAAAATAAAAATGGATGAAAAGAAAAAAGAAGAAGGAAGAAACCGTCCATAATAAAAAAAATTCTATGATAAAAGCATTGATCAACTAGGGTGGAAATGGAAGGGGATTATGTATGGCTTGGTATTGGAACCTTTGGCTATGGTTTTGAATTCTAAAAATGTTGTAAAATGTTTTCAAAAAGAATTCGACAAACGTTCATCAATCAAAGACTCTACCCACCTTAAAAATTTCTTCCTCAAAATTTTGAAGGGTACGATTAGTCGTGATTAACAGTATAATCAATAAATGGTATGATCAATAATCGTAATGGGTCGGGTCGTGAATAATGTCTAATTTTAAAAACATATATCCATGGCATGATTAAAGTATAGTCAGAAGAGTCTAGTCATGATGGTCAAGGATATAATCAAAATAGGATTAGCTATAATAAATCATCAGACACGACTAATGGTTGCTGGGATTATAGGTACGGTCAATGATCAAAATTTAGATAAAGTCCAAGCATGGTTAAAGCCACTCAGGTACAACTAAGATGCATGCAAGTCATCCAATCATGATCAAAATTTAAAATTTGGTGCAAGCATGAACAAGATCACAATAGTCATGATCACGGTGGAATAAAAAAATAAAACTTAGTTAAAAAAATATAGCACGATTATGATTTAGTCATGAACAAAAATTGTTCAAGATCGATCAAAATTGAAATCATTATGGTACGAACAAATAGTTAAGCAAAATTATTTAGACACGATTATAGAATCGAATTCTAGGATAATATGCGAATTGGCACGATTGAAATAGAGTCGAATAGTCTAGTCGTGATCTAAAGATCGTTAAGGATGGTCCAAGTCGAAACCGTTCTAACACGATCGATTGGTTAAGCATGATCATAGAATCATAATCTAGGGATGATTATGAATCTAGTGGAGGGAAATCAAATTAGGTTTAAAAGATGACGATTCAAAAAATAGGAAGATATGGGGTAAAAGAACAATCTGTTTATTGAGAAGTTGGTAACTAAGAATAATGCACAAATCAATTTAGAAACTTTATAGTCGTATGCCAGTAAAAGACGTAGCCTTTATGGTATTCGAATATCGTAAACATATCTGAAGTCATTTTACCGAGAATATATGTCTGGCCAGTGTACAGCTGCAAAAAACTCTTAGTTCCACGACTCAAATGAGGATACAGTAATGAATACCCTATCAACTCTATCAAATCTTGACATAATAATTTAAGAATAAAAATAGGGCAACTAAGCTATAGCTTTAATGATATTCGATAACTCACGCTTACTTGAAATTATTTTAACTTGGGGGGACATGCCACGCCAGTGCGCTGCTGGCTGCTGTGAACCCGTAGTCTCGATAATTCAAATAAGTGGCGACAGTGCGCTGCTGTCTTGCCATCGCAAGTCAACGAACATTCTTTTAACTATATCTTATGAAATTTTAAAGGAGGTTCTAGAATTTCAAACAAGTTCTAAGAGGGTATAAGTATCTGTCCTTCCAGTATGAATATCAAGTCTTGAAAAGAAAATAATTCGTTAGGAAGGATAACTCTTGAATCTAAAAACTTAACTTAAGATTAGGTATAGACAATTGAGTGAGAAATTATTTAAAAAGATAAATCCCTTGGGTCCAAGAAAATATAAGTGATATAAACTCATGATATGACGATGTTTAGAGAAGACATAAGATAAAGTTGTACAAATGATAAGATCAGGAAGGAGAGGACTGAAGGAAAAAAAAAATAAATTTATATTTATATTTATATTTCTCTAATATTCAAGATCGAGGGAAAATATGTATAAAGTACTATGTCTACCTATTATGAATATATTCATACACAAGTATATATGTATAGTCTAAGTAAATCCAAATAATCCCAAAATAACATTCTAAGAGAAGGTTATCCTATTTCCAAGTAAATATGAATTTAAATGGCAATAATACATATATTATATTCAATATATAATCTATAGAAATTATTCACAATACTAGAATGGACTACCAATATATATACACATTTATATATATATATATGGACGACATTGGTCACACTACATGACCACCAGGACTTGGGTTGGGTTGGGGCTAGTTTGGAACAACCGGGTCTTCTAAAAGTCGTATTATTATTAATTAACTAATTAAATTTTTTATAGCGGTCAAGTCACAACTTTGCTTGGTTTTTCTAGCTCAGACACACTTATGGCTTTGTCTTTCCTACCATAACCAATACACTAGTCAAAGCACGCCACTGCACTATCCATGCCATCACTTCTAGTCATTTGCCCTCCAAAATTTAACCATAACTAAGATATTTCATAATAATATTTAATTAATTAAAATATTTCTAAAATTCTAAAAATCATATTTAATTCAAATAAGTAAATAGAAGGCTATTTTTAAATTTTCGGATAGAGGGTTACGAATCCACCCTCCTTAGAAATACTATCGAATCAAAAGGAGATAGTGCATCATTCTATGAAAGTCATCCACTAAGGTTTAGAATTCTATGAGGCCTATGTAGCAACCTTAACTACCAAACGACCAAATTAAATGAGGGACTCCTAGTCCTAACCATTCTCTTAAAATTGACTTACTCCTAGTTGTGAATGAGCATTTCCTAGTCGCAGGCTCGCAGTAGTACGACTAATATGGTACTACCACGAGTTCGAACAATTTGCGAAGACGGACCTGCATGGGCCACCACAAAAACTTGTCACGACCCGCACCCGCTTTTTCGGATACGAGACGTGTCCAAGCCAGCCTACGCCGCAGAGTCGGCGGTAGAACGCTGTCAAGCCCGCAAGAAATAATTGCTTAAAATAAACATTATTGCTCATTCATCTATATTTATTACAACATTTATAACATTTATATTTAAGAAAAATACAAAGTTTTACAACTAATGAAAATGATACAACTGCTATCTTATTTTTAGGCTTCTGTACGCAAGTACACCCGTATCTTCTATGCTAAGTGAAGCCACAGCTAACCTAAAAAATATTGGTTTCCAGTCAGGAATGGAACAAGCACACAAACCGACGACAATGCAAAAACATAATAGAATTTACAAGACATGAAAATAGCATATGAGAGATGAAAACTAGAAGATACTGATGACATGGCACGGTGGAGAAGACAAGGAAAATAAATAAAAGACAACTATCTATGTGATGTGAAATATCCATTTCGACATGTAAACGGCTAGGGGATAAATCCGGCACCCTGCACGTGTCATGTGCAGCTGCTATTATTCACAAATAGACTCATAGGATTGTTCTGGGTAGTCCACATGTCTACTAAGATATTTCTCATCCCGACTACTCCGTGTGACGAGCATGTCAACAAGCAGCAAGACATATGTATTGACATAAAATGTAAAAATTACTATGAATCGAAAAGCAATCAGAAAGTGCACTTGCCTGAAGTCCTTAGCTGGTGAAACCGACAATTCCATTAGATTCATGATAGTTTGAATAGCCTAGGTTCGATATACAGTAGTCAGAATTTGCACGAATTAGGATAGTATGATTTAGCACGATCAAGATTAATCCATTCTAGAATTTAAAATTAAATCTAAATAAGGAAAAATATTTATAAACTAGTTAAAATATATATAACACACCTTAAACTATATCCTACTACTCAAAAGGTTTTTGGTAAATACTTGAAAGTATGGAAGTAATTTAAAGGCCCAATAGTTCGAGTCCTAAATTAACATCTATTTAAAAGAAATCATTATATATAACCCATTATAAATAATCCAGTATGTATAAATCAACTATATATAAAATATGTATAACTACTTAGAAAACTTGCATATTTGGAAAACTTATATTAGTCAAAATATTGTAAAGATAAATATAAAAATCATAATTTCCTCCAGACTTAGTTTTAATTCAAAAACTACATAATAATATATTAGAAATATTTTAACAATATTGATATTTATTGAAACCAATAGAATAATAATAATCAAAAATTATTTGTAATAAATAATATTAATATTGGTAATAGAACCATAGTATTGTTCTATGTACAAACATATAAGTCCCAAAATCCATTTATATGAATCTTTGTCTAAACTAACTATAATAGCAGTGATATAAAAATAATTCTATCAATAACTTCCAATTTATATGGTATTTAAAAATTACTTACATATCTGTTATATAAAAATAATAATACTAATAACATATTAAATAACCACTACTCCTCCACAGCTCCCATTCCCAAACTTAATAAATAATCTGTGAGAAGATGAAAGAGAGAGAGAGAGAGAGGGAGAGCGAGAGTTGAGGAAGAGGAAAAAGATTGGAGCTCACCATGGGGTGGACGGCTGCGTAGTCGAGCCAGCGGCGGAGGTCGGAGTAGAGATGGAGGAGGCGGGTGAGGAGATGCGGAGGAGCGACTCGGCGCAGCTCCGACGACAAGGGTGCTGCAGATGAGGGTGGCATGCGACGGAGATGCCGGCCGGTCGGGGCGGACGTGGCCACCGACGGCTGGTGTCCCTCACCGACGACGTCGAGTGACCGGTCGTAGACACGGGCTGGGCGTCGACTGGAGGGTGGCTGTGTCCCGCTGGCCATGGTGGTCAGGCGACCCATGTCGACGTCGGGACCGGCCACAGCAAGTCGTGGGTCGGGGTCGTGGTGCGACAGTGGCACGACAATCGGCGGCAAGTAGGGAACGAGGGTGGTGACGCGCAGGGAGCCAACGGAGGTCCGGACCTCTACTGCGGAGGTGATGGCCACTGATCGGCCACGCCGCGGAGCGCTGGTGCTGGGAGGTCCCCGTCGACGGAAGGAGGTGACCCTGCCATGAGCAGTCAGCTGTGGTGATTCCGGTGGTGGGTTTGGTGGCGACACGAATTTGGGGATCTCGGTGCTACGATGGCGCTGACGGCAGCGAGACGGCGTCGGAGGCTCGAATCGGCCGGGAACGAAAGAAAAAGGAGACCGAGGAGGCGCAGTGCGGAGGAGCACGCTCGGCGCTCGGCTCTGGCCATGGGCGGCGCTCCGTGAGATGGCCTCGGTGCTCGAGGAAGTCAGAGTTTAGGTTAGATTTTCTGATTTGTTTTTCTTGTTTACGTGTCCAGTTTGGTCGGACACGAACTGCTTCGATTTGTATGGTTAAAAAGGAATGGATATGGACACGGACAACACTGGTCCGGACACGGTTGATATGTTAATCTTTTTTGGTGGATACACGGACACAATCGGACAGAATCGGACACGGATATGGAATTGGTGGTAGTTTCAGGAGGCGGGGAGTGGTCGCGGCGTTGATGGTGGTGGCAGGGATAGCGAGGGAGGAAGTAGTCAGCGGGGTGACGGTTTGGGGTGACGGTGGATGGTGGATGGTGTGGACGATGGTGGTGTCAGGGAGGTTGTCGAGGACTCGGGAAGATTAGAGAGGAGAGGGGAGCGGCATATACATATACTGCCCGTAGGATAAAGATTGGTTTAGAAAAATTCTATCAAGATTAGAATTAGAGACTTCCAATAGATAAGTCTCAATTTACATTTAAGCCAAATAAGTAGATTTAAATCAAAACTCATTAGTAGATTTAGTCAATCAAAATTTAAAGGTTGGTAATCACATTAATTTAAATATTCCCATAATATCATCAAAATAATTTTGATTCTTATAGATTAAACCCAAAAACAAATAATTTAACATCAATTTGGAAAGCCATCCAATGACGTAAAGTAAAATCAATTCTTTATCCAATAGGGAAATTATACCTTTATAAGTCAAGTCTATGTCAAGTAATTAATCCATAAATAATTTAGGATATATTCCTTATTATCAAGGCAAATTAAAATATATTTTCATTAATACAAAATCTTATTTAATAATAATTTAACAAGTCTTTTATCGATAAAAGTATATATGATTTCAATATTTTCGAAGCCAATAGAATTGATATTTAAAATGTAAGTTTGATCCTATCGATAATCGTATACGTTAAATCCGAAATTAAATAAACAACTAATTTAAATGACATCTAGTTTTAAACAACTAATCCTTCTAGTGATTAATCAAAACAAAAATTGCCATAACCCCATAAAATATACTATTCAAAATTTCTTAATGATAATTAGAAAATTTAGACATCTTGGTATTTAAATAATCTTATAGTCAATTACTCATGGTTTATAAAATCACTTCTGCCTCCAAATATTTTAGATAGTTCAAAAAGATAACATATTTTTCTTAAGTTGAGACGATGATTGATTATCTCAAAATATTGAATATAAATTGATATTATCAATAATTTAAATTATATACTTTCGATTCGAAATCAAATAATTAACCAATAGTTTAAATAACATTTAATAAAAGTTTAAAAATCAAATAACAAATTCGATCTATTCAAAATCTACTAACAATTGCAATAATAATATTCAAAGTAGTGTTCAGTATTACCAATAATATAACTTGTATACCTTTGAAACCTAATCGAAAAGTTGATTAATACGATAATCTAAAATGTCTAATTTTATCAAATAGATTTCAAAGCAATTTATATATATCTAAACCATAAAATGAAAGATAATGGTAACTTGAATAATTATCGAATCTAGATTAAATCGAAATTAGCCTATAATGATTAGAAGCAATACTATATATCATTAATAATATCTAAAACATATTGGAAACACAATCGCAATAATTGATCAAATGTTTCTAGAAGTCTATTTTGTAAAATATCTACTTAAAGTAAATTCTTCAAAATATCGATAGTAGAAAGTAAACACTATTTTCTAACTAAAAAAAATTTATTTAAAACTACAACTAAAATACATAATAAATAAAATTAGAAAACTCGAAAAGTGGGCTTATAATTCTACTCACCTTAGAAATAAATTCGTCCTCGAATTTAAGGACTATAAAGATGGCAAAAAAGGATGGTAAGATTATGATAAGGAAAATAAAAATGGATGAAAAGAAAAGGGAAGAAGGAAGAAACCGTCCATAATAAAAAATTCTATGATAAAAGCATTGATCAACTAGGGTGGAAATGGAATGGGATTAGGTATGGCTTGGTATTGGAACCTTTGGCTATGGTTTTGAATTCTAAATATGTTGTAAAATATTTTCAAAAAGAATTCGACAAACGTTCATCAATCGAAGACTCTACCCACTTTAAAAATTTCTTTCTCGAAATTTTGAAGGGTACGATTAGTCGTGAATAAGAGTATAATCAATAAATGGTATGATCAATACTTGTAATGGATCGGGTCGTGAATGATGTCTAATTTTTAAAATATATATCCTTGGCATGATTAAAGTATAGTCAAAAGAGTCTAGTAGTGATGGTCAAGGATATAATCGAAATAGGATTAGCCATAATAAATCGTCAGACACGACTAATGGTTGTTGGGATTATAGGTACGATCAACATCAAAATTTAGATAAAGTTCAAGAATGGTTAAAGCCACTTAGGTACAACTAAGATGCATGCAAGTCATCCAATCATAATCAAAATTTAAAAGTTGGTACAAGCATAAACAAGATCACAATAGTCATGATCACGGTGGAATAAAAAAATAAAACATAGTTAAAAAAATATAGCACGATTATGATTTAGTCATGAACAAAAATTGTTCAAGATCGATCAAAATTGAAATCATTGTAGTACGAACAAATAGTTAAGCAAAATTATTTAGGCACGATTATAGAATCGAATTCTAGGATAACATGCGAATTGGCATAATTGAAATAGAGTCGAATTGTCTAGTCGTGATCTAATGGTCGTTAAGGATGGTCCAAGTCGAAACCGTTCTAACATGATCGATTGGGTAAGCATGATCATAGAATCATAATCTAGGGGTGATTATGAATCTAGTGGAGGGAAATCAAATTAGGTTTAAAAGATGACGATTCCAAAATAGGAAGATATGGGGGAAAAGAACAATCAGTTTATTGAGAAGTTGGTAACTAGGAATAATGCACAAATCAATTTCAAAACTTTATAGTCGTATGCCAGTAAAAGACGTAGCCTTTATGGTATTTGAATATCGTAAACATATCTGATGTCATTTTACCGAGAATATATGTCTCGTCAGTGTACAGCTAGCTGTAATAAACTCTTGGTTCCACGACTCAAATGAGGATACAGTAATGAATACCCTATCAACTCTATCAAATCTTGACATAATAATTCAAGGATAAAAAATAGGGCAACTAAGCTCTAGCTTTAATGATATTCGATAACTCATGCTTACTTAAAATTATTTTAACTTGGGGGACATGCCACGCCAGTGCGCTGCTGGCTGCAGTGAACCCGTAGACTCGATAATTCAAATAAGTGGCGACAGTGCGCTGTTGTCTTGCCATCGCAAGTCAATGAACATTCTTTTAACTATATCTTATGAAATTTCAAAGGAGGTTCTAGAATTTCAAACAAGTTTTAAGAGGGTATGAGTATCTGTCCTTCCAGTATGAATATCAAGTCTTAAAAAGAAAATAATTAGTTAGGAAGGATAACTCTTGAATCCGAAAACTTAACTTAAGATTAGGTATAGAAAATTGAGTGAGAAATTATTTAAAAAGATCAATCCCTTGGGTCCAAGAAAATATAAGTGATATAAACTCATGATATGACGATGTTTAGAGAATACATAAGATAAAGTTGTACAAATAATAAGATTAGGAAGGAGAGGACCGAAGGCAAAAGAAATTTATATTTATATTTATATTTCTCTAATATTCAAGATCGAGGAAAAATATGTATAAAGTACTGTGTCTACCTATTATGAATATATTCATACACAAGTGTATATGTATAGTCTAAGTAAATCCCAATAATCCCAAAATAATATTCTAAGAGAAGGTTATCCTATTTCCAAGTAAATATAAATTTAAATGGAAATAATACAAATATTATATTCAATATATAATTTATAGAAATTATTCACAATACTAGAATGGACTACCAATATATATACATATTTATATATATAAATGGACGACGTTGGTCACACTACATGACCACCAGGACTTGGTTTGGGTTCGGACTAGTTTGGAACAACCGAGTCTTCTAAAAAATTATTATTAGTTAACTAATTAAATTTTTTATAGCGGTCAAGTCACAACTTTGCTTGATTTTTCTAGCTGGGATACACTTATGGCTCGGTCTTTCCTACCATAACCAATACACTAGTCAAAGCACGCAACTGCACTATCCGTGCCATCACTTCTAATCATTTGGCACTCCAAAATTTAACCATAACTAAGATATTTCATAATAATAATTAATTAATTTAAATATTTCTAAAATTCTAAAAATTATATTTAATTCAAATAAGTAAATAGAAGGATATTTTTAAAATTTCGGAAAGAGGGTTACGAATCCACTCTCCTTAGAAATACTGTCGAATCAAAAGGAGATAGTGCATCATTCTATGAAAGTCATCCACCAAGGTTTAGAATTCTATGAGGCCTATGTAGCAACCTAAACTACCCAACGGCCAAATTAAATGAGGGACTCCTAGTCCTAACAATTCTCTTAAAATTGACTTACTCCTAGTTGTGAATGAGCATTTCCTAGTCGCAGGCTCGCAGTAGTACGACAAATATGGTACTACTACGAGTTCGCACAATTTGCGAAGACGGACCTGTATGGGCCACCACAAAAACTTGTCACGACCCGCACCCGCTTTTTCGGATACGAGACGTGTCCAAGCCAGCCTACGCCGCAGAGTCGGCGGTAGAACGCTGTCAAGCCCACAAGAAATAATTGTTCAAAATAAATATTATTGCTCATTCACATTTCTATATTTATTACAACATTTACAACATTTATATTTAAGAAAAATACAAAGATTTACAACTAATGAAAATGATACAACTGCTATCTTATTTCTAGGCTTCTGTCCGCAAGTACACCCGTATCTTCCAAGCTAAGTGAAGCCACAGCTAACCTGAAAAATATTGGTTTCCAGTCAAGAATGGAACAAGCATACAAACCGACGACAATACGAAAACACAATAGAATTTACAAGACATGAAAATAGCATAAGAGAGATGAAAACTAGAAGATACTGATGACGTGGCACGGTAGAGAAGACAAGGAAAATAAATAAAAGACAACTATCTATGTGATGTGAAATATCCGTTTCGACATGTGAACGGCTAGGGGGTAAATCCGACACCCTGTACGTGTCGTGTGCAGCTGCTATTTTTCACGAATAGACTCATGGGATAGTTCTGTGTAGTCCATATATCTAATAAGATATTTTTCCTCCCGACTACTCCGTGTGACGAGCGTGTCAACATGCAGCAAGATATATGTATAGACATGAAATATAAAAACTACTATAAATCAAAAAACAATCAGAAAGCGTACTTGCCTGAAGTCCTTAGCCGGTGAAACCGACAATTCTATTAGATTCATGATAGTCTGAATAGCCTAGATTCGATATACAGTAGTCAGAATTTGCACGAATTAGGATAGTATGATTTAGCACGATCAAGATTAATCTATTCTAGAATTTAAAATAAAATCTAAATAAGGAAAAATATTTATAAACTAGTTAGAAAATATATAACACACCTTAAACTATATCCTACTACTCAAAAGGTTTTTGGTAAATATTTGAAAGTATGGAAGTAATTTAAAGGCCCAATAGTTCAAGTCCCAAATTAACATTTTTTTAAAAGAAATCATTATATATAACCCATTATAAATAATCCAGTATGTATAAATCAACTATATGTAAAATATGTATAACTACTTAGAATACTTGCATATTTGGAAAACTTATATTAGTCAAAATATTGTAAAGATAAATATAAAAATCATAATTTTGTCCAGCCTTAGTTTTAATTCAAAAACTGCATAATAATATATTAGAAATATTTTAACAATATTGATATTTATTGAAACCAATAGAATAATAATAATCAAACATTATTTGTAATAAAGAATATTAATAATGGTAATAGAACCATAGTATTGTACTATGTATAGACATATAAGTCCCAAAATCCATTTATATAAATCTTTATCTAAACTAACTATAATAACAGTGATATAAAAATAATTCTATCAATAACTTTCCATTTATATGGTATTTAAAAATTACTTACATATCTGTTATATAAAAATAATAATACAAATAACATATTAAATAACCACTACTCCTTCACAGCTCCCATTCCCAAACTTAACAAATAATCCATGAGAAGACGAAATAGAGAGGGAGAGAGAGAGTTGAGAAAGAGGGAAAAGATTGGGGCTCACCATGGGGTGGGCGGCTGCGTAGTCGTGCCAACGGTGGAGGTCGGAGTGGAAGACGGAGGAGGCCGGTGAGGAGATGCGGAGGAGCGGCTCGGCGCGGCTCCGACGACGCGGGTGCTGCAGATGAGGGTGGCATGCGGAGGAGATGCCGGCCGGTCGGGGCGGATGCGGCCACGAGAGGCGGTGGTGGTGACGCGATCCGACAGAAGAAGCTCAACACTGGAGGTCGCTCGCATTGTGGCATCCCGGGGAGATCCGACGGCTGGCGTCCCTCACCAGCGGCGTCGAGTGACCGGTCGTGGACACGGGCTGGGCGCCGACTGGAGGGTGGCTGTGTCCTGCTGGCCATGGTGGTCGGCCGACCCATGTCGACGTCGGGACCGGCCACAGCAAGTCTTGGTGGGGGTCGCAGTGCGACAGTAGCGCGACCGTCGGCGGCAAGTACCGAACGAGGGCGGTGACGTACGGGGAGCCAACGGAGGTCCGGATCTCTATGGCGGAGGTGATGGCCACTGATCGGCCATGCCGCGGAGCGCTGGCGCTGGGTGGTCCTCGTCGGCGGAAGGAGGTGACCCTGCCATGAGCAGTCGGCTGTGGCGATTTCGGTGGTGGGTTTGGTGGCAACACGAATTTGGGGATCTTGGTGCTACGATGGCACTGACGGCAGCGAGACGGCATCGGAGGCTCGAATCGGACGGGAACAGAAGAAAAAGGAGACCGAGGAGGCGCGGTGCGGAGGAGCATGCTCGATGCTCGGCTCTGGCCATTGGTGGCGCTCCGTGATATGGCCTCGATGCTCGAGGAAGTCAGAATTTAGGGTAGGTTTTCTGATTTGTTTTCCTTATTTACGTGTACAGATTGGTCGAACACGAACTGCTGCAATTTGTATGGATGAAAAGGAATGGATATGGACACAGACAACATGGGCCCGGATACGGTTGATATGGTAATCTTTTGTGGTGGATACACGCAGAAGGCGGGGAGTGGTCACGGCGTTGATGGTGGTGGCAGGGACAACGAGGGAGGCAGTAGTCAGCGGGGTGACGGTTTGGGGTGACGGTGGATGGTGGATGGTGTGGACGATGGTGGTGTCAGGAAGGTTGTCGAGGATTCGGAAAGATTAGAGAGGAGAGGGGAGCGGCATATACATATACTGCCCGTAGGATAAAGATTGGTTTAATAAAATTCTATCAAGATTAGAATTAGAGACTTCCAATAGATAATTCTCCATTTACATTTAAGCCAAATAAGTATATTTAAATCAAAACTCATTAGTAGATTTAGATCAATCAAAATTTAAAGGTAGGTAATCACATTAATTTAAATCTTCCCATAATATCATCAAAATAATTTTGATTCTTACAGATTAAATCCAAAAACAAATAATTGAACATCAATTTGGAAAGCCATCTAATGACGTAAAGTAACATCTATAAATCAATTCTTTATCCAATAAGTAAATTATACATTTATAAGTCAAGTCTATGTCAAGTAATTAATCCATGAATAATTTATGATATATTCCTTATTATCAAGGTAAATTAAAATATATTTTTATTATACAAAATCTTATTTAATAATAATTTAACAAGTCTTTTATTGATAAAAGTATATATGATTTCAATATTTTCGAAGCCAATAGAATCGATATTTAAAATGTAAGTTTGATCCTATCGATAATCGTATACGTTAAATCCGAAATTAAATAAACAACTAATTTAAATGACATCTAGTTTTAAACAACTAATCCTTCTAGTGATTAATCAAAACAAAAATTGCCATAACACCATAAAATATATTATTCAAAACCTCGATAATTAGAAAATTTAGACATCTTTGTATTTAAATAATCTTGTAGTCAATTACTCATAGTTTATGAAATCACTTCTGCCTCCAAATATTTTAGATAGTTCAAAAAGATAACATATTTTTCTTAAGTTGAGACGATGACTGATTATCTCAAAATATTGAATATAAATAGATATTATCAATAATTTAAATTATATACATTAAATTCAAAATCAAATAATTAACCAATAATTTAAATAACATTTAGTAAAAGTTTAAAAATCAAATAACAAATTCGATCTATTCAAAATCTACTAACAATTGCAATAATAATATTCAAAGTAGTATTCAGTATTTCCAATAATATAACTTGTATACCTTTGAAACCTAATCGAAAAGTTGATTAATACGATAATCTAAAATGTCTAATTATATCAAATAGATTTCGAAGCAATTTATATATATCTAAACTATAAAATGAATGATAATTGTAACTTGAATAATTATCGAATCTAGATTAAATCGAAATTAGCCTATAATGTTTAGAAGCAATACTATATATCATTAATAATATCTAAAACAAATTGGAAACACAATCGCAATAATTGATCATATGTTTCTAGAAGTTTATTTTGTAAAATCTCTACTAAAAGTAAATTCTTCAAAATATCGATAGTAGAAAGTAAACACTATTTACTAACTAAAAAAAATATTTAAAACTACAACTAAAATACATAATAACTAAAATTAAAAAGCTCGAAAAGTGGGCTTACACCTTCACTAACGAAATCATCTCTAAGATCATTGCCAACCGCATATCCGGACTTCTTTCCAAGATCATCTCAGAGGAGCAAAGCGGTTTTGTGCATGGTCTAATATCTTAGAAAACATCCTCCTGGCACAAGAAATGATCACCTGCATTAAATTCCTGGCTAGGGGAGGGAACATTGCGATCAAACTGGATATGGAGAAAGCCTACGATGGACTTGACTGGCAATTCATGATATGGGTGTTCAAGGCTTTCGGGTTTTTCGAGACCTGGATAAACATTGTATACAGATCCATCAGAAACTCCTGGTTCTCCAAAGTTATAAACGGGCAAGCAGAAGGTTTCTTCAAATCTAGAAGAGGTGTCAGACAGGGAGACCCATTATCCTCTACCATCTTCATCGTTGCAGCAGAAGCTCTCAGCAGAAATCTTAACAAAATGGTTGGGACTCCCCGTTTCCAACATTACTATACCACCACTGGATGTCCGATCATCACCCACCTGGCTTACGCTGATGACATCTTATCTTTACCTCTGGAGACGTCGGGTCAGTAGAAGTGGTTCAGAAAATACTGGAGAGATATACAAGATGCTCCGGTCAGCGTGTCAACCCTAACAAGAGTGTTATTTACACTCATCACTCGGCCAACTGTGTTCAATCGGCCATACTTGCTACCATCACTTCCTTCTCAGTTGTGTATCCACCGTTCACTTACTTAGGATGCCTGCTGGTGTACGGTAGATCCAACATAGGCATCTTCGAAGGGCTAGTAGGCAAAATTAGAAAGATTATTGAAGGGTGGCACAACACGACCTTATCGTCGGGCGGGAAGATGATTCTGATCAAGCATGTTCTCTCTTCTATCCCTATTTACACTATCGTAGCTTGTCCCCTTCCTAAAAAGTTCTAACCTCCATCGAGAACCTTTTCGCCAACTTTTTCTAGGGTCACTATGACGGCAAGGATAAGCATCATTGGGCCAGTTAGGAATCTATGTCCAGACCCACTGAGGAGGGGGCTTGGGTTCTGCAGACTGCAACACATAGTGGATGCTTGCTCCATAAAGTTGTGGTGAAAACTCAGGAAAGGGGATACTAGCTGGGATCGGTTCATGAAGGCTAGATATTTTCGGCACACCTATCCATTTGTAGCATATTGCAACAATAGATCTTATGCATCCTGGTGTCGCATCCTCTAAGGGAGAGGATTTATCGAGCACTTGATCCGAATTCAGCTGGAATCGGGACCTCGTACATCCTTCACGAACGCTAGCTCGAGGGCGACCTGCTTTCGCAGTCCCATGAGGCCCTCCAACTGCTCTATTCGTAATTGGTGGGGTGGCGTTGCGAACCGAAATTGGGCGAGGGTTAGGGAGTGGATTGGTGAGGAGGCCGTTGCGGCGCTCACTGCATCCGGTTAAAGATTACCGCTGAACCTGACACCCTGAGGTGTACCCAACGACTGCAGGCACAATTTCTCTTTCCTCGATGAGGAAATTCGTTCGTGGCATTGGCGTGCCTTCCCCCTATCTTGCATTCCCAAAAAATGGTCATTTCTTATCTGGAGAGCGTTACGTAAGAAGCTACCTACAGACGAGGTGCTCACCACCATTGGTTTCAGTCTGGCCTCAGCATGTCATTGCTGCTCGAAATCGTAGACCGAGACTGCAGAACACATTTTGTACTTCGGATAACTGGCAGCGCAGGTGTGGACTTCCATCTCCAGGAGAGGCAGGATGGATCATAATGTACGAGGCTTCAACGATCTTCTTGCCACATGGGGAAAATCCTCGTACGGCCACCAGATCGTTGCAGCCGCCATCATGTGGGTTACTTGGAAGAACCATAACAAATTTAGATACGATGACCGTCTTTACAACTCTAACCAACTGATCGGAGAAGTTTTTAGACAGATCTCTAATATCTGTAATTCATGTTATCACGTCAGGGAGGATATCTAGCACACCTTGTTCTCCTGATTGTGGTGGATCTTGTCTTCTGTTATTTTGGGGCTTTGTGTGGGATTAAGCCCCCAGTTTTTTGCATTTTGTTCTCTCACGTGATCGCGATTACTTGTATAGGCTTTCTCTTTCTGTGCCTTATATATGAATAAAACGGGGGCTGGTTCATAAATATATATATATTATATATTATATATATATATATATATATATATATATATATACATATATATATATATAGCCGCGAAAAAAAAAGATGGTGCTCGCAGTGTGCGGATGGCAGGCATGGTCGGCAGGCCTCCTCGGCCCGGCCCCAGGCCTCCCTCTGTGCAGTGGCCACTTTGCCTCCCGTCGGGCCCTCTTCCTTGGTCCGCCGGCCGCCTGGTCGCCTTTCCAGTGGGGGGGTTTCCCCCTTGTCGGCTTCTTCTTCTGGACGTGGGGGTTCCCCTCTCTCCAACCCCCTCGGTGTCGTCCTTGACGCCGCCCTCGACGTCGTCCAAGGCACCCCCGCGTGCGGCGCAGGGGGCCACGACGGAGGGAGGGGCCGCCCTCGAAGTCGTCCAAACGTTCCGGCGCCCCCTCCCTCCACCGCTCCTCTCGTTGCGCAGTCATCGGCAGCGCCCCTCCCTCCGCCGTGGCCCCCTACGCCCGACCTTGGCGCTATAGGAGCGGTCTTCCCCTTCCTTCCCGCCCCCGTCTCGGGGTCCCCGGAGGATCCTCTCCCTCTTCACGCCTCGGTTCCTCCGTCGAAGTTCGTCCCGACGCCGGTGGCCACCCAACCCATCTTGTCCCTCCCTGCGGTGACGTACCCCCCTCGGCTCAGGCCACCCGCTCCCTGCGGTGGCCCAACTCGGCCTCATCCTCCCTTAGCCCCCCGGCTGAGTCGCCCGGCGGTCCTGGGCTGGCCCCCCTTCGCTATTCCCCCCTAGCGTCGGCTTCTTCCTTCCCTCCCTCCGCCACCCTCGGCGGTCCCGCCCTCTTTCTGGCGTCGGAACACCCCCTCTCGTGGGCCCTAGTGGTCGTACGGTCGTGCTCGGCCTCCCCTATACGGTGACGGACGGGCGTCCGGCGGTGATGTCGCTCCGGCTTTCCCTCCTTGAGCTGCTCTCCCCCACTGCTCCGACCTCCGGCGCTTTATCTGCCACATGCCAGAAGGCCCCCACCTTCGCCGGTGAACGGCTCTCCTCGGAGGTCGAGCCCCCCGCTCCCTCCCTCCGGCGTCCGCTCCGTCTAATCCCCCCTCCCCCCGCCCGGTCCCCACCGGCTGTCGTCGATGCCTCGTCTTCCCCTTCACTCCTTTCCGGGCACGGCTCCTCCTCCCGCAGCTGATCCCCGTCGTCTGCTACAGGAACCCCCACCCTTTGTCGGGGAATGCTCCGCCCGGAGGCCGTGCCACCACGCCCTCCAAGTGTTCGAGCTGCCCCCCATCCCCTCCCTCGCCGCCTCGCCCAGTCCGCTCCGGCTGTCTCGCCGCCCCGCCCGGTCCCCCTCCGGATGCCTCCGCCCGCTGCCAGACCATCCCTCCCCCCGTCGGGATGGCCTCCCTCTCCGGAGCCTAAGCTCCTCCCTCGGTCCGCCGGAGCCCCCCCTCCGGGCACTGCGCTGGGGGGCCCGAGGCTCCTCGAACCGTGTGCCCCCTCCGCTCGGGCAGGTCGCCCCCTCACCCCCTCGGACTGAGTGCCCGCCTAGGGCTTCGCGCCCACAACCCCCTTTTTCGGGATACGTTCTCGTCCAACCCTCACAAGTGCGGCAAATTTTTGAAATTCGAACATTTTGAAATTTTGATTTTCAAAATTTTGAAATGTTTAGGAACCCTGCGGTTTTTCTGAATTTTGGTTCCTCAAAATTCTGAAATATCGTATTTCCACATGTTTTTTTATTTCCTTGCTAATCAGGGCCCTTTTGTGTTTTCTTACCCTGCACCTGTATTGCTCTTCCAGAGCTCCCCTTAGTTTTCAATAAAACATTTTTGATATATGTATATATATATATAATATATATATATATATATATATATATATATATATATATATATATATATATATATATATATATATATATATGGAAAATATATATATATATATATATATATATATATATATATATATGGGCGATGATGAAAGAAAAAAAATATGGGCGATGATGAGGCTGGCCTGTGCGATGCGGGGCATCCACAACGTCGGAGGACTGACGAAAAATGGCCACGAACTGAGCTGGCGTGGGACAGAATGGGGCGCCCCGTGCATAAAAACTCATTGGCTAAGGCGCCGCACGGGCGGTCGAGGACCGGCACCATTCTACCACAGGTATAAACGATGGCTGACCACGCGGTCCGTCATGCGGCACCCAATGGGTGTCGGGAAGATGTCGTAATGGCATCGTGCGCATAGAACGGGTGGCTGGGCAGAACCGGTTGTCGTAGGCATCGTGAAGACGTCGGGGGCGCCTTCGGCGTCGTAGGCTAAGCGATGCGTTGAGTTGCTGGCGTCGAAAGACGTCGGCCGTCCCGTGTGGCTCTGGAGCACGCGGAGCGCGCGAGGCGTACATTCCGGGCGATGATGAAAAAGCCAGTGCGGATATGATTCGCATGAAGAGTCCGAAGAGACATGACGACCGGCTAAAAATCGTGTGCGAGGAGACACACGATTTAACTGAGCTCGCACGTGCTGAAATATATATATATATATATTTTTTTTGGAAAAAGGGTAAATTTTATTCCATCATCTCAATAAGGTTACAACATAGAGATACAATCCCGGCTCAGGGGGACATTACTAGTACATCCGACTCAATGTTATGAAGTATGCCCACTAGTGGGGTGGATAGTCCCTCATAAATACGCCGGTTCCTCTCCCGCCAGACATGCCAAACTGAAGCAGCAAGTCTCAATCTAGCACACCTAGCCCAGCTCTGCTCCTTGCCCCTGCAATCCCCAATCCACTTAAGGATTTCTCTGAAGTCATGCTCCCTTCCAACCCCTCCCAAGTGTCTCCGGCTCTGCTCTGCCCAGATGCTCCACGTCACATGGCACTGAAAGAACAGATGCCCAATGGATTCAGTCTCTGTCGCACACAAAACATACTTAGGGTCAGGGACAGAAACCCCGAACCGCAGCAATCTGTCCCGAGTAAGCAGCCGGCCCATCACCAGTTTGTATGCAGACAGTTGCATTTTCCTGGCTAGCCCCTTCTCCCAGACAAAGTCGAACTCCTCAATATCATCGAAGTGAGTGCGGACAAGGTCGTAGCAGCTGCTAAATCGGAACTCCCCTGCATCCACCGAGCGGCCAGGAGGGGCCCAAATCCAGACATCAGACAGTGCCGTAGGAGTGATCTGCACCTGTCTGATCTCCTCCCCTAACGGAGCAGTGAAACGGTACTCCTCTGGCCTCCAGACCCCACCACGGATGATGTGCCTACACGTCAGACCCCTGTATGCCACGCCGTCCCTCTGGGGGCCCAGTATCTCCAGGAGAGACTGACCTGAGATCCACGGATCGAGCCATAGGTCCGTCTCCCCTCCCTCCCTCATCCTCCTCTGCAAAGCCGTCCGAAGGACAGGACGGTTCCTCAGGATATGCTTGAAAGACACAGAGAAGTTGTTGTCAATTTCACATACCCAGAAGTTTCTGCCCCGGAGATATCGACTAGTCATCCAGGCCGACCATAGAGAATCACCCTGAAGGAACCTCCTTGCCAGCTTGATCCCCGCCGCCTCCCTGACAGAAACAAGTGATCGCAGACCCACACCTCCCTCTTTCCTGGGCCGACAGAGCTGCTCCCAAGAGATGGCATGAATCCCCCCATGCCAGATGAACTTGGCACATATGCCCTCAATCTTTCGGATAGTAGCCAAAGGGACCATATTCGATTGGAGCCGGAACAGCGCAATAGCAGAGATAACTGAGCGAACCAGCTCAATACGCCCTCCCAAGAGATAATATGTTGTATATAATATATATATATATATATATATATATATATATATATATATATATATATATATATATATAAATTATAGGTTTAGGTTGGTTTCGGATCAAGTCCATGCTAAATTGGTACAATCGAGTATCCTAAAAGTCATAATCTTAATAAATAACTATTTAAAACATTTATAGGGACCAAGTCACAATTTTGACTGATTTTTCTAGTTGGGACACAGATATGGGTTGGCCTTCCCTAGCATGGCTAATACATTAGTCAAAGCACACAACTGCACTAATCATACCAAAAATTCTAGTCGATATGCATCCCAAAACTTAACCATGACTGGCCATATATAAAATATATATATATATATATATATATATATATATATATATATATATATATATATATATATATATATATATATATATATATATATATATATAAAATAAGGGAGGTAGGGTGCCACCTCATGGGAGGGTGTCTACTTGTCACCCCCCATGCTATCATCAAGCACATGGGTGCATGTTGATAGCATGTGGGGGGTGACAAGTAGACACCCTCCATAGGGTGGCACCTTACCCCCCTCATCCTCTCTCTTTCTCTCTCTCTCTCTCTCTCTCTATATATATATATATATATATATATATATATATATATTATTAGGCTATTATAAATTTAATCATATATATACAAAATTGTATTTGAACCTGTTTGGTTGGATAACATTCCGAAATAAAATCAAAATAATTTTAATAATTCCTGGCAACCTAACATGGCTCTACCAAGTGGAGTTGGCTAGGTTATGATCCAACATATTTTCTAGTCAAATCAAACTCGGAAAGTCAACTAATGTGTCTCCTATGTCATTCCCGTATAAGTAGCACATAGGAACTCGATTGAGTGGAAGACCTTTGATATGTGTGTCATACGCTCAAAATGGATCAAAATCATATATTTGGTCAAAAGGTTTGATTGATGTCAAGTTCCGAACTCAAGTTGAAAGTTAGATCTAAAATTACGGTAAACTGTCAAATGGCCTAAATTGACCCAAAGTTTTACGAAGTCAAAAGAATATTAGAGAACAAGTTTGGATGGGACATAATATATCAAATTGAAGGTGGACTTGTCGACTTCAAAATTATGAAGGACGTTTCAAAAGATTGGCATTTCTTGTACTCGAAAAATTAAACTTACGAAAAAGTACATCTACAATCTTAAAAAAATCTAATAAATAAAAATCATATAAAAAATTCCAAAAATTAGCGTGCTTACAATCTTTCCACATTAGAAAAAATTCGTCCTTGAAATTCAATTTATCATACAACTCAATAATAATAAGGGAGAAGACGTTTTTCACGAACAAATGATCTGTCTTGTCTTCAAATATTTAAGGGGGGTATTACAAAAGATTGCTACTCTAGCCTAAAAGAAACAACTGGCAAACTAATACTACTTCAACTATCTACAGTTGTTTTCCTACCATCCATGGCCACTAACTCCTACCTAAATTTAAAAATTTGCCAACTTATTTACCTTGTAGGGATCCTCATATGTTATTGTGATTATCTAGGTAGAGCTTATGAAACTAATAAATTATGAATCTAATTTAAACGTCTAACTATAACCTCCTAACCATATTATTATCACAATTATATAAGTCTCTTTTTAACTGACCAAGCTAAGTGATATCTACCATTATGTCTAATCCTCATTATACAACTGATAGGACATAATAGTAAATGGGTTGGGTTAGGCTATGTTTAGGTCCTTTATGTAGAGGGTCAATCTTTACAATAAAACTACTACTCTATTCTTGGTCAAGTGACTACCATAAGACAATAACCTAGTATGATCATATACTTAATTCTATACTGAGGACGTCTACCCACCTTTGGTCACACTACACCATCTAACATATGATGTCCTAAAATTTTATAACTCTTGCACACTAGTTGCAAAAGTCCATACCACTTGATACCTATGACATATGGCATCTCTAATCCCCTCATATCTATTAGGCAACCAAAATTCAATAAGAAGGTTAACTTACACTATAACTTAAGAATTTCTGATAAATTCTATAAAGCACGATCATTTGTCACTCCGAAATAGGAAATGACGAGAAGCAATGGTACAAGAAAGCAAAGGAAGAATAGCGAGAAAATACGAAGTTCAAGAACAATAGAGAAATTTCTAAAAGAATTGTCAAGGCAGTAGTGGATTGAGAATTTTAAGGGTTTAATCCTATTTGCAGGATCATCAGTACAGTAACGTAATCAAAATGGCTAACTCGACGTGCATGGGCTACCAAAAAAAATGTAATACCCAGTCTCAAAATACGTAGGACTAGGAGAACGTATACATGCCAGGTACGTATTGAGAGAACTCAAGCCAAGCTCAAATACGTATAAACTGTATTAGTTTTCTAAATCAATCTGTCAAATCAACTAATATCTATCTCAATCCACGTGATAAATAAATATCAATAATGAACAGTATGTGTCATGGTCTGCAGCCCAATAACATATATGTTCGATTAAACATGAAGAACAACATGGGTCTATAAAACTAAGCTACGAACAGAGTATAGGTAATAGATACGACATGTAAGTATGATAAAATACCTGAGTCGGATATATCCATAGCTCTATGATTTTTGGACAAGCTTCGCATGACTAACTACTTAGAGAGATCAGCACATCCTCAGGGGACTAGCAAGATACATACAAACATGCCTACTATGACAGTATATAACATCTATAGAAAACAAGAACAGTACAAGAAAGATATTTAAGAAGCAACGTGTCATAGAGAAGTATAATACTAGCCTTGGATAACAATCAATCAAATAAATCCTATAGAATGTAGTAAAATAAAAGATAGTCCCAATCTATAGTATGTCTCAATTGTAGTTCAATGTAACTCCAAATCGTGAACGGTCAAGTAGCCAATCCTAGTATCATCCTCCTCTCCTAAAGGAATACAAAGGTCATGTAAAATTCTATAGATTATAGTACAATGCAAGATACTCATAATGTATAGTATGTCTCAATTGTAGTTCAATGCAATTAACTCCCAATTAAGAATGGTCAAGTCATGTCAACTCAGGTTAAGTCCAAGTCAATCTGTCAGTATCAAGTCAACTCAAAGAAACATGGCATAGAATTGACAACTCTATCACAAGACACGGTGAACACGAAGAAGACCAATAAACAAGCAATCAAGTACCTAATATCCTATACGCGTACGTAAATATAGAAAAGTAGGCAATGCAGTAGATGATAAACAAGTATAGATATGAGAAGCGTATAACCATATGAAAAAATAGGAAAAGAAAACATATAAATACTGCATAAGTTCGACAAGGTATACTTGCCTGGTGGTAGCAAAAATATCCTGCAAACAACTCGTCAAATCAAAGAGCCACGAAATCTGAACTCTCGCAAATGCCTCCGGATGCTGAAACATACGTCACCAACGTTCTTATCATAATAAAAATGCCTATGTTTGACTATCCATAATCTAATTTTGGACACCGAGACAAAACTATAATTTTGGGTCAAAACAGTGTCCGCCGTTGGACCCACTTTGTACCAAAAAATATGCTAGAACCTGTGGTCTCTAAAGTCAACAAATTATATACCTATGAGTTCAGGTTTTTAATAGAACTCAAAGGTGGTTCCAGATTTAGATTTCGATGAGCCGTGCACAAAATTGCCCGTTGAGTCGGATCGCGGGCCCACCAAGATAGCGTTCCGGTCGACCTTCTCAGAATCGGAAGAAATTTCGCTCATGGTACCAGAAAAATAACACTAGTCCAACGGTGCAAGTTTTGTCGAGATGTGACGAACATGCAAAAAGTTGAATTTTGAAAACGAATAACTTTGCATATATTGAATAGAAAAAAATATATCTAAAAACAGGGTTTCAATCTCGGCTAGGTTATCTAAATTACTGTTCAAGCGGTTTTCCAAGATTCACGATATCCTGTTCGGCTTCCAACTTAGGATTTTGGGAGAGTTACTAAATCTAGAAAATCAAATTTTTTTCTCGATTTTAGAACTCGATTTGCCTCGCATAAAAGGCAAAATTAAATTAAACTAATTGAAGGGAGTCGAACTCGGTTAGGTTGTCTACGTACCTGTGAAGACGGCATACAAAACGATCATATGGCATTCAAAACATTGTGCCGCGAATCCTTGTGCTTGATGTTGCAGCTGTTACTACTACTACTTTCGTTTTGGTTGTTGTTGGCGCTTGGCCGGCGCTCCGGCGGCTCGTGCGGCAGTACTTATTGATGGCGAGGGTCGCTGAGGAAGAGGGAAAAGGTCTGGTGAGGGATCTAGCTAGGGTTTCTATCGACTAAATATAGGGGGATCGGGCCCTTTTGGGTTTGGATATCTCGCGACATATTGAATATATCGCGAGATATTCAAAGTGTTTATTTTTTTTTTCCTTTTACTATTTATAACTCTCTCTCTCTCTCTCTTTACATGTATATATATATATATATATATATATATATATATATATATATATATATATATATATATATATATATATATATATATATATATTTTAAATCTGTGGGGTCGTGGCCTGTTGGTAGCGACGAGGGTCCCGGGCGGGAGGCCCGGGTTCGAACCCCTCCTTAGGCGCACGCGCCTAAGCCCTAGTAAAAAGGACACCCAAAAAGAAAAAATATATATATATATATATATTTTAATATATATATATATATATATATATATATATATATATATATATATATATATTTCAACCTCTTAAATTGTATATATATATATTTACGCATTTATGTAATAGGTATACTCACAAATATACATATATCCAAAAAAAATTTACAAAGATATTTTACGAAATTTAGTTATCTTTTTTCCAAGGTAAATATAAATTTAAATAGAAAATAATACGTATATTATATTTAATATTAAATTTATAGAAATTACTCACGAGACTATAAAATTGAACTACCAATATATATTTATCTAGATCGACGTCATTGGTCGCACTACATGATTACTTGTGCTTGGGTTTGATTCAGTTCCAGTTTGACTAGTTTAGCACAATCTGACCTCCTAAAAAGTCAATAATATAATTAACAAATAATTAAATCATTTATACGAGTCAATTCACAACTTTGACTGGTTCTTCTAGTATGGACACTACTATAGCTAGACCTTTTCTAGCATTGCTAAAACACTAGTCAAAGAACACGACTACACTCTTCGTGCCATGATTCCTAGTCATCTTGTACTCCAAATCTTAACCATGACTAATGTCATCTATATTAATAACTATTAAATTTAAAATATTTACAAATTTTTTTATAAATTACTATTTAAATCAATAAAAAAATAAAAAAAACATTTTCAAAAATTCATGGGTGATACACAATCTTTCCCATTTTTGTAATTGACAAAGGTAGAGGTTTAGCAGATGGCTCCTCCGTAATATGATATCTCCCCCTCAATATAATTTTTTTCCCCTTTGGCATTTATAAAAAATGAATGAACTTGTGCTAGAGACAAATGGAAATAAATAGTATAGATGAACAGGAGAAATATATGCATTGGATAAGAAAGGCGATAGCATAAAAAGTTTTTTTAAACGTAAAACTGTCCTTGCTGGGACATACACATAAACCAAGACAAGACATGTAAGGGTTTACTAAAAACCACTAGTCCCCGAAGGACTTCACAAGACAAACACACAAACTGACTATTAGTCCCCGAAGGACTTCACAAAACAAAATACATTGGTTGAGAGACACCACCACTTTTTAAAGTAAACCATTAACTATCAGGAGCAGTAGGAGGATCGGCGTCCGCTGAAGGATTCTTATCGACTTCGGTAGCAGGAGTGAAGGCACCGTATGGGTTTATGCCTCCAGGATACAAAAAACCATATATGTTGGTGTCGGTGAAATACAGCTCGGGATAGTCGGGATGAGGCACAGCCGGATTGACAAAGGGATCATGCTCCTCAAAGCATCATTGAATTTTGTACGCTTGATCCATGATCGTCATGGATAAGAGTATTGAGGCCCCGAGTTACAGCCTGGATGCGCTCGAAGGTGGAGATAGAGAGAGTCAAATCGTCGATCAATATATCGATGAATTGCAGGAGCCAAAGGCATCGGAGCCGTAGAAGAAGAGGATGTGCCCGTCATAGGAGGTTGCAAAGTAGATGGACGAGAAGAGGAGTGTAGGGGTCTCAGTTTGTGAAACTCCTCTTCCTAAAATTTTAAAAATATACTTTTATTATTTATTTTAATTAAATAGTAATTTTTGGAATTTATAAATATTTTAATTAAATAATTATTATTATTATAGAAGGCCTTAGTTATGGTTAAGTATTGGAGTACAAGATGACCAGGAATTTTGGCATGATTTGTGTAGTGGTGTGTCTTGACTTGTGTTTTGGCCACGGTAGGGAAGGCCGAGCCATATAGGTGTTCTAACTAGAAAAATCAGTCAAAGTTGCAACTTAACCCCTGTAGAAAGTTTAATTATTTATTAACTAGATTATTGACTTTTTAGGATACCCAGTTGTACCAAACCAGCCGAGCCAGACCCGAACCAAACCTACGCCCATGTAGTCATGTGTTGCGACTAAAAACATCCATGTAGATATATGTTGTATATATATTGATATTTAAATGATATAGTAAGTATTTTATGAATGTTTGTCATATATATCATATATGTGTTATTTCTTTTTAAATAATATTTTATTTAAGAATGTGGTAAATAACTTCATAAAATATCTTTGTGAATTTTTAGGAGTTTTAGACTATATGTATGTATGTATATATATGTGTGTGTGTGTGTGTGTGTGTGTGTGTGTGTGTGTGTGTGTGTGTGTGTGTGTGTGTGTGTACGTATATAGGTGTATCCATAAAAGGATACATATATAGAGATAGATAGATATAAAGGATATATATATATATATATATATATATATATATATATATATATATATATATATATATATATATATATTAGTTATTATTAATTAAGTATTTGGGTAAATAAGTATATCCTTATAAACAGAACTATTTAAATAAATTCTAAATGCATGATATAGTTATTAGAATACAATTTCAGAATATTTCTGGGAGTGTCACTAGTAGATATATAAATGTATATATTATTCTAATATTTATTTATTATATGACTTTTTATATATGAAAATATATATAAATAAATAAAAAGAAGAAGAAAACCACTTATTGTTCCTTTGCGGTAACAGTAAACTTCCTAGACACGATATCATCATTCGAACCCCCTAAACCTATATATATATATAACGAGAGAGAGTGGTTGAGAGAAGCGAAAAAACCCTAACCCTAAAGCCGCCACTCCCACACCCCTTTTGGACAGCCTGCATGGCCACCCGCCGCTGGGGCCACCGTCTTGCGCGGCCATAGCCGCTAAAAAATGTGCATAGCAACAACAACAGTGCAGCAATAACAGCAACATCAACTGCAGGGGGCCAACTTCGCAAGCGGATTTCTTCTTCATCGTTCAATTATTTTGGGAACCACTTGATCAAGTATTTTCATAACCTATACATCTTCGAATTCTATTAATTAGTTTATCTTCCTTCGTACAAGAATCTGATAGAAATCAAACCAAAGTTGGTAAAAAAACTTTTCAGAAACAGTTAGAAACTATTTCGAGACCCATGTTTTGGAAGGCGGATTCTTGCCGATCCAAAGGAAGCTTTAGGAACCTAGTTGAATAGATTTGTAGACTATACGAACAGGATCAAGACCCAATTTTTATTTCTAATTTTTTTATTATATAGTACAGAAATTCCATGTGAAATTTAGGAAAAAAACTACAAAAACAGTTTTCAAAAATATTAAAATTTTATGAGAAGAGCGTCCCACCAAACTGGACCATTTCGTCTTGTACTAATTGCATCGAAAGACGTGTATGATATACCCGGACGTGTGGGTTTCCGTGGAAGTTGATTTGGACGTGTGTGCACGCCGAAATCAACCCGTATCCGTCAAAAATTCTTGTATCGGCCCCTTTGTAAACCATTCCTTAACTTTGTGCATGTTCGTTGTCCTGAGATAAAACTTACGCCAACATGACCGTGTCATTTTTCTGGTCATGTATGCCATGTTTGATACGATTCTGAGAAGGTCGACCGGAATCCAACTAGCAAATTTGTGCACGACCTACCAGAATCCAACATTAGACATATGGTTGGGTTCGTATCGTCAAACTGGACCCTTAGACATATAGTTTGATATCTTTAGAGATTGTAGGTACTGGCACACTTTTTGGGGCAAAGTGGGTCCAACGACGGATATTATTTTTATCCAAAATTATGATTTTGCCCCTGTGTCCAGAATTGGACTTTTGGGTTGGTATTTTTAGATATTTCTTTTATACCAAACGCATTGGTGATATATGTTTCAGCATCCAGAGATTGTTGCACGACTTTGACTTTTGTGGCTCACTGAGTGGTGGGTATTATCGGTTTTACCGTCAAACGACCCAGGCGAGTACATTTCTGATAGTTTTCATATATGATAACTTCTATGATTCATGTATTTAATATTATTTTACATTGACTCCCTGTTGATTCTCGACTCGATGGTTACACGAGGTAATAGTTATGGATTCTTTACACGTTGTTCATGACCAATGTATTATAGTGTTCATGACTTGTTTGAATCCATGAGTACTAGTCGGGTGGGGAAATACCTTAGTAGACATGTAAATATATCCAGAAACAGCCTATTTGTCTATTCATGTCAGATAGCAGTCGCACACTTCATGGGTGGGGTGTCGAATTCACCCTTAGCCATTTATATGTTGAAAGTGTATTTCAACTCACTAGTTAGATACAGTCTTGTTTTATTACTATTCATGTTTCACTCGTTTATTACTATTACTTTCTTGTCTTTATTACCATGCTCTCCTATTTTCACTTTCATGTTTCATACCATGATTTCATGTTTATACACCCATCATGTATTTCAATATTATTTATATTTTTATAGATTTTATCAATTATTAGAACTGTTGTTAGAATGTACTCATTCCATTCCTGACTGAAAACCAATATTTTTCAGGTTTATTGTGACTACTCGTAGCATTGGGGAGACATGGATGTAATTGAAGGTCAAACATAGAGACTAGTCAGAATGTTTTAAATTGTTGTATTAGATTTTGTGAGGTATTGTACTTTTTCTTCAAATGTAAACTTGAATGTTGTAAATGGTTTTAGTTTTGTGAATGAGCAATAAAGTTTTTATTTATGTGATTTAGAGTATTGTGACTAGATAGCATTCTACCGTCGACACTGCGGCATAGGTTGGCTTACGCACACACTCGCATCCCAAAAATCGGGTGCAGGTCGTACCAAGTTTTTATGGTGGTCAATGCAGGTCAATTTTTGTAAATTGTGCGAACTCGTGATAGTACTTAAGTTAGTCGTACTATTGAGAGCATGCGACTAGGAAGTGCTCATTAACAAATAGGATTAGTTTGATTTTAGGAGAATGACTAGGACTAGGAGTCCCTTATTCATTTGACTATTGGATAGTTAAGGTTGCTACATAGGCCCTGTGATTTATGTAGGAATTTGTTGACTTCTAAATCCTATTAGATAATTTGAGAAATTTTCATAGGTAAATATGTTATTTTGTCATAATATGATGGTAGGATCAATGTGGGTAGACTATTCATTTGGTAAGTTAGGCATTCCTAGAATTAATGCTCTAACCTTGATAAATTGTTTAATTTTTTTTCTTTCTTTTGCCCTCTTTAGATATCGTCCTCATATCATACAAACTGCTTATTTAATTCTCATTTTGCCATAAGGAATTATTTTTATAAATTCTAATTCTATTATCTATATACGAATATCAAGTTAGTCTTTGATTCAAAGTTTTCGCTCAATCATTTGAATATCCTTAAAATTGATATTAGAATGTTTGTACTTCTCTTGTCTTCAGTCATTTCCTTCCTAATCAATCTTTTTATTTTCAAGAATTGAGCCTTATAGGACAGATAATTATACTTCTCCTATCTTGATCACTCTGGAATCGGTTCAAATTATCTTTCCTGCCTAGGCCGTATTACTTAATTTGCCATAGGTAATTATTTTATCAATATTTTATTTTCAATCCATTGAGTATTGATCCTAACTTGATTCCATTACCTATATATTACTTCCGAGTCAGTTTTGTTGAAATTTCGAACATATATATTTTTCCTCAATCCTTGAATATTAGAGAAAGAAAAATTAGAAGATTTTAGTTCTCTTGTGTTCATCCACTTCCCTAAACGATCCTTTGGTTTTCAATATTGATACCTAATTGATCTTTTTATTTATTTTTTCAAAAGTGATACTTTCACTTCAAAGACAGATACTTACATTTTTAATCAGGCTAGCTGAATTTCTGGAAGTTCCATTGAAATTCTTATGGATATAGTTGGCTGAATATTCGTTGTCTTACGATGGCAAGACAGCAGTGCAATGTCGCTATTTATTTGAATTATCGAGACTGCAGGTTCACTGCAGCCAGCAGTACACTGGCGTGGCATGATCCCTAAGTTAAAGTAATTTCAAGTAAGCGTAGGTTATCAAATATCATTAAAACAATGTATTGGTTGTCTTATTTAATCTTTGAATTATTATGTCAATAATGGATAGAGTCCATAGAGTATTCGATACTATACCATTATTTGAGTCATGATACCAAGAGTTTACTGCAGCCAGGTGTACACTGGTGAGTCATAAATTCTCGAAAAGTGACTTTACTTATATATATGATTTTGAATATTATAGAGACTACATCCTTTTTGGCATGTGACTATTGATTTTCTTGGTTCCCAACTTCATAAACCTTCGACTAAAATTTAATGAGTTCTTATGCTTTCAATTCTTGAACCCTTCCTTTTATCTTTTTACTTTATCATATCGTTATTAATTTCCTAGAAATCATCTAAACCTATTTTAATTTCCTTCCACTAGATTTATAACCATACTTAGATTATGATTCTATGGTCATGCCTATGTAATTGATCGTGCTAAAATGATTTCGATTTGGATCACCCTTAACGACTTTTTGATCGTAACTAGACTATTTTGATTATATTTCGATCGTATCAATTCGCATATTTTTTAGGTTTTGATTATGTAATCGTGCATAAATAATTTTGCTTAAATAGTTAATCGAGTTAATCGTGTCAAACGAATTTGAATTTTGATCGTTCCTAAAAGACTTTGATTGTGACTAAACTATTTGACCATAATCATAATTGTGCCTATACTTCAAATAAATTATTGCTAATGTCTATATTTTATTCCACTATGATCATGACTATTTTGATCATGTTCATGCTCGTGCCATTTTTTCAAATTTTAATCACGTTTGGATGGCTTGCTTGATTAAACTTGATCGTGACTACATCTTAGTGACTTTAACCATGTTTAGACTTTATCAAAAATTTGATCGTTGACCATGCCTACATAATTTCAAATTAGTGGTTAATCGTGCCTAATGATCCTTTGCTAACCCTATTTCGGTTATATCCTCAAGTATGTTTAGAGTTTGACCTTGATTAGATCCTTGACCATATAATTTGGTCATAGTTTGATCATGCCTAAGCAATCGTTCGTGTTAAACCGATTTCTTTGATCATCCTTAAACAAAATTTGATCATGAATCATATCATTCTCTTGATTATAACAATTGTTATTGTTATCGTATCGATTGAATTTTTGTTTCTTGATTATACTCTTAGTTATACCTAATCGTGGCCTTTGAAATTTCTAGTATGAAATATCTCTAAGGTGGGTAGATTTGTAAGTCCACTTTATGAATTTTCAAAAATTTTATTTATTTATTTTAGTTGTAGTTTTAAATATTTTCTAATTAGATAATAAAATTTATTTCCTTAAAATTATATTATAAATACTTTGAAAGGAAAGGATTTACCAAATATTTTGTTTAGAATTTATAGAAATATTGTTCAAATATTTGGAAGATATAAAATACTAATTTATATTATAATTATAAGGTTAGATTTGAATTCATGTATGTATTTTAATGTAGTCAGTTTGAATATTATTTTGAACTATCTGTGAACAACTATGTTGATCAAGAATAGATTTGATCGATCATAGATTGATGGACTTGCTCATATTTATGAAAAGAATTATTTTGGAATTTCATTCCTTATCAATCTAGGAAACCCCACCTAAATAAAGGGGAGGCTCCTTTAATTTTCTCCACAAATCCCTAGTCCCCAAAATCCCCAACTATCAAAATCACGAACCGTAATTCCCAAAATCCCTAAACCAATTTCCTAATCTAAAACCCTAACCTTAACCCTAATTTTTTTTCCGTTTTTTAACCTATTTCATCAATATTTTCTTATCCTAAAATTTTCCTCTTTTCACCGATCAACCAAGTTTGTCTATCCTATTAGTCCTTAAATTCGAGGACAAATTTATTTCTAAGGTGGGTAGATTTGTAAGCCCACTTCCCGAATTACAAATATTTATTTTTTTAACTATTTATTTTATTTTGAACATCATGATTAGAAATACTTTCTCTTGAAATGATTTAAAGATTATTTTACTATTGTTTTTGTATTTCAAAAAACTAACTAAAATTTATAGTTTGACAATGCTATTTAATTTTTCTCAAAATATATGTTCATGAATTTTTGGAATTATAAAATATGTTGTTCAATATTTGGTTTCTATTGTAGAAGTTTTCCATTTATGTTTAAATAAGATTTTGATATATATATATATATATATATATATATATATATATATATATATATATATATATATATATATATATATACATTTGAAATTATCTTGATGATATCGTTATATTCAAATTGCTAGGATGACTAATTATTTAAAATAAAATTTGAGTTATAATAATATGCTTAAAATTATTTTGATAGAAATTAATAATTTTAATTCTACTTTCTTATCTTTTGTTCAATGCTTCCCATTATTTTATTGTCTATTCTATTTAAATTCGAGAATGAATTTATTTCTAAGGTGGGTAGATTTGTAACCCCTCTTCCCAAAATTTTGAAAATATACTTTAATTATTTATTTTAATTAAATGGTGACTTAAAAAATATTTTAATTAAATAGTTATTATTATAGAAGGCCTTAGTCATGGTTAAGTATTGGAGTGCAAGATGACTAGAAATGTTGGAACGACTAGTGTAGTGGTGTGTCTTGACTAGTGATTTGGCCACAATAGGGAAGACCGAGCCATATGGGTGTTCTAACTAGGAAAACTAGTCGAAGTTATGACTTAACCCGTGTAGACGATTTAATTATTTATTAACTAGATTATTGACTTTTTATGATACCCGGTTGTACCAAACCAGCCGAGCCAGACCCGAACGAAACCCATGCCCATGTAGTCATATGGTACGACTAAAAACATCCATGTAGATATATGTTGTATATATATCTATTGATATTTAAATGATCTAGTCGGTATTTTATGAATGTTCATCATATATATCATATATGTGTTATTGCTATTAAAATAATATTTTATTTGAAAATATGGTAAATAACTTCATAAAATATCTTTGTAAATTTTTGGGAATTTTTAGACTATATGTATATATTGGTATGTATGCCTAATATATATATATATATATATATATATATATATATATATATATATATATATATATAATATTTTTTTTAATATATATATATATATATATATATATATATATATATATATATATATTAGTTATTATTAATTAAGTATTTGGGTATATCCTTATAAATAGAACTATTTAAATAAATTCTAAATGCACGCTATAGCTATTAGAATACAATTTCAGAATATTTTTAGGAGTGTCACTAGTAGATATATAAACGTATATATTATTCTAAATATTTATCTATTATATGAATTTATATATATATAAATATTTATAAAAAAAAGAAAAGAAGAAAACCTATTTTGTTCCTTTGCGGGAACAGTAAACTTTCCAGACCCGATATCATCATCCGAACCCCCCAACCTATATATATATATAACGAGAGAGAGGTTGAGAGAAGCAAGCAAACTCTAACCCTAAAGCCTCCACGCCCATACCCCCTGGATAACTTGCGCAGCCACCCGCCGCATGGACCACCGTCGGGTGTAGCCAGAGCAGCAAGAAAACGCGCAGCAACAGCAGAAGCGCAGCAATAACAGCAGCGTCAACTGCAGCGGACCAACTTCACAAGCGTATTTCTCCTTCCTCGTTCAGTTATTTTGCAAACCACTTGATCAGGTATGTTCATAACCTATATGTCATCGAATCCCATTATTTAGTTTATCTTCCTTCGTGCAAGAATTTGATAGAAATCGAACCAAAGTTTGGTGAAAACTGTTCGGAAATAGTTAGAAAATGTTTCGAGACCCATGTTTTGGAAGGCAGATTCTTGCCGATCCAAAGGAAACTTTAGGAACCTAGTTGAACAGATTTGTAGGATTTACAAACATGATCAAAACCTAATTTTTTTATTTCTAACTTTTGTTCATTATACAGTATGAAAATTCCATGTGAAATTCAGGAAAAAACTACAAAAATAATTTTCAAAAATATTAAAATTTTGCGATACGGAGTGCGTCCTTCCAAACAGGACCACTTTGCCGTCTACCAATTGAATCGAAAGACACGTACAGTATACCGAGACGTGTGGGCTTCCGTAGAAGTTGATTTGGACGTGTGTGCACGCCGGAATCAACCCATATCCGTCAAAAATTTCTGTATCAACCCCTTTGCAAAGTAGCCCATAACTTTGTGCATGTTCGTCATCCCGAGACGAAACTTGTGCCAACAGGATCGTGTCAATTTTCTGGTCCTGTATGCCAATTTTGGTCCGATTCTGAGAAGGTCGATCGGAACGCTATTTTGGCGAGCCTGCGACCCGATCCAACGGACGAATTTGTGCACGGCCCACCAGAATCCAACTTTGGATATACGGTTGGGTTCATATCATCAAATAGGACCCATATACATATAGTTTGATTACTTTAGAGACCTTAGTTACTTGTACGCTTTTTGGTGTAAAGCGAGTCCAACGACTGACATCATTTTGACCTGAGATTACAATTTTGCCCCTATGTCAAGAATTGGACTTTTGGGTAGGTTTTTAGATAATTTTTTATACCGAACGCATTGGTGATGTCTGTTTAAGCATCTGGAGACTGTTGCACGAGTTTGACTTTTGTGGCTCACTGAGTGGTTGGTATTATTGGTTTCACCAGCAAAGGACCCAGGAGAGTACATTTCTGATAGTTTTTATATTTGATAACTTCTATGATTCATGTATTTAGTAGCATTTTACATTAATTCCCTAGTGATTCTTGACCTGATGCTTACACGAGGTAGTAGTTATGGATTTTTTACATGTTGTTCGTGACCAATGTATTACCGTGTTCGTGATATGTTTGAATCCATGAGTACTAGTCGGGCAGGGAAATACCTTAGTAGACATGTAAATATACCCAAAAACATTCTATTTGTCTATTCATGTCTGGTAGCAGTCGCACACTTCACGTGTGGGTGTCGGATTTACGTTTAGCCGTTTACATGTCGAAAGTGTATTTCAACTCACTAGTTAGATATAGTCTTGCTTTATTACTATTCCTATTTCAGTCGTATAGTACTATTACTTCCTTATCTTTATTACCATGCTCTCCTTCTTTCGTTCACTTGTTTTATACCATAATTTCCTATTTATAAATCCATAATGTATTTCAATATTATTTACAGTTTTATAGATTTTGTCAATTATTGGAACTGTTGTTAGAATGTACTCGTTCCATTCCTAATTGGAAACCAATATTTTTCAGGTTAGTCATGACTACTCGTAGCATTGGTGAGACATGGGTGTAATTGAAGGTGAAACCTAGAGACTAGTTAGAATATTTAAATTATTGTATTAGATTTTGTGAGGTATTGTAGTTTTTTTTCAAATGTAAACTTGAATGTTGTAAATGGTTTTAGTTTTGTGAATGAGCAATAAAATTATTATTTATGTAATTTAGAGCATTGTGGCTAGACAACGTTCTACCATTGATACTGCAGTGTAGGCTGGCTTGCGCACGCACTCGCATCTCGAAAAGCAGGTGCGGGTCGTGACAGTTTGGATTTAGCAAGCAACGTAGGTTTTGTAGGGTTTGGGCAATTGGTGAGATCCACTCCGTTGGCTTCAAGGAATATCGTGATATACATCCCAAACAGAAGGGAACGGTGGTTGGCTTCCTAGATACGGGTCATAGAATAAATGATAGTCTTGGCTAAAAAGAAAGGTTGCTTGGTAAACAGATAATACATAACAATCAACTCCTCGGTCGTGAGGTTGTCCATGTTTCCTTATTTTGGGGTGATGGAGTGACAAAGAATATGATGTAAATCATGATAAAATGGAGAGAAGTCCTTGTTGTCCGGTTTGAGGGAGGAGGGATGGTCACAGATGTAGAAGATAAACTCCTTAAAGGTGTAGTTGGGAGATATCTTGATGAAATTAATGTTGGCAGGGAGTGGACGAAGGTTGGGACGTTCGAAAATGCCGAGAATGCTAGCCAAGGAGGTTGCGGTAACGGTGAGTTTGACCCCACCGACTTTTACCTCAAACTCAGGGCCATCCCCACTAGCAACTAGGTTGCAGTAGAACATCTGGATAATCGAGGGGTATACGACAGCTTGCCTCTCCAGCAGTTCATCCATGCCGACATCCGAAAAAATTTCTCGATGCCTTGGAAACATGAGGAAGGAGATGGGTTTACCCGTACAAATGGGGGGTTTGTGGTAGATGGAGAACCAATCTCTGGACTGCTGAGCCGAGGGGAATATGGTGGGGTTGTAACCATGAGCCACGGCAGAGGAGACGAAGTGATTTACGGATGGAGGGCCAAAAGTGGAAGATGAGGTGGCTTGATGAGGGCTTTTGGAAGACATGACGACGGAGGAAGGGAGACATTAGACGAGGGAGAAGAGGCTGGAGGTCGACGAAGGTGGATAGCGACATTGGTTGATGGTGTTTGGTAATGTGGTGGCAGGATTTTGGAGAGAGGAGAGGAAAAGAATGAGAGAATGAAGAGAGAATGGTTTGTAAGTTTTAAAAAGGAGGAGGGGTAATAAATGGGGTAGGTTTGTAATAAATAAGATGGGATGTGAGGGGTTAGGGGGGTTATCGGAAAGTATATAATGTATTTGGGGAAGAGGGAAAGGTTGTTTGGGGAAGAGGGAAGGTCAGATTCGGTCAAATCTGTGCCAGATCGTGTCAGACGGACGATCCGATAATTATTCGAAGATGTCTGGCGGATTATCCAAACGAACAAAAAAAATGTTTTAAACAGAGTTGCAAAAAAATATGGAATAGACTGAACATTAAGTGGCCCACGAGATATGTAGCAAAAAAATCGAAGGATTTTTGCAAAAATTCGTTGGATCATCCACTAGACAGATTTGATAAATTTAAAAATACTTTTCAATTAGGCCAATTTCCCGACAAATGAAAGAGAAGTGATCTTCGGCAAGAGGTTTAAAGATATCAGCAAGTTGATGCTTAGTGTCAATAAATTCAAGATGAATATCTCTTTTTAGTTGGTGATCACACAAAAAGTGGTGTCTAATCTCAATGTGCTTTACATGTTTTTAGTAAGATTAATAGAGCTAGTGTTGTCACACTTGATAGAGATACCATTTGAGATAATACCATAGTCAACAAGTGTTTGTGTCATCCAAAGAATCTGTGCACAACAACACCCAGCCGCAATGTATTTGGCCTCAGTTGTGGAAAAGGCAACTGGGTTTTTTTTTACTAAACTATGAGACCAAGGATTTTCCAAGGAATTGGCATGTGCCGCTAATGCTTTTTCGATCGATATGACATTCGGCAAAATCGGCATCCGACTATCCGATAAGCTCAAAGGATGGAGATTTTGGATACCAAAGATCCATGTTAATGGTGCCTTTAAGATAACGAAAACTATGCTTAACGAAACATAAATGTGATTCTTTGAGATTTGCTTGGAAAGTGCACATAAGCAAACACTAAATATGATATCGGAACGACTAAAAATAAAATAAAGTAAGCTACCGATGATACCTCGATACTTATGAATGTCGACCGACATACCATCTCCATCGTGATCAAGCTTCGTTATAGTAGCCATAGGAGTTCTCATGGATTTGGATCTGTCCAGTTCAAAGTGTTTAAGAAGATCCTTGGTGTATTTGGCTTGATTGATGAATGTGCCTTGAGGTCCTTGCTTGATTTCTAATCCAAGAAAGAATAATAATTCTCCCATCATGCTCATTTCAAACTCATCAAGCATAACTTTTGTAAAATCCTCACACAGTATTTTGTTAGTGGAACAAAAAATGATGTCATCTACATATAGTTGAGCTAATAGAAGCGTTCCATTGTGAAATTTTATAAAGAGAGTGGTGTCAACTTTGCCCTTGGAAAAGTTGTGAGAAATTAGAAAGGAGCTAAGACGCTCATACTAAGCACGAGAAGCTTATTTGAGGCCATAAAGGGCTTTGGGTAGTTTGAAAACATGATCTGAAAAGTGAAAATTTTTATAGCTAGGAGGTTTCTTGACATACACCTCTTCTTTAATAACACCATTCAGAAAGGCACTTTTGACATTCATTTGAAAGTTTAAAATTATTAAAACAAGCAACAACACAGAGCATTCGGACAGATTCGAGGCTAGCAACCGGTGCATAGGTTTCTTCATAATCAATGTCTTCATCTTGGTTATAGCCTTGAGCAACCAATCAAACTTTGTTACGAGTTACGATCCCATCCTCACTAAGCTTATTTCGAAATACCCACTTTGTCCCAATAATAGGATAGTTGTGGGGCTTAGGAACGAGTTTCCAAACGTTGTTTCTCTCGATTTGATTGAGCACTTCTTGTATTGCAAGCATCCAAAATTCATCATTAAAAGCATCGGTAATGTTTTTAGGCTCTATTTGAGAGATAAAAACCACACATGCACAAAGATCTTGGTTAGAGGATCGAGTGCTAACCCGTGAAGAGCGATCACCAATAATGAGTTTTTTGGGATAATGAGTGACAAATCTCCATTCTTTAGGAAGAAAATTTGGAAAAGTCTCTATGTTTAAAGAATTTTCCGGTGGAGAGATCTCAACTTCATTACTAGGTGAAGGAGCATTTGTATCTCCAAGAGAAGAATTTTTTAAACCCCAAGAGATGTCATCAACATCGGTCAGGGAGCTAGATGTAGAAGTGTTAAATTCGTCAAAAAAGACATTGATAGACTCTTCAACTACACGACTTCTTTTGTTAAAGACACGAAAACCCTTATTATGCATTGGATAGCTAATAAATATACCTTCATAGGCCTTTTCTTCAAATTTGCCTATGTTATCCTTGGTGTTTAAGATAAAATATTTGCATCCAAAACTTTAAAATATTTAATATATGGAATTTTTTCAAACCAAAGTTCAAAAGGAGTCTTCTTAGAAATAGGTATGATAAAAACCCTATTTATAACATAGCCTGTCGTGTTAATGGCTTTCGCCCAAAAGTACTGAGGAAGCTTATATTTTTTTAACATGACCCTAACCTTATCGTCGAGAGTTCTATTCTTTCTTTCCACTACACCATTTTGTTGTATAGTTATAGGACAAGCAAAATTATGACCAAAACTATTTTTAACACAATTTTTTTTTGAAATCGACATTATCAAATTCACCTCCGTGATCACTTCTTATTTTGTTGATCATAATGCCTTTCTCATTTTGAACGCGTTTACAAAAAGCGACAAATTCACGAAAAGTATACTTTTATTTGCAAGAAAAATAACCCAAGTAAATCTTAAAAAATCATCCACTAAAACAATTGCATAAAGTTTAACACCATGACTAGCCACTCTGCTAGGACCAAATAAATCTATATGAATGAGTTAAAGGGGTCTACTCGTACTTACCGAGTTGATAGATTTCGAAGGAGAATTTAGTCAACTTACTTTTCTCGCATTCCTCACACACCACATCTTTATTGAATGGAATGTTTAGGAGTCCTCTAACTAATTTTTTGGTGGTAATTCAGGAGATGGTGTCATGTTGGCGTGTCCAAGTCTCATGTGCCGAAGCCAATATTTATCATTATTACTACTAAGCATCTGTCATTGTTAGTACCCTTAACAAGATAAAAGACAGATATTTTCTTCTCTAATGCTTTTGTATATTATGGAGCTACTAATACTATCATAAATAAAACATTTCTGTTTAACGAAGTAAACACCATAACCATTATCTGTGAGATGACTTATGCTAAAATTATTGTGCTTCAAATTTGTGACAAAACAAACATTCTTAATGCAAGGATAAAGAGGAGATATGATATTACCATAACAATAATGTATCCTCTCAAGATATTATCGAAGGATATGTGTCATTCCTTCTTCATCGATAGTACTGCAAATAGTGAAGCATCTCCGGTCATGTGTCGTGAGCAACTGCTATCGAGAATCCACTTGCTTTTAGCATGTGATGGAGGGTTCACCTACAACACTAGTTGAAGATAAAAAATTTGGTACCCAGAAATGTTTGGGTCCTTGATTGTTAGTTTTAGGAACCCATTTTAGCATTCTCATATCAATATGATTTCACATTTGACAGTAGTGATATGTGTGCCCAAGTAGACCACAATAGTGGCACATAGTGGGTGACATGGGTCTAGAAGAAGGTAAGTGAGTATTTTGAGCACAACGTTTTCTAGCATAATGTCTATGGTGACTGTAGTAAAAAGAATGATGTGTTGTATTCGTGTTTTTCTTTATAAGGGGTGCTTTTCGTGTGTGTACCTTTTGGTGATAGGGCCTATGTAGTACGTTTGTGTGAGTGTGACTCTTGTAACTATTATTGTGATGCGTGCTAGTGTGTTTTTGACTTTGGCATCGTACATTTGGGTAAATCATATTTCGATCATCTTGTTTCTTGCATTTTGTAGGAAGTCCATTGTATTTGATAGTAGTTGCATATTCCCTTTGGTTTGCAACATGTGTCTTTTTCTTAGTAATGTCGTATCCCTCCTTGAGGGTTTGACATTCAATTTCTTTTTTGTTTATGTCATCTAGAGCTTCTTGAAGCTTTAGTCTAAGTGATTCAATCACATCTGTATCAGAAGCATGAGTTTTTCCTTTTATATCACAAATGATATTAGAGTCTTTTTATTTTTTGCTTGAGAGCATCAATCTCTTTTAGAGATTTTATATGCTTACTTTTTAATACTTTGTGTTCATCATGTAGTTCAAGAATGTCATTTTTCTAATTCAGTATATGAGAGAGCATTCATAGAAAAGTCATTAAGTACCTCATTTGACTCTATTGCCATAAGACAGACATTTGCAATGTATTTGCATTTTTTGTCATTATCCGAGTCACTAGCATCACTCTCGCACCAGAAGTTAGTATTGGCGTACTTTCGTGAGGATGAGCTTCCTTTGTTGGGCTTTTCATATTTGTCTGGTTCCCTTCTTGCTATTGGATAGTCCCTCTTGATGTGTCCAATTTTTTTGTAGTTGTAGCAAGCAGGTGCTTCATCAGTGTCCCTTCTTGAACGATTTGCTTTGCTGAACTTGAGAAACTTTCTGAAGTGTCTAGCGGTGAGGGCAATTTCTTCCTCATCAGAGTCATCATCATCGGATTCATCTTTCGAGGAAAGCTTGATGGCCTTTAGGGCAAGAGATTTTTCTTTTTTCCTTGATCTTTTCTTTATCCTTCTCTTGCATAGAGGCTTCTTCTTGGTCCTTCATGTCCAGCTCGTGGGTCATCAGCTTTCCCATGAGAGTCTCAAGGTTCATGATTGTAAGGTCATTTCCTTCGATGATGGCGGTGGCTTTTGGATTCCATTCTTTAGTAAGTCCTCTGAGAATATTTAGGTTCATGATTGTAAGGTCATTTCCTTCGATGATGGCGGTGGCTTTTGGATTCCATTCTTTAGTAAGTCCTCTGAGAATATTTTGAATCTTTTCATTAGTAGGATATTCCTTAACAAGAGAAGAAAGAGGATTAATCATATCAAAGAATCTGGTAAACATACAAGTAATAGACTCATTTGAAGGACTCATACTCTTGAGTGAGTTTACTAATCTTATATTCTTTTACTTGTGATGTGCCCTCATGTGTGACTTCCAAAAGCTTCCATATTTCATTAAAAGTTTTGTAAGTGGATATTCTATTGAATTCATTGCTATCAAGAGCACAATAGAGTACGTTCATAGCCTTTATATCACGACTACGAACCTTTTTATCATTTTTGAAAAATCTTGTAGTAAGCCTCTTAGAAACACCTTCCTCAATTACGATGGAAGACTTAGTGAGACCATTTATAACACAATCACATAGATCAAAATCTATAGATTTTAAGTAGATGCTCATCCTAATCTTCCAATAGTTGTAATTGGTTCCATCAAATAGAGGAGGTATATTTGTGGAGTGTCCCTCATTGTGAAATGAGTTAAGACTAGGGTTGGTAGCCATTGATCACTCTAAGGAAGTAAATATAAATCAATGGACCAAGGTCTGATACCAATTGTAGAACCCTAGAGGGGGTGAATAGGGTAATAAAATAATTACCAACTATAATATACAAAGTAAATACCAATTCAAAAATAACAAGATCAAACACTCGATGTATCCTGGTATCCTCCCATGGCGCACTCCAGTCCTGAAACTTGCTCTGGCTTTAATCCACTATTTGAGTAAAATAATACAGTACAAGCTTTGATCCGAAGACTCGTCAACTTCTTACACATGAATTTTTATCCGAATGCTTGACAACTTCTTACACACAAGTTTTTATCCGAAGGCTCGTCAACATCAAACACAAGAGAAAAAATTTGATCTTCTTGGACACTTGGAAGATCTAAGTTACAACTCTTTGAAATAACTCTAACACTTTTGTGGATGACAAATAAAAGCTTTGTAGGGTTATGATGGAGCTCTTTGGTAGATAAGAAAATTTAAGGCTCAAGTTGATGGACATTTATGAAGAAAGGAGAAGTATATTTATATAAATCCAAGAGCACCAAGCATTTACTATAGCCAAATGGATCATCTGTCGATTGTCTGCGAACATTCGATGGATTATCCGCTCCAATAGTAACGAATAGAAAACTAGCTGTTGGATGCATTAAATGCTCTGACTTATGACCGTTGGATTTGAATTTTAAAATACCCAACTAAGCAAAACGGATTATCCGACGGTGATCCGCGAATGTCCGTCGGATCATCCGAATGTCCCCATAAATACTTGATGTGACCATTCGGATTATCCGACAGTGATCCGCGGATGTCCATTGGATCATCCAAATGTCCCCATAAATACTTGTTGTGACAATTCATACTATCCTACGGTGATCCGTAAATGTCCATCGGATCATCCGAATGTCGCCACAAATACTTGCTGTGACAATTCAGATTATTCGACGGTGATCCGCAGATGTCCGTCGGATCATCCAAATGTCCCCACAAATACTTGTGACAATTTGGATTATCCGACAGTGATCCGCTGATGTCCGTCGGATCATCCAAATGTCCCCACAAATACTTGTTGTGACAATTCAGATTATTCGTTGGTAATCTACGAATGATCCGCTTCTTCATAAATGTTAATTTGTTTTTGATGCTTTTTGCTCTGTCATCTATGCATAAGTGTTTACAATAGTTTCCTATGTTTACAAACACTTGGAGAATGGAATAGCTAGATCTTGGATCTTGATACTTTGATCTTGGATTCTTTAATTGTGATCCATGAGCTGAGTTTGTGCGGTAGGTGTTGGCAGCATCTTTCTTTCATTGATAACGTGCTTTATATTGTTCATGTAGAGTAATAGAACTAAAGCAGTACGGAGGTTAATTATGGTCAATATATCAAAATCATCAATGTGCCAATAGAATATAGGTTATTTTACGTACATTAGAGAAACCAGGGGCTAACCGTTAAGAACAAACGGTATGTGATCTCATTATTCAAGCCAATTGCAATTGGAACATTGATCTCATACACTCATTATTGTTTCATCACGAGGCAGAAGTCATCATTCAAATATCGCTCGCAATAAACTGACAAACTTGTTTGGATCCATACTAGTATTAGAGAGTTCAATGCTAAATCCACATATAGACTCATTCATGAATGCAAAACTCCTAGCCCTAGTCTACCTGATCAAGTGGAATTCACCAAATGGATGCTACTCTCGAATCTGCATCACATTTGTCTGAGAGTCCTCATATGTTTGCATGGAGATCACTCACAAATTCACTTCCAACATGAGTGAACCTACATAGAGGGCTACAAAATCTTGGACCAATCTGCGGTCTATGTCAAGTACACATTGAGACCGCGGATCGCATTCTCTTGTATTGTCCTATTTTATGTATGGCTGGATTGCCATCATCACTTCAACATCTACATCAAAACCCTACAATCAAGAGTTTTATCAAGAAGGATCTTAAAAGACGGTGATAGGGACACGACCACATCAAGCTTATACCTTGTGTGGTAAATTTGGAAGGCTAGGAATGTAGCTCTTTTCGACAATTGCCAATTTGCATTGAAAATATTATCAAGGATTCATGCTGACTCAGAGATAAATATGATGGCTAGCTCTAACATGTACCAATTATCATCCTCAGATCATCATCCACATCGACAGATAACTGGTGTTTGGTCTCCTCCTCTTAATTCTTGGAAAATCAATTTTGTTGTATCTTTTTTCGAAGACAAAATAGGTAGTGCAACATCATTGCGAGATCATGAAGGAGCTTTTAGAGAAGCAATCTCATTATTTCAGAGAGGTGACTCACCTCTGGAAGCGAAAGGAATAGCTATAAACCTAGCTCTTGAACCGTTTCGAAGAAACCCGGACATGGCTATCATTATTGAATGTGATTGCTTCTATCCTCCAATGACTAAGATATTCTGTAGCGAGTTTGTCATATTGTCGAAGCAGCCCGATCCTATCTTAATTCAACTAGGAGCATTTCCTTCTCTTTCATTCCAAGGCTAGCTAATGTGGTCCACTACAAAAATACTGTTAATTACCGACGGACGTCAGCGACGACAGTAAATCCATCGCAAATTAGCGACGTACTTGTGACTGACTTGTGACGGATAATTTAGGTTAAAAATAATTCAATTGGACGTCACCGAATCCGTCACTAGTCCATCGCTAGTTTTCTTCCGACGCCTCAGCGACGGAATTTTCCGTCGCTAAGCTTCTGTAAAAGTATCCCCCGTACTCATTCTAAAAATGTTCCTAAAATTTTATTTCCCTCCAACTTCCCCCCACCCGCTCCCTCGACTCCCTCGCTCAACTCCGGCGACCCATCTCCGGCGACACCCATCTCCGCCCCTCTCTTCGACCCCCATCTCCTCCCCCATCTTCGACCCCTCTCCGGCGACCCCCTCCCCCTTTACCCCCCTCCGTCCCTCTCTTATACCCCCTTTTCGACCCCCTCTCCGCCCCCACCTCCCTGTGCCCCCTCTCTGCCCTCCCTTTGCCACCATCTCCGCCCTCCTTGACCCTCTCCGCCCCCCTTCTGCCCCCCTCTGCCCCCCGTTCCCTTCTTCGCCCCCTCCCACCTCTACCTCCCTTTCCCTTCCTCGCCGCCCCCTCCTCTGCCCTTCTCCATTCGCCCCCCTCCTCGGCTCCTCTCCGGCGACAGGGCAACCTCCACTCCTCAGGTAATGACCTAATTTTTTTCCTCTAATATTTTTTATTAACACGGACACAATATGCTTCTCAGACACAAAAATTATGACACAATATAGTAGCTAGGGTTTTGGACACGGATACGGACACGGACACAATGTAGTAGCTAGGGTTTTTGGTATTCGTAAATTATTCGAAATTCGTTAAGGCCGATACTAACCCTATTTTGATAGCTAACCCGAAATTCGTTAATGTAGTAGCTAGGGTTTTTGAATTCGATTTTGATAAGGCTGATACTAATCCGATTTCGATATTACCAATTTTGATATCGATACTCATAGGAATGGTATGATACCAGTTTCGATATCCGGTATTCGATTATGATATAAGGATGTCCAATTCCAATTCGATAAGCCGATACTATTCCGATAGGCCGATACTAACCCGATACGGACATTAAGATATTGAATCCGATTTCGATAAGGTCGATACTATTCTGATTTTGATATTACTGATTTCGATATTGATACTCCTATGAATGGTCTGATACCGATTTCAATATCGATACTCATAGGAATGGTCGATGTTACCGACTTCGATATCGATACTCATAGGAATGGTCGATGTTACCGACTTCGATATCGATACTCATAGAAATGGTGTGGACACGGACACGAATACGGACACGGACACAATATAGTAGCTAAGGTTTTTGGTATTCGTAAATTATTCGAAATTTGTTAAGGCCGATACTAACTCGATTTCGATACTAACCCGTGGACTGTACATACGTCGACCAGGATTTGCAGACCCTCCTACCCTGCCAGAACGGCCAGCCAATATCACTCGTAACGAGCTGTGGGCCGATAGAACGACGTAAGTATACTAGTGTTAGTAGACAAATTTATTCATACTCTATTTATTATCTAATCGTACATTATTTTGTTTATTCCGGGTTCTTTTTGGTCCAGGCTGGTAGAGATTTGGGAGAGTTGATGTGTCGATAATTCCATGTTCCCTATATGAACTTCCGGGACATCCCAGTTGATAGACGATTCATTTGGCTCGAGATGCTTGAGGTATGTCTAAATAATATAGTCTTTGTTTACAACATTTCTTAAATATTTGCTCATTTGTTTATATTTGTTATTATTTGCAGAAGTCGTACTGGTGGCCGGTGCATAGAGATCAGGCGATCCAGAAGTGCTACAAGTCCGTCGCCAGCAAGAGGTTGAGGGATATGGTCAATGACCAGAAGGCGTTGGCTACACTAAATAGCGCACTTTGCTAGGAGTGGTTGAATAAGGAATTTTAGGAGAAGATGAAGAAGAAGATGGATACTCCGGCTTGTAAAGTCAAGTGTGAGAAGGCAAAGGCTACCCGTGCTAAGGGTGGTCACCACACGGGTGGATCCATCCCAATTACAGAGCATTATCGATGGCTGGTGAGTATTCTTATTTGTTATTTCTTCAATTGTTTAAGTTTAATGTTTAATTATAAATTGATGTTTAATTGTTACAGTGTGAGGAGGTCGCCAAGGTAGGTGGAGATCCGAATGCCATGGACTTCCCTAAAGTTTTTGAGCGTACCTATAAGCGAAAGAAGGATGGGAAGCTCGTAGATGATCGGGCGACCAAAGCCTATGTAAGTTTTTCGAGTCCTATATCTAATTATATTTTTTCTTCGTCTTTACGTACTTAACTATATTTACTTTAGCGAAATAGTTAGTCTGAACTCTAATATAAATATTAACTCTAAATCATAATCCTAAGTAGCATTATAAATCAAAGAATAGTTTAAGAGCCGTATGAGAAAGTAACCATAACAATACTTGTATCGAAAATAAAATACCAATATTAACTCTAAATCTATTCACCTATATAAATATATGAGACTTATGAGACTTTAGAGAGTCGAGTCGGTGAGGGAGGGACTGCCGAGGAGGGAGCTGGGACTAGTCAGCCACCGTCGCCGACTGTGAGGAACGACTTGTGGATACAAGCCGTAGGTAGAGGGAAAGGGGGCAGCGTGTACGGTACCGAATCGTTGGCATCCAAGCCGTCAGTTTATTCCAGAGCTCCTCTATCTCCACCACCACCTCCTCCACAGACCGACGACACTGCCGACGCCTACACCTTGTGGCAGATTACACAGATTCTGGTGGCCCTCCAGGGTCATGTGGGGCAGATGAGTGGAGCTCTGATCACAGCAGGTCTGATGCCTGCCCCTATTGTACCGGCTCCAGCTTCGACTATAGCGCCTCCGCCAATGACCACAACGCCTACTGTACCGGTTCCAACTTCGACCACAGCGCCTCCGCCAACGACTGCTCCTCCGAACACGGTGCCTCTTGTCGTGCCACCGACTCTTCCAGACGTCGTTCCTGCCGAGGACGTACAACAGATCCTCTCTTTGGTCCTAGGACAGTTATATTCATGCGGACGGCCGGTTATGCCTCCGCCACCTCTACCACCATCAGTTTGAGATTTGTTTATTTTTTTATTGTATTTGACGATGAGTTATATTTGACGATGAGTTTGTGTATGTACTATTGCGACTGTTGGACGTGTTTTTATCATTTAACTGTTGGAAGTATTTGTATATGTACTATATTTTACTGGTGAACATATTTGATTGTTGGATGTGTTTGATCGAGATGCTTGGGTTTATTTTGTATATATTTGGTTATAGAGTTTATGTATGATTGTTAGACATATTTGGGGTTATAGAGTTTATGTATGACTTTTGGAATGACAGTTGGACATATTTGACTTTTGGAATGAGTTTATATATGTATTCCCATGTTTGAGCAAAGCTGGAACAATTTAATGTTGTATAAATAAAACGATTAGCGACTAACCAGCGACGGAATAGCGTCGTTATTCTGAAAAATTTGCAGGCTAGCGACTAACCAGCGACGGATTAGCGACGGAATCCTGAAAATATTTTCAGGTTAGCGACGGGTTAGCCAGAAATTTTCGTTGCTGAGCTTCTGTCTGATATCAAAACCGTATCAGACGAGTCAGCGACGAAAATTTCCGTCGCTGAGCTTCTGGAAAATTTGATCTTTTGGCTCACTAGAAAATGTCACTAATCCGTTGCTAATATGTCGCTGTGATTGCCGACGTTTTGAATTCGTTGCTAATCCGTCGCTATATTTGCGTCGGTAGTTCCGTCGGTAATTCGTCGCTATAGCGACGGATTACCGACGTATTTTCTATAGCGACGTTATGTTTATCGACGTCAATTATCCGTCGGTAATATAATTTAGCGACGGAATATACGCATTTAGTGACAGACTGTTCCGTCGCTAAATACCAATATTTTAGTAGTGGTAATCTGTTTTATAATCAGTTTGTTGTTACTTGGTTACACAAAGAACAACTGCCATGTACTTTAAACCATATATGTTAGGATATATTTGTATCTTAAACATCTAAATATATTTCCTTCTTTGCACAAAAAAGAAGGATCTCCACAATTTAACCAAACAAATTTATGCATCATGTATCTTTTTCTTCTATTGACCCTACCTTAAAGGAGTTGTTATGGACCAATCCTTTTTGTTAGCGGTTCATAAAACACGTGCTAAAGTATTTTTTTTTATCACGTGCATAGATGTCGATGGCTTCAGAACCTCACTTGTCCAAGTGTAAGAAAAACGCTTTGACCATATATGCCATATAGGCCATCGATTTGGACCAAATGTGTGCCGTACAAAACAAAACAATGTAGAGTGGCTGTTCGGTAATTTCCATTCATGACAGGTGCTATTCAGCTGTAAGCCGATGGGAACTGACTCCAGCATAACGTGAGTCGTCCTCCCGAAAGCTTGGGGCCGTTGAGTTGAGGGTTTGATGGCAGCACGAGACACGCATTGAAGACCTACTTTCTCCGATAAGGACACCTGCACTTATTTGTAAACACAAGTTTTTGAAGGCTTTTGTTTTCACCATTTTTTTTTTTTCTAATATAGGCGGCTGGCGTGTCGGTGTACTACTCGGCTCATTCTGGGCCGACTTGGCCCATTCAATCGGACGGACAAAAAGTAGGGGACTTCATGAGCTGGAGAGGGAGTTCCTTTTGTAACCCTTACATAGTTAGTGTTAGCAAAAGGAGTCTTATTTTTTTCCTTCGAAATTTTGTAACCGACAAAAATAAAATAAGTCTAGTCTTACCGGCCTTTGGAAAGTCGCACAGGATGTACCGTCCTAAGAATTGATCCGAAGTCTATGTGCAAATGTTCTCAAACTCCCCTCCTGGTAAAACATTCGTGCTACCGTTTTCTCGTCGTCGCACACAACTTCGAGAGATGCGACTCGAACTTAGCCAGAACGAAAAATGGAAGAACAAAATTTGTTGTTCAAGGTGAGCAGTGGAAAGAGACAGAGCTTCTTTTTTGTAGAGAGTTTTTGTTATTCTCGAAACATATCTTTTGATGGAAAATGAAAATCTCCAACTCTTATTTTCAGAGAGACGAAAAATTCGTTCTCCTAAGAGAGAGATGAATACTCGATCTCAACCGAAGTTGATGCAACGAGATGAATGATCGCTCTCAACCGGAGTTGATGCAACGATATGAATAATCGCTCTCAACCAGAGTTGATGCAACGAATTTGCTGGGGTGATAAAGAACATCGTTTCTCAAAACAAGATTCGCCTGATTGCGATATGCTCCCAGGAACCAGCAAGTTCGAAAGAACTTCTGGAACGCTCGTTGTCACCTCCTTTCATGAACTCGAAGAAGTCCTCAGGACTTCAATGGCGGTGGCAGCACTTCTCTCATCGTCTCTTTATTTTGGTGTAAGTCCGCAATGAAGGCACGAAGAGAGTATTTATAAAGAAGGGCCAAAATCCTAATCCTAACTGATTGTGAAAAGATAGGAGCGAATAATGAAAAGATTTGAATGTATTAAATTCAAATCCCACAAAGATCGGATCTGATCAATTAACTCAATCTTTTCATGACCGCTCAAATCTTCCAATCAGCTACATCATACGCCACCTGAGCCCCATAGCCACTCAACTCGTCAACCTGCGCATAGCAGCGAACTCCGCACCAGACCGCGACACCTGCGCGCCTAGCACCGCAGCCCCACAACACCTGCACGCCGCAGCCCCGTAGCACCTGCACGCCTGCTGCACTTGCGCTGCGACTCACGCAGAGACGAGCGCATCATCTGCGCACAATGCGCCTTACGCCGATGCTGACGTGCTAAGTGCAAAGTACGTCAATAAAATGCTACTTTACACCCTTGATCCCGAGTCCGAGTCCGAGTCGCTAAGCCCCTTCGGGACTTAGCTCCATAAGGGAATTATCCCATGAGCATAACAAAAAGCATTAATGCTTCTTTGTTGGTTTAGCCTTCTGTCCACTAAAAAAATGCTCCCACATGGCACCCATGTGCCTCTCCACACTTCATGTGATCTCTCAACACAAGCAAAGCTTTATATAGAGACCATCCATTTGGTTTTTCCATTGTGGGACTATCTTTCTAGTTTCTAAAGCAAAATACCAACAAACAAAAATACCAACAATCTCCCATATATCTCTATATATGGGTTGAGTGTTCCCAACAGTGACTGTCCATCAAGCATTAGGATAGATGTCGCTACGACTTGAATCTTCCCGCATGGATTAAATGACATCATGATACAATAATGGATTAAGCCTTGAATTCTGCATCATAACTACAATTCTTTCCACTCACATAATGACATCAACTGCGCTTCTGGCTGCACATTAAAGGCCTTGTGCCAGCATAGTTTTGATGTATATATTTTAGGTGTCTACAAGATTTCCCTCAAGAGACGGCCTATATATCTTTCTATACACTCTAGGTAAGTTCTTTTAAAGAGTCTTTGGCATGAAGCCTTTTGCTTCCTTGCGGTGCTACACCGCTATAACATGGCCCGAAGCTGAGATCCTGTCTCATGTGGTGTCATACCACCTGTAGCATGAGGTCCAGCCTCTTTGTGGTGCCAAACTACCCAACATGAAGCCTTTCGCTTCCTTGCAGTATTACGCCACCGTGACATGACTTGCAAAGCTGAGACAATGCCTCATGTGGTGTCACCCACTGTAACATGAGGCCCAACCTCTTTGTAGTGCTGCCTACCACTCTTCATTATACATCATTAGGCCCACTTGCCTATGTGCGGTGCTACGCCGCTGTGACTTAGCCTGAAGCCGAGACTTTATCCTCACTAGGTACCACATGTGGTGTCACCCCACTGTAGCATGGAGTACTACGCTCCTTTATGGTGCTGTGCTACCCGTGCTTCCTGTAAAGCACGCCAGACATCCCAGATGTCAGAGAACTCATTAAGGCTTCCAAGCCATCCTCCCACAGGACTTTATTCTTTGTAAGGAACAAACAATAGACAATAGTGGTTCTGGGTTCTTAACCTCGCAACATCCCAAAGGACTGCCCACTATTCCTAATATTCTTCCAGTCATTGGTCCTTCCTTGAACTAAAAGTTAGATGCCTAGTAGATTTCTCTTTGAACTAATAGCATAAAACTTTATAGTAGAATTGCAAGACATAATATAAGTGTGTCTTCAAGCCCATCTTATCTGCTGTGTCTTCAACCAGCTTATGCTTGAGACATTTGGTGAGCGAATCTGCCAGATTCTACTGATTCCGAACATCTACTATGGCAATAACTCCTCTTTTAATAAAATCATTTATCGCCCTGTACCTTAGGTGCACAGTCCTCTTCTTCCTATTGAAGAGGTCATTTGATGCCACCGCTACAGTCGCCTGGTTGTTGCAGTATAACGATACCGTCGGTATTTGTGCACCAACCATTGAAAGGTCATGCATGAGCTCCTGAAGCCATTCTGCTTCATCCGCTGTAACCACCAGTACATAAAACTCAGATTCTGTAGAAGAATGAGACAACATAGTCTGCTTCTTTGACTTCCACGATATAGCAGCTCCATCCATGGAGAAAATATATCCTCCTGTGGATCTCTCACTCTCTGCTTCTGAGCACCAGCTTACATCACTGAAGCCCTCCACTACTTTTGGATCTCCGCAGCAGTGTAGTGCATACTTCTGAGTCCTTTTGAGGTATCTCATGACCTCTTCACAGCTTTTCAGTGCTCCATCCCTAGATTGCTCGTGAACCAACTCAGTATCCCCATAGGAAAAGCTATATCAGGCTTTGTGGCAGTAGTCGCATACATCAAACTCCCGATGACGCTTGAATACTCCAATTGTCTGATGCTTTTCCTTGGATTTGGCTTCAGCTTTTTGTCACACCTATAAGGCGTATCGATCACTGGAAGATCCTGATACCCATAGCGTGTGAGCATTTTTTCAGTGGAATAAGACTGTGACAATGCCACTCCAGTTTCCGTTCGGACAATCTTTATCTCCAGGATAACATCAGCTTCCCCTAAGTCCTTCATGCTGAACTTAGATGAGAGAAACTTCTTTGTCTCAGTGACACTTGCTAGATCTATACTCAAGATCACATGTCGTCCAGGTACAGACAAACGACAACTTCTCTCCCATCAGAGAACTTTGTGTACACACTTGTCCGTCTCGTTGACCTTGTAGCCGTTTGATTTTATGACTTTATCAAACTTCTCATGCCACATCTTGGGAGCTTGCTTTAGACCATACAGAGATTTCACCAATTTACAGACTTTGTCTTCGAGGCCCTTGACGATGAATCCTTCTGGTTGTTGCATGTAGATCACTTTGGTCAATTTACCATTCAGAAAAGCGGTCTTAACTTCCATCTGATGGATTACCAACTTGTGAATTACGCTCAGAGCAATTAACATCCTGATGGTCATTATCCGAGCTAGTGGAGCATATATGTCAAAATAATAAATTCTCTGCTTCTGAGAAAACTCCTTGGTAACTAATTTTGCCTTGAACTTGTCAACAGTTCCATCGGCCTTTATCTTCTTCTTGAAGATCCACTTACATCCGATTGGTTTTGCTCCTTCAGGCAGATCGACCAACACCCACGTGTTGTTAGAGGTTATCGAGTCGTACTCATTATTTATAGCTTCCTTCTAGAAGATAGAATCTCTGGTCTTCATTGTCTCATCATAGGTAAGCAAGTCTGCTTCCACATAATAGGTGACGAAATTCTCTCCGAAGTTCTTCTGTCTCCTCACTCGCTTAGATACAGGTTCTTCGAGTATTGGTTCAATAGTTGTTCTAGTAGCAACAACATCTTCTTGGACTACCTCTTCGTAAGGAACTTGAGCCTCCTGCGCACTCACATTGTTCTTCGGAATATCCACGAGAATAATAATCTTGTACCTTGCAAATTTATTTTCAAAGAATTCTGCATCATGAGATTCAATGATATGATTTGACTCAATATCAAGGAACCTCCAAGCATCACTCTTATCAGCATATCCCAGGAATATAGTCTTCGTAGTCCTTGTTTCCAGCTTCTGAATCTTCAAATCTGGAAGCTTCATATACGCCAGATACCCCCACACTCGAATGACATTCAAGTTGGATCTGACCTTGAACCAGAGTTCATAAGTAGTGACTTTCGAGGTAGCATACAACACTCTGTTCAATATGAACGTAGCCATAAGCATTGCTTCACCCCAGAAGTAATTTGGAAGACCTGCAGTCAACAACATTGAGTTCATCATCTCTGTTAACGTTTTGTTCTACTTTTCTGTAACATCATTTGATTGAGGGGAGTACGATGTAGTTGTCTCGTTGATGATTCCATGTTCTCTGCAGAACAATGCAAATTTATGAGACCTATACTCTCCACCTCGATTACTTCTAAGTCTCTTAAGTTGTTGTCCGGTTTGACGCTCGACTTCAGCCTTGAAGTCCTTAAACTTCTCAAACGCTTCATCTTTAGACTTGAACAGATAAACGAACGCGTACTTTGAGAAGTCGTCGATGAAAGTAATGAAATACTTTATTTTGGCCTTTGTGGAGAACTATTTAAAGTCACAGATATCTGAGTGCACCAACTCCTGAAGATCTGTACTTCGGTTTACCCGCTTGAATGGTTTTCTTGTGATCTTTATCTGCGCACAGACCTCACACTTCTCCAATTCCTTACCCCCATATTTAGAGATAAGTCCTAGACTAGACATCTTGTTTATTCTTTTACCATGAACATGTCCTAGTCTATTATGCCACAACTCAAGAGAACAAACAAAAGAAGAAACTGCATTCACTATCTTCGTAGGAGTTACAAGTTAAAGTTTGAACATCCCTTCGGTGCAAAAAGCCTTCCCAAAGTATGTTACTTTATAGGACATAACGACTTGACCAGCGTTAATGTTCATCCTCAAGCCTGTATTACAGAGCAGACTTTCCCGAGACCAGGTTCTTGGCTATGGCCGATAATGCTTCACATTTTCCTTAAATTCAGTTACAATACCACCGTTCCGATTCTGAGAACTTCAGTTTGTGTCTGGTTCTCCCCCATAACCTTTTCAGAAATAGGTTAGAACGTGGTGAACCACTCATTATTTGAGCAAACATGACATGACGCCCCAATATCTATCCACCAGTCCGTGTCAATCCCAGCTGAGTCAACTTGCGCAATCATAGCAACAAATTTAGCCTCACATTGCTCCTTTTGTTTTGGTTTTTCTTTACATTCTCTCTTCCAGTAGCCTTTCTTGCCACAGTTGAAACAAGTCCCTAGTTCTTTGGACTTGGGCTTGAACTGAGCCGACTTCACCTTCATATGGTGAATGTCTTTTTTCTTTTGGTTGGAGCCTTCTGCTTCCCTTTAGAACTTCCTCCTTGCACCATGTTTGCCTTAGCCATCTGCTTGGATAAGGTGCCCATTTTGAGTTGAGCCCTCAACTCGTCTTTAACATGTATCCAGTGTAAGAGGCATTCCAGATCTACTTCCATCTTCTTGCGGTGCATGTCCGCGATGAAGTTGCTCCACCCAGGTGGGAACTTGGCGATAATACCCCCGACGACAAAAGCATCGACCAAGGGCATGCTGTCATCCGCTAGCTTCTGACGTAACTTGAGGAACTCCTTGACTTGAGGCACCATGGTTTTGTCGTCCTCAAACCGCATCCTTTAGACCCTTTCGGTCACGTGGATTTTATTTCTGTTCTCATCTGCCTTATAGAGATTCTTTACAGACTCCCAAACGTCCTTTGTATTGACCGTCTTGCTGTATGACTCTGCCAGAGAGTCCTCCATAGAGTTTTGGATCAACAACATGTAGAGGTTGTTATCCCGTCTCCACTTCGACTGCAAGGCCATGGCTTCGGCAACCCTTCGAGCATTTTGACCCTCTGGAATCAAAGGCTCGGGATCTGTCAACACATAGTCGACGCTCACTAGATGAAGATTTTGGCTGACCTTTCTCTTCCAGACGTTAAAGTGCTCCCCGTTAAACTTCTCAAGTTTAAAATTTGTATCGAAAAGTTGTGCACGGTTGTTCTCCATCAAATTTGAATCTTGCTTTGAGATTGTTATTCCCGAAACAGATCTTTTGACAGAAAATTGAAATCTCGAACTCTTATTTCCAGAGAGACAATGTCACGACCCGCACCCACTGTGAGTGTACAAGAACGTAACAACACCCAGCCTACGCCGCAGTATCGGCGGTAGAACGCTATCTTAGGTCACAACATCTAACAACATAAGGTACCTGAATAGTATATACACTCCGAATGTAGGTGACATAACATAACAGTCTCAATCACATCTAAGGAAGATACAGAATAGTAAAGGTAGATAGATAGATCAAAACCATAATGTCATACAATTAAGAAAGAGAGAATCTAAGTGTATAATATAACAACTCAAGAAACATCCAGCTCAATACAAGTCTCTAAATATATACAACATCTCAGAACAACAACTGAAAGTCGAATAAACAATGCTAAAAAAAGATAAAGCCTAGCTATCTATCCTAAACTATGGGAGTAGCATCTTGTGTCACGACCCGCACCCACTGTGAGGGTACGAGCACGTAACAACGTCCAGCCTACGCCACAGTGTCAGCGGTAGAACGCTGTCCTAGGTCAACCATCTAACAATATAAAGGTACATGTACAGTATATACTCTCCGAATGGAGGTGACATAGCAGATACATACTCAATCACATCTAAGGTTGAGCATGAAAGGACAGATTGATAGATAGATAAACAGAAATGGAAACACAGGGATACAATCCAGAAGTCTAAGTGTCTAAATAAAAATACATATCCCAAATAACCTCTCAGAATCTCAATACAGTAATCCAGAAAAGATGATAAAGACATCCTAATCTAGGGGAGTGTCATCAACTGCTAGTAGGTCCAAGTCACAAGTGTTGTCTAAAGCTGCAGCATGAGGGGTAGACACCAGAGCCTTATCATTCACTGTAAAATTTTCAACAGGTCCAGTCAGGACAGGAGCGAGTACAGTACATCTCAACAAAATCATAACAGGTTAGGAAATATAAACATGCTAGAGAGTAAGATACAGGAAACTGAAGAAATAACATGATGAAAAAGGAAGACTGTAAATAAATAGCTACCCCATATAGAGAACTAACAGTGACTAGTGATTCAGAGCACAAGATGGTTATGTAAACGGCACGATATTGTACACGAGTAATCTACAGAGGTTTGTACACGAGTAATGTACTGGATTGAATACATAACCACTTCTACTCCCCCACCCCAATCAATACACAAGGATCTAGCCAAATTATGTTATTGTACACGAAGGTCATGTGAATATATGATTATACATGATTCACACGTTTCGTACACGAATGTCACAAATACAAGGAGTACACGATGCTCACGATAAAGTACACGAACACGAATACCCGATGTATCCGCTAAGGGGATAACATCACTCAACCAGATCCATATAGTACTAATCCGTGTTTCCAACGTGTCAGCATCATGTAAAGTAATCTAAAGTAGGAAATATACTCCTAATGCAGGATATAAAATGATCAGAGAATGTACTCGCCTGTATCATAAGAATCTGAAGGATATATACTGTCCGATGAGTGGTGTCTGTCTCCTATAGAACAGTATAAGTCACTATGAGTCTACAATGATAATAAGATGCAAGTCAATGCATTCTACACGAATCTAGGTCAATCTAGGCCAAAGTCAACTCTTGGTCAACTCTGGTCAACCCTAGAAGTCAAACTAGGTCAAACCTAAGTCAAACAAGTCTATACTAGTCTAACTAGTCTATTCTAGGTCTAACAAGACTAAACAATTCCAATCTAGACTCTATACTAGGCATTCAGCCACACCTATAGGCTAAGAGCCTAGGCTATAGGCTGTTAGGCAATATCATGCCTAAAACCAACCATACTCACATAACACATGTCAATAGATATATCTAATATAATACACATATTGACATAGCTATATAATATAATATAGAATACACATAACATATAGGCTACTATATGTATACCATACAAACATATCTATATATACCCATATTAATATAATATGGTAACACACATTAGCATATAGGTATACCTACAAATATACCTATATTATCGATATATATACATTACACAAATATGTATACATGTATACATGTATGTACACATATACATTGGGATAGAAAAGCAATGCATCCTCATGTGTGTGTGTTAGTGAAGTGTCAAGAGAGTGTGAGACATGAGGGTGTGTGGGAAAAACAGGAAACAAAACGTGGAAACAGTGATCAGTGTACATGTGTCAATAGGAAAATTAGTGAGCACCTGTGCATGGGTACATGTGTGTGACAAAATCTGAAAACAAAGGGTGATATATGGCAGCTATGTGTGAATGAAAACATGGCATGAGGGTGTGTAGGCAATAACAGTAAACAGTGAGCTAACTAACCATGTGAACCTGGAAAAATAGACAGTTGAAGGTTATGAAATGGATTGACAGTCCCATATATCTAAAACTAAATTTCAGTTCATTAGGAAAAACAAGATCTCGGGTTATAGGCAATAACAGTGGCAGGAAACATAAATCTCAGGTAAATAGGAGATGAGATAACAGTTTACAGTAAGAAGAACTCAATTCTTAATTTAACAAAATGAATCAATGCATTCATTCAACTCAGGTTTAAGGCTATTCAGTCCAGGTATGAAAAGCTTTCATTCTCAGGTTATTAGGAATTTGAAATCATTCAAACACAATTAAAGGAAAGTAAATCTCAGTTAAAAAGGATGGAAGGAACCAATCTCAGTTAATAAATAGGAATGAGTTAATCATAGGTAATAGAAAATCAGTGAAGCTATTCAGTGTATCAATTCTCAGGTTTTACAGGAAATCAGTGAACTCATTCAGAGAATTCATCTCAGAAAATAGGAACCAATCTCAGTTTAAACAATTTAAACCCAACACAAAGCCTAATATGCATGAATCATGGATTATACATGAGCTACAACTGTGGGAACATATGACTGAACAGCAATTGGAATTCAAGGTAAAAATAGGATTATCATATTAAACTGAAACATTCCTTGTATCAGTCACCAACCCTATTCGAAACCACACAATGTTCAAATTCTCATTTACAAACCAAAAACCTATTTGAATTGAAATACTTCATTAATATGAATCAATAATTTGTGGGAGTGAGCTAGCAGTGGAAAACATCAATAGAATAGGATTAAAAGTTAAGGGAAATCTGGAATCCAATGTATCAGCTACACAGTATCAATGCTCATAAAATTTAACCGAATTCAAAACCAATTTCACATCAATAACCTAACTAACATGTAAACTTAATCTAACATATGTCATATATTACATTTAGGATCTAATTAATAATTAAAACACAAAATAAAACATTTAAAACTGTAAACAAAATAGTAAACCAATAAAACACTGATATACGCATAGTGCACACCCTGTGCACGCACGACACCGTGTCCGACATGACACGAGGGGTCGTGAAACTTGACACACGTGGTGTCAGTAGTCGCCCCAAGGTGTGTGTCAAATATTTCGTGTCCTAGTGGCGTATCCACTGCGCAATTAGCCCCGAGCAGGAGGGAAGCTACAGTGCTCGCCCGCGCGCGTATGCACTCGCGTGTTCGTGTGTCCGTGTCGACTCGACACGACACCAATAGCGACTCAGTCCAAAGGAAACCATAAGCAAACACAAAACCTAACTTTCTATTCATAAACATCCCTGAAATCAGATCGAAATGTCCTTTGGGGCATTTCACCAAACACCTAATTACAAGGACTGATACGTGTCCGATACGGACACGTATCGGACTCGAAACCTTGGGTTAGATAGTCCTACAGTTAGGTTAGGCCTAGGGCTTCCTAGATATGTAATAAAAACAACATTTCATGGTGAGGATTAGAATTTACCTATAGGTTTGCAAAGCTCAAAAAGTCTCAAATAAGAATGGATCCTCAAGCCACCAAAACTCTCCCAAATTGTTTCTCCCCTGAAATTTCTTATTACCAACAGCAAGTAAACTAAATTTAGAGCCTATTGCAATTAGTTTGGGTGGAAAAAGAATTGAAATGAAATTTCTAGAAATTAATGAAGATAGAGACTCACCTCTTTCTAAAACTTGAGAAATTCCTAATGGAGGCTAGCCCTAACTTCTAGGAGGGATTAAATAGGTGGGGGAATCCCTATGCTCGGTGTGGCCGGCTAAGTGTGTTGGGCTAGGGCTAGGTTACAAGGTGTTGGGCTTTGGGCCTCTAAGGCTTAAGTCACAAGTCATGACTTGTGCAACCACAAGCCATTTTCTATTCAAATCAAATCCTAATTCCTCCTAAAAAATTCTAATGAGTTAAATGTCACTAACTTAGGTCAAGCTAGGGTTCCATAACCTAACCAAATAGTCATGACCTAGGTTAGCCTCTAGGACAGTCTCCTAAGTCAACACTAGTCAAAGTCAATAATGGCACCTAATCAATTATACTAAAAATCACTGAAAAATTCTAATAATTATAATTAATACTAATAATTCCAAATAATTCCAAAATTTTAAAAATAAACAAAATACTCCCAAGCTAGAAAAGTGGTAGTGACAAATCTATCCTCCTTAAAATAATTTTGTCCTCGAAATTAAAAGCGAAACTAAACTGCTGAGAAGGATAGAAAAGTATACCTCAAGGTCCAAAAAGATAGGGGTACCGCTTGCGCATCTCATCCTCCCGTGTTGACACAAAGTCACAGTCAACCAAATGTTGACTACATTGACTAAATAATATCTGTATAAATTCAATACGACACACGACGTCTGCATTCAGTTCAGGACAGACAACGGCTCAGTTTCCGACTCTCAGTATATTTTCGAGTCTGTACTTTTACATTTTATTGAGTCTAGAAATATGTACTCTGAGTTATGCTGAGCTCTTGGAACTTAGTCTATAAGCCTACCCAAAATCCCAAGCTCCACTAAAACAAAAATTGCCCACAAGTCCCACTTAGGACCACTCTGTGCTCTGGAGACAGAGTTCGGGCCGAACTCTGCCTCCACACAGAGTTCGGGCCGAACTCTGTCCCCTAGAAATCAGGAACCCTAATTTTAGGGATAGCTGGTTGCTAGCTGTCCAACGGCCAAATTTTTGAATTTTCCTACCTGAATTCTGGCCGAATTCTGCCTCTAAAAACACTATAAATAGGGCATGAATTCTCTCATTTCAATTCACTCAATCTTCTCTTCTCTTCTCTCCTACAAGCTCAATAAGCCATACCCTTCTCATCTACTAGCCACAAGCCTCCTAAGTCTCGAGTGCTCAGCATCTCTCAGTTAGGATTCTTGTACAAGAGTCGAAGAAGTCGCTTGGACAATTCCAAGCAAATCGCCACTGCGATCCTCTGTTAGAAGTTGACGTGCTCTTCTGAAGAAAAGGCACGGGTTGTAAACTACTATTTCACAAATAGTGGATTTAATCCTGAGCTAGAGTTCTCAGGCCTGGACTAGTCCTCCACGAGGGAAACCAGGTTAAAATCGCTGTGTTTGCGTATGCTCTTCTGCTCTTCATTTATTTTCCGCACTTTACTCTGATTATTTATTGTTGGTGAAAGAGTTATTTTAATTGGCTATTTTTCTATATAAACTCTATTCACCCCCCTCTAGAGTTGCCAAACTGTTCTTCAATTGGTATCAGAGCTCTGTTCTCTTTACAAGGACTAACATCCTAAGAGCTGATCCATGGCAACCACACAATCCTTGATTTCCAATCATGGTGAAGGTCAGTCCACTCATAGGCCTCCCCTATTTGATGAGACTAACTACACATATTGAAAAACAAGGATGAGCTTCTATCTTAAGTCTCTAGACTTTGACCTGTGGACTGTCGTCACTGACGGTTACAAAAAGCCCGCCAGGATAGTTGTCGATGGTGACCTCATTGAGAAACCACACGACAAATATTCTGTCGAGGAGAAGAAACAGGCAAGTCTAGATGCTAGGGCTATTAATGCTTTATTCTGTGCTATAGACAGGAATGAGTTCAACAGGGTCTCTACATGCACCACTGCTCATGAAGTATGGAGATTTCTAGAAGTGACGCATGAAGGAACCACACAGGTCAAGGAATCTAAAATAAGCCGTCTCACTCAAGAATACGAAGCCTTCAAGATGAAGCCAAGTGAGACGATCACTCAAATGATCACAAGATTCCTCGACATCATCAATCCTCTATCTTCGCTTGGAAAGCAGTACTCAAACCACGAGAAGATTCGTAAGCTGCTCAGAGGGCTACCAAAGATTTGGAACCCTAAGGTGACCGCCATCATAGAAGGAAATGATCTCACAACAATGTCAATGGAGACCTTGATGGGTAAGCTTATGACTCACGAGCATGACCTCAAGGACTTCGAAGAGCCTGCTCCGAAGACCAGGGAGATCGCACTCAAAGCTCATCAACGAAGAGCTAATCATGATGAAACCGAAGAAGACAATTCTGATGATGAAGACCAAGCTCTCATGGTTCGCAACTTCAGGAAATTCCTTCGCTTCAATCGAAGGAAGAAGGAATCTCAAGAAGGCGATGAAGAAGAACCAACTTGTTACGGTTGCAAGAAAACTGGACATGTCCGAAAAGACTGCCCATTCCTGAAGAAGAGCAACCGCTATGAGAAGCCATACAAAAAGAACTCATCAAAGAAATATGCCAACACAGGTATCTGGCATGAAAGTGAAGCAAGTGACTCTGAGAAAGAAAAGGACTCTCCTCAAGATACAACAAATGTGTGCCTGATGGCAACCTCCAACAAGGTATCTAACGAAACTCTGGATGACTTCTCTTTTGATGAACTTGGCGATGCTTTCACTGATTTACTCGATGATCATAAAAAGGTCATCGGTAAATATAAACATGCCAAGGACAAAATCAAAAGTCTAGAAGATGAGATACAAAGAATTTCTTTACTTCTTGATAATGTTAGAAACACATCACCCACAAATGACACTGATGAAGCATCCAAGCTTAAATTAAGCTTACATGATGCTGAAGCACGTATTGAGCAACAAACTCAAGAAATTACTACTCTCAACACGTTGCTTGCTGAAGAAAAGAGTAGACACAAGATTTCCATGACTAAGATTTATGGCTTAAATATTAAAGTTGATGAACTGCAAGCTGTTTCTAAAAGATTAGAAACCAAATTGGGTAAACAGGTTGTTCAACCTCAAACCCAATCACATGGGCACAACACCACTCATGTTAGTCAACCACGTCAATCTCATGCAGCACATAACCATGCCTTTATATACACAAACTTTCACAAACCACGTGCACGTAAGAACAATTCTCAATCAGTACACACTCATCATGCACAAAGACACAATCAACATCACTCCACACATAAAAAGCATCATGCCATGCCATATAGACAAAATCATCATGCAATGCCATATAGACAAAATCCTCATATACCATATAGACAAAATCATCATGCCATGCCATCTAGACAATATCAGCATGTCACACATCATAGACAATACCATCATTCTATGCCTCATAGACACCATCAACATGCCACTTATTCCATGCATAATCATCTTCACCATGCTAACTCTTCACATCATGTCCATCCTCATCCTGTTGCTTATAGATATTATTCTCATGCTCCTAGTATAAATAAGAATGCTATCTGTACTTATTGTGGATTACATGGACACATCTCACCACAGTGCAGAGTTAGAAGGCTTGTAGATAAAAGGATATATGCTTGGTTCCCAAAGACTAACTTTTCAGGACCCTCAAGAATTCGGGTACCAAAGGTCACATCTACTCTTGATGTAGGTGGACCTTCCCTCCTCAACTGAAAGTAAGTGGATTCTCGATAGTGGATGCTCGCGACATATGACGGGAGACGCAAATCTTTTTGCATCACTATCGATGAAGAGAAAAGGATACGTATCCTTCGGTAACAATCTCAAAGGGCACATTATAGGTAATGGTATCATTGGTCATCCTCCTTCTCCTGTAATAAAGGATGTCTGCCTAGTGACCGAGTTAAAGCATAACCTGCTCAGCATTAGTCATCTTGCTGATCATGGATATGATATTAACTTTGGACAAAACAGTTGCTACATCTATGATAGGTCAACAGGAGACATTGCTTTTGAAGGAAAAAGAGAGGACAACATCTATATTTTCTATCTTTCTATAAATACTAACAATGCAGGTAGATGTCTATATGTCCACAAAGACGAACGACTGCTTTGGCACCAGCGTCTTGGTCATGCCAACATGGATGCTATATCCAGGCTTTCTACCAAGAAGCTAGTGAGAGGATTGCCTGACATCACATTCAAAAAGGACACGGTATGTGCCGAATGTGAACTAAACAAGGCAACTAAATCCTCATTTCATTCTATCAACTCTGTAAGTACTACTAGACCCTTGCAACTACTTCATATGGATTTATTTGGTCCTAGTAGAATAGCTAGCCTTGGAGGCAAACTTTATGCATTTGTTATTGTTGATGATTTTTCGAGATTTACATGGGTTTTCTTTCTCGCTAATAAGAGCGATGCTATTTCTGCTTTCAAAATTTTTGTAAAGAAAGTTCAAAACGAAAAAGGCTACATGATTACTCGAATCCGAAGTGATCATGGAGGCGAATTCGTAAATTATGATTTTGAAAGTTTTTGTAATGCAAATGGTTTTGATCATGAATTTTCTTGTCCTAGAACTCCTTAACAAAATGGTGTTGTGGAGCGGAAGAATAGGACTCTTGGCGATATGGCTAGAGTCATGTTGAATAAATTTTCTCTTCCGAAATATTTTTGGGCAGAGGCTGTAAGTATAGCATGCCACATTTTGAATAGGGTGCTTATTCGTCCCATTACGAAGAAAACACCCTATGAGCTTTGGTTTGGGAGAACCCCCAATGTTTCTTATTTTAAAGTTTTTGGCTGTAGATGTTTTATCCTTAACACCAAAGACAACTTAGGCAAATTTGATGCCAAAGCTGACGATGGTATCTTTCTTGGTTATGCCGCCAAGAGTAAGGGATATAGAGTTTTCAATAAACGCTCACTTATTGTGGAAGAGTCAACAAATGTGACTTTTGATGAAGACAACAGTGCAGCAAGTACTCTTGATGATGACGTTGAGCCATCAACTTCTACTCCAATGAATACTTCAACCGAAACTAATTCTCTGGAGGGTTTGCCTAAGAAATTCTCTTTCAAACCTTCTCATCTAGAAAATTTAGTTATAGGAGAAGTTTCACGTGGAGTAACTACTAGATCATCACTAAGAGACTCCGTTGCTAGCACTGCCTTCATTTCACAAGTAGAGCCTAAAAACATTTCTGAAGCTTTTAATGATGAATTTTGGATTTCTGCTATGCAAGAAGAACTCAACCAATTCGAGAGAAGCCAAGTATGGGAACTCGTTCCTAGACCGGTTAATCACTCAATAATTGGTACTAAATGGGTTTTTAGAAACAAAGTAAATGAAGATGGTTCAGTCACACGTAACAAAGCTCGTCTAGTAGCTCAAGGATACAACCAAGAGGAAGGTATCGACTACGATGAGACGTATGCTCCTGTTGCTAGACTAGAATCCATTCGGATGCTTTGTGCTTTTGCTAATTTTTAAAACTTTAAATTATTTCAAATGGATGTGAAAAGTGCTTTCCTGAATGGTTTTATTAAGGAGGAAGTCTATGTGAAACAACCCCCTGGCTTTGAAAATCACAAATTCCCCGACCACGTGTTCAAGCTGAAGAAAGCGCTTTATGGCCTTAAACAAGCCCCCAGAGCTTGGTATGAAAGGCTAAGCAGTTTCTTGCTTGAGAAAGGTTTTTCAAAAGGGAAAATTGACACTACACTGTTTATAAAATCTTTCAAAGACACTATTTTATTAATTCAGATTTATGTTGATGATATTATTTTTGGGTCTACTGATGAAACTCTTTGTCAAGAATTTGCCAAGTGTATGCAGACGGAATTTGAGATGAGCATGATGGGAGAGCTCAACTACTTTCTTGGTCTGCAAGTAAAACAACTGGCTAATGGAACTTTTATCTGTCAATCAAAGTATACCAAGGACATACTGAAGAAGTTCGATCTTGACAACATCAAACCAATCAGCACTCCAATGGCTACTTCAACCAAACTCGAACCAGATGAGAGCGGCAAACCCGTTGATCAACGTAAGTATCGAGGTATGATAGGCAGCTTACTTTATTTAACTGCTAGTCGCCCCGATATCATGTTTAGTGTTTGCCTATGTGCTAGATATCAAGCAAATCCTAAGGAATCTCACATGACCGCGGTTAAGCGTATCTTTCGATACCTTAAGGGTACGGTTACAGTGGGCCTATGGTATCCCAAGTCAACATCATTTGACCTCATCGGTTACTCTGATGCTGACTTTGCTGGATGCAAGGTCGACCGTAAAAGTACGAGCGACACGTGTCATTTATTAGGAAAGGCTTTAGTCTTATGGTTTAGCAAGAAGCAGAACTCTGTCGTACTATCCACAACAGAAGCTGAATACATAGCAGCTGGGCGTTGTTGTGCACAAATTCTGTGGATGAAGCAAACCCTTGAAGACTATAAGTTATCTTTCATGCATATTCCTATATTCTGTGACAATACTAGTGCAATCAATTTGACTAAGAACCCTGTCTGCCACTCACGCACTAAACACATTGAGATCAGACACCACTTTTTGCGTGATCATCAGCAAAATGGCACGATTAACTTAGAATTTATTGACACTGATCATCAGCTGGCAGATTTCTTTACTAAGCCACTATCCGAAGAGCGCTTCAATTTTCTTTGTCGTGAACTTGGAATTTTAGATGAAGCAGTTATAAATTAAAACTCACCTGCGTAAATATCGAGTATATTGTGATTCTTTTTCGAAGAATTTGGTATGGGTACAAGCCGAAAGGGTCCTTCTGACAACAAGGCGTAAAAGCCTAAGCGACACGGTGCACTAGTCCTCAGGACTACCGCTAGCTGGGATCCGGCCCCTACAGCTAACCCATGGCAAATTTGGACTATTGAACCACAGTATATGTCCTTATTTATTATATGGCTCGTTTTCGATTTAATATTGCCTAATTGAGAATTTCTAAAGTTTATTTTGTTTTCTGAGTACCTCTCTATCTATTTTTTACACTCTTTGTTGTCCTCAACTATCTTTTGTTTAACTCTTAAATTTTTTCTTCATGTTCTTTGCCTGTTTTCAGTTCTGGACCATTGATCCAGAACTCGGGCCGACCTCTGCCCCAATCAGAGTTCGGGCCGAGTTCGGTTCTTAGGTTCCAGAGTCGGGATCTGGCTCTGCCGTTGGATCTATTCTAATCCAATGGTCAATATTTTACCCGACCAAAGACCAAGCCCTACTTTATTTCGGGATTCCCTCTCTTTCCTCCCATATTTCCTTCTTCTCCACCTCCTCCATCTTCTTCCTTCCAAACCCTAACCCTAGTTCTTGATATAGAGGACTCTATTTCTTCTCAAAATCAAGGGAAAGGGGTTTTTCAACATTCTCTTCAACTGTTTGGTATTCTTTTCAGGTATATCTCTCTTTTTCTATTATTTCCAAGTTATCCTCTTTTTCAAATGGCATCTCGCTTGTCCAAACGAGGGAGAAGGACTCGACATGAGGGTGCTTCCTCTTCGGTTCCTCCTCCTCCGATTGAACAAGTAGTTGAACAACACCCCATTCATCCGTTGTTCAATCCGCCGCGTCCCGATGACCCTAACACTTACGACGACCGTTTATTTGTATCGCTAGAAGCCTCTAATGAATGGTTTAGCGATTTTAGAACTCGTCCGGTGTTTGGGGGCCATCCCATAAATTTCACTATATTTTCACAATATGAGTCTTTATTCCGTGATCTTTGTTTGGATGAACTTGTTGCTTCAAATTCTGTCATCTACCATAGTGCAATTCAAATGTTTTACTGTAATCTGACTCACGATGCAACCCACATCTATTCCCGGGTTGCTGGCATTAACATTGCCTTCAATGATTCTGAGTTGGGAGACTTTCTTGCTCTCCCGGATCTTGATGTGTGGGACAAGCTTGTGGAAGCACGTCAACTTCAATTTGTTGGCGATACTTCCCTTGAAGGATTCAAGGAGGATTTATGTGCTCCTAACGTAAGTCCTCGCAAGCTAAAGGCCAAGCATCTCACCCCCTACTTTTATGAACTTCATCGCATCGTGTTCAATACTATCTTGCCCAAGGCTGGCTCAACAGATGAAGTTACTTATCTTGAGATCTCCACCTTATATCATCTCCACTATCGTATTCCATTCAACTTTCTACGGACTATGATGGATTGGATGATCAACTGTCGGAAGAAACCAAGAGCTTTGGTTTATCCTCTCTATCTTCCTTTAGTCTTTCGTGCTTTCATCATTCCTATCCATGATTGTCCGTTCCTGCCTGCACCTGCCTTTCTATCCAAAGCACGACGCCTTCAGCCTGTCGCTGCTTCTGAGTCATCTGAGCACTCTGCTGATGAGGAGCCTGACGCCCCTCCTCTTGGTCAGGATGCACCTCCTCCTCCTGCCACTCTTGAGTCTCTTCAGACTATGCTTCACGATCGCTTTGCTATTGAGGATGATCGCTGGACGCAGCAGGATTACCGTACCACCTTGCAGATCAGTGCCCTTGGGAACTCTCTGCATGATATGCGGTATTCGCTTGCTCGTCATCCTGATCTGCATGTGCCTATTGAGCGGGATCCAGATCGCGCGGGTCATCGTATAGACGATCCGTGGGTCATGAGGTATATGGATCCTGATGATGCTTTTGTGGACCCTCGTCGCTCATTCCATGATCCTTCAGATGTTCCAGGACCTTCTCGTGCTCCATGATGGAGACTGGCTTGATATGCTGCTGCCACTGCTGATGGTCTTAGTTGCCTTTTGATTTTAGTTATTTTAGTTTGATTTATGTACTGGATTTATGTCTTCAAACCCTGATGATGTGCTGGTTGGTGGATAACATTTTATGCTATTTTTCGTACTTCTACTTTATGTCAGTGACTTGTTTTATTAGTACTATACTGTTTCTTCTCTGCTTGGTGTGGTTGGATTACTTTTCATTGTCTATACTGCTATTCCCATGCTTTTCCTTATGCAGTCTATATATTGCTAACTGCCAAAAGGGGAAGAAATATGTATATTTGTGTATATTTGTGTGCTTGTGTTTGTTTTTGGGAAAATATTTTTATCAGGCCACAGGTTCTATGCATTATTTACGGGGGAGAGCTATTGATTCTAGCTCGGCACCGTTCACTGATTACGGGGGAGCTATCTTATTCTAGCTCGGCATTGTTTGTGGGGGAGCTGTGTTTTAACCAACTGTGTCCAGGTATGAATATTGAAATATACATTTATTATTTTGTCAATTATCAATATGGGGGAGATTGTTGACACAAAGTCACAGTCAACCAAATATTGACTACATTGACTAAATAATATCTGTATAAATTCAATACGACACACGACGTCTGCATTCAGTTCAGGACAGACAACGGCTCAGTTTCCGACTCTCAGTATATTTTCGAGTCTGTACTTTTACATTTTATTGAGTCTTGAAATATGTACTCTGAGTTATGCTGAGCTCTTGGAACTTAGTCTATAAGCCTACCCAAAATCCCAAGCTCCACTAAAACAAAAATTGCCCACAAGTCCCACTTAGGACCACTCTGTGCTCTGGAGACAGAGTTCGGGCCGAACTCTGCCTCCACACAGAGTTCGGGCCGAACTCTGTCCCCTAGAAATCAGGAACCCTAATTTTAGGGATAGCTGGTTGCTAGCTGTCCAACGGCCAAATTTTTGAATTTTCCTACCCGAATTCTGGCCGAATTCTGCCTCTAAAAACACTATAAATAGGGCATGAATTCTCTCATTTCAATTCACTCAATCTTCTCTTCTCTTCTCTCCTACAAGCTCAATAAGCCATACCCTTCTCATCTACTAGCCACAAGCCTCCTAAGTCTCGAGTGCTCAGTATCTCTCAGTTAGGATTCTTGTGCAAGAGTCGAAGAAGTCGCTTGGACAATTCCAAGCAAATCGCCACTGCGATCCTCTGTTAGAAGTTGACGTGCTCTTCTGAAGAAAAGGCACGGGTTGTAAACTACTATTTCACAAATAGTGGATTTAATCCTGAGCTAGAGTTCTCAGGCCTGGACTAGTCCTCCACGAGGGAAACCAGGTTAAAATCGCTGTGTTTGCGTATGCTCTTCTGCTCTTCATTTATTTTCCGCACTTTACTCTGATTATTTATTGTTGGTGAAAGAGTTATTTTAATTGGCTATTTTTCTATATAAACTCTATTCACCCCCCTCTAGAGTTGCCAAACTGTTCTTCATCCCGCTCCCAGGTAGACTCTCCTGGAGAATGATGCCTCCATATGACGCGTACCAAGGGTATCACCTGGTTCCTCAGAACCTTCTTCCGGCGATCCAGAATCTCTACAGGCTGCTCTGGATAACTGAGAGTAGGTCCAACCTCAATCTCCGAATGATCGAGTACATGGCTAGGGTCAGCCACGTACCGTCTCAACTGTGATATGTGGAATACGTTGTGAACTCCCACTAGTACAGGTGGCAAGTCTAGCCTGTATGCCACGTCATCGACTCTCCTGCTGATAATGAAAGGGCCGATGAAGCACAGGCTAAGCTTCCCACCTCCACCAAAATGTATCGTACCACGAGTCGGAGATATCCGCAGAAAAACTATGTCTCCAACCTAATCACAGGCAAGGTCTCAAGTTACTAAAAATCAAACACGATCAACAACACAACAACAACCTGCTTATAATCCTATCTCCAGTCGACTAAGTCAAACATTGACAATGGTCAACCACTAGTCAATTTCTCAATATCCAAGTACTTGGTCGTCAACTGGTCAACTTTTTAGGATTTTACCTATGCTAGCTATCTAGGTGTTGGCAACTAGAGATTAGCGAAAGAAAAACTCTACATCAGGCTAGCTCTCGACTTTCCAATCCTATCAAATCACCCATAACTAAATACCTACAAGCTAAGCACACCAATCCCAAATACCACATATATATGCTCAAGAACAATAACCCATCACATACATCCTAGTATATCATCTATATATATATATACATGACTAATCAACTAAGGGTTAAAGTAGACTAACTCATAAGGGACTGAACAGATGCTTAGAATTTAAGCTAAGGATGAATGGTCGGAAACATCAATATAGGCAAAAGAGAATGATGCTAAGGAGACTGAAATTATAAACTAAAGGACAGGATATTTGGGTTCACTTGTATAGTCAATGTGGATGGAACCTACATGGTGACTGAAACATGCCTCTAGATCAACCTGGGCTCTCCTCTCTATCTAGCTGAACTAACTATATGCAGACAGTGGTCTGAAAGAAGTAAACCAAACTGGTGTACAGGGAATGCAATAGGCAGTATACTACAAATAGGTGCAGGCTACATACCAATCAAAATACATTGCATATATACAAGCTATATATATATATATATATATATATATATATATATATATATATATATATATATATGCTTTACCCTCATCACCTTAACTGTACTCAAAGTCTAATAACACCCACTCACTACCACATGCCTATCACTTCTAAGAAAAGGTCAAATACTGCAGGGTGTGTTGGGACAGATCAGTGGTTAAGGGAGAACTCTTATCAACAACCCACATTATATCCCCAATGAATACAACTGTCCTAAATGGACTAAAAAACCCTGCCCAAAGGTTTTGTAGGGCAGGTACTGCAGGTTATAATGAAGGATATTATAAGACTATCAAGTAAAGTAAATGCTAAGAGATGTAGTAGGTCACAATGTACAGGAGCAAGGATGAGTACAGACTTCTAATAGGCACGATACTAACTCTCCAGATATGCAGAATATGGTAAGAGGTTGATGGTTATATTGCTGAGTCAAAAATTGGTGTCTGAACAATGATCCAGTGAACTATATGATGCAATATGGTAGGTAAGGAAAACTGAGTGCAGTGAACAACTTGCACAAGTCTGGACCAAGGAAACAGGGTATCTAGTGAAGGGTCTGCACACTGCTTATAAAGGTTGATCAACATGACTGAACTCAACACAAAGAGAACTTACTAAAATAGGAAGTGAACCAATAGGCTAACAACATGTCATTAATCCTATACAACAAAGATCTATAGACATCAACCAAACCCATACCCCCCATATGCCAATATCATCTGTAATTTATATGTAGACCTCTCAGCCTTAGGTGAACTACAACTACACTCAAGGACAGGCTCTGATCATGGGTGCCTCACTGGATAAGGAAAGTAATAACAATCATGAAGGCTGTAAGGCATACTAACATCCTATATGTAATTGGTTGGTATTATAATAACAAGAAAATCATCTACCATGGGTTACTATTCTAATATCAATGCTAACTATCATCTCTAGGGTACAAACACTCTTCAAGCCATCACATCATTACACTATGAAGAACTACCTATGAGTAAGCTCTACGAGACTAAAATATCCCTATTCTTAAGTTATTTATGATGGAATACAATTTTAAAACAACATAAGGGTATGATAGAGATGATATGTTTTAAAAACTTTCTCAAGATACATTCTGATAATCATATACGTCTGTCCAAAATCATGTTACTCAGAGTCCTCGCCATGCCAGTAAGCAAGGCTGCGATAAACGATAGATTCCATAACTGGGGCATGCACCTCTATAATCATGTCGTCTGGAATTCTCGCTATGCCGACTAGTATAGCTGCGAGAAATTCTAAATCTCATAACCAAGATACATACATCCGAAGTCAGGTCTCTATGTTTCTGCCACGCCAGCTAATATGGCTACGATAAACTACAGGTTCCATAATCAAGTAGACGTTTTACCATCCTTGTTATTATCGTCAACATATATTATCAGAAAATATCGTAACTCAGGCCATAAAATTCATCTCGATAGAAAAATCAAAATCAACAACGATCCAACAAAATCAAATTCAATAATCAAGGAGTGAGAGCAACAAACAAGGAAAATGATTTCAAATTGAAGTTTAAATAAGATTCTCAAGGAATCCTAACTGTGATTGAGTACCTTCAAAAATATCCTAATCCTACTGCAGGCTGTAGTGATACTCTAGTTCGAATACCACTACATAAACTTGACCTGTATGGGCCACCACTAAAAATGTGTCACGATCCGCACCCATTGTGAGGGTACGAGTACGTAACAACGCCCAGCCTACGCCGCAGTGTCGGCGGTAGAACGCTGTCCTAGGTCAACCATCTAACAATATAAAGGTACATGTACAGTATATACTCTCCGAATGGAGGTGACATAGCAGATGCAGACTCAATCACATCTAAGGTTGAGCATGAAAGGACAGATTGATAGATAGATAAACAGAAATGGAAACACAGAGATACAATCCAGAAGTCTAAGTGTCTAAATAAAAATACATATCCCAAATAACATCTCAGAATCTCAATACAGTAATCCAGAAAAGATGATAAAGATATCCTAATCTAGGGGAGTGTCATCAACTGCTAGTGGGTCCAAGTCACAAGTGTTGTCTAAAGCTGCAGCATACGGGGTAGACACCAGAGCCTCATCATTTACTGTAAAAATTTTAACAGGTCCAGTCAGGACAGGAGCGAGTACAGTACATCTCAACAAAATCATAATAGGTTAGGAAATATAAACATGCTAGAAGGAAACTGAAGAAATAACATGATAAAAAAGAAAGACTGTAAATAAATGGCTACCGTATATAGAGAAATAACAGTGACTAGTGATTCAGAGCACAAGATGGTTATGTAAACGGCACGATGTTGTACACGAGTAATCTACAGAGGTTTGTACACGAGTAATCTATTGGATTGAATACATAACCACTTCTACTCTCCCGCCCCAATCAATACACAAGGATCTAGCCAAATTACGTTATTGTATACGAAGGTCATGTGAATACATGATTATACACGATTCACACGTTTCGTACACGAATGTCACGAATACAAGGAGTACACGATGCTCACGATAAAGTACACGAACACGAATACCCGATGTATCCGCTAAGGGGATAACATCGCTCAACCAGATCCATATAGTACTAATCCGTATTTCCTGTCACGACCCGCACCCTAGAATAAGGGCACATGACGTGGGTACGTCCAGCCTACGCCGCAGCATCGGCGGTAGAACGCTGTCCTAGGTCATAACATCTAACAGATAAGGGTAATATACAGTTATACTCCCCGAATGGGGTGACATAACATAAATATAACTCAAACACATCTAGGATAGAACAGGAATGAGATAGAAAGATAAAGATAGATAACAACCAGGAATGTAACATCACAGAGATACAAATCCATAATTCTAAGTGACTAAAAATAAATACATATCTCAGAAATATCCCAGAATCTAACTACAGTGATCCAAAAAGTAAAGACAACCCTAATCTAGAGAAGTATCATCCACTGCTAGCAGGTCCAAGTCACTAATGATGTCTAATGCTGCACCAAGAGGGATAGACACCAGAGCCTCATCATTCACTGTAAAATTTTTAACAGGTCCAGTCAGGACAGGAGCGAGTACGGTACATCTCAACAAAATCATAACTGGTTAGGAAATATAAACATGCTAGAGAGTAAGATACAGGATCTAAAGAAGTAATATGATAAAAAGAGAGAGATTGTAAGTAAATAGGTACAATATATAGAGAACTAACAGTGCTAGTGATTCAGAGCACAAGATGGTTATGTAGACGACACGAATGTTGTACACGAGTAATCTACAGAGGTTTGTACACGAGTAATCTACTAGATTGAATACATAACCACTTCTACTCCCCCGCCCCAATCAATACACAAGGATCCAGCTACGTTATGTTATTGTACACGAAGGTCATGTGAATACATGATTATACACGATTCACACGTTTCGTACACGAATGTAACAAATACAAAGAGTACACGATGTTCCCGATAAAGTACACGAACACGAATACCCGATGTATCCGCTAAGGGGGATAACATCGCACAACCAGATCCATATAGTACTAATCCGTGTTTCCAACGTGTCAGCATCATGTAAAGTAATCTAAAGCAGGAATATAATCCTAAACATGATATGAAATGATCAGAGAATGTACTCGCCTGTAACCGATGAATCTGAGAGAATATAGACTGTCCGAGGAGTGGTGTCTGTCTCCTATTAGAACAGCACAAGTCACTATGAGTCTACAATGATAATACAATACAAATTAATGCATTCTACATGAAACTAGGTCAATCTAGACCAAAGTCAACTCTTGGTCAACTCTGGTCAACCCTAGAAGTCAACTAGGTCAACCAAGTCTAAACTAGGTCTAACTAAACTATTCTAGGTTCTAACAAGTCTACTCTAGGTCATACTATGGCTAATAGTCAATTTAGGAAGCATCTATCCAATACTCTATAATATAATCTATAACACACCATATTATCTACACACTACATTAGTCCTATGGCATTCCATACTCTATGACCCATATCACAACCCCACACATCAAGACACCATATATATACAATGTATATTAAATACAATACACATATATATAGGGAAACTTGTATATATATATAACAAGGCTTATATATATATATACACAAGGGAGTGAGGGAAAAACTCATGTGAACATGTGTATGTGTGTGTGAAGAAACTGGAAAAACAGGGACTGACGTCTCAGGTTTATAGGCACTGGAATGCAACCTAAGTCCCAGGCTAAAAGGAAACTGGAACTAACTCATATCAGTTGTGAAGAAGGACAGTTTGAAATCAATGTAACCATGTACATCTCAATTTTATACACAAGGACGAATCATTTTGAATACAAGGCAATACCCCCAACTCTCATTCACAGAATTTGAAATGTAATATGAGGGAATCACTGTCAAATGAAAAACATAACATAAAGGAGAATTTAAAACTGTTAAACTTCATAACACTTCCCAGTTTTTTTTTCGAAAACTGGGAACACAGTTCCCTCTCAGGTTTTCCATTAACTGGAAACACCACAAACTCAGGTTGATAAAGATTTGAAACACAACAACCCAAACTCCATTTCCAGGTTTTCAAAAAAAACTGGAAGACAACCAACCTCAGTTAATAAATACACAATTTCAGGTTCAAGGATGAACAACATTAAAATAATAAAAAGGGAATCAATTCACAACTTAACAAAATAGGTTAAAATCATTCTCAGATATTAGTCCATTGGGAAGGAACAATGTATACTCAAGCACAGGAAACCTGGCAAACTCAGGTTTTGCAAATGCCAACACAGGTTCTGATAAGGAAGGGAATCGATTTAGGCAATAGAACCATTCCCAGGTTTGAAGGATTCAAACCAGGAATGCATCTATCCATTACCCAAATTAGTCCAATCTATACATTCCCAGGTTTGAAATGGAACATAACTAAAAACCCACACTCAATAAATCGGCTAACAGCCTATACAAATCAATTAGGAGGAAATCTCATTTCAGTTATTAGTGAAGGTTCATAGTGCAGGAAAGAAGAACTCAGTGATCAAGTTCATTAATTCAAAAACATTCTCAGGAAGCAGTAACAGTAAAACTCAGGTTTTGAATCCAAGAAAGGGCTGAACATCACTAATTCCAGGTTTATACATTAACAGTTTAAAAATAATCAATACACAACCATTCTCAACAATCAAACATCAATATGAAATGGAAGGCAAAAATCTGGAACTCAGTTTTTGACAATGAAAAAAAGGAAATCAATGAGCAGTGACATTCCAGGTTAATGATTTTTATTTCAGTTTTAAGGGAGCAACAGTGAACACATGATTATTGCAATTGATTCTCAGATTTAATTCATTCTCATATAGTCTAGTATGCAGAAATCATTCTCAGGTTATACATAAATGTAGAGGAAATAAATACCAGGTTATAGGTTTTCATTTCAGTCTAATTATATGAACTCATTCTCAGGTTTTAGCCATTTCGAAATGAACTCAAAAGCCAAAATCTCTTACTCACTACCAAAAGCCTATAATTGAGTTTAGAACTTAGTTAACATAATATGCAACATGTAGGATCCTTAAATCAATTGAAAAACATATCACATATAGGGAATTAAATGGTTTGAAAAAATAGAATTCACAGTATCAGGACATGTATCAGACTTGCACTGTTCTTCCAATAATTCGAGCCAAAACACAATCTAAAACCTAAACAATTATGTAACTTGGTGTAACAGTGTTTAAACATCACATTTAGGATCTAAACATAAATTAAAACCTAATTTAAAATCATTTAAAATGATTTAACCACAGAAAACACACACTGCACACGCACGCACACAGCAGCTTCCCCGTGCACCCTGAATATCGTGTCCGACACGACACGAGGACTCGTGAAACTTTGCGAGCCTCGTGTCATTCGTTTCCCCTAACTCCATGCCAAAAATTACGTGTTGAAGTGGAGAAATGAGCGCGCAGTAGCCCCCGAGTAGCAGGGGAGCTACAGTGCCGCACGCACGCCCCCGACTCGCGTGTTCTCGTGTCCCCACGACTCGACACGACACACAATACAACACACGACACTGGAAATCCTTAGACGACACCTAGGGCTAATTTTCTCTTCATTTAGAATCGAAAAACTTGAACGAAATGTCCTTTGAGATATTTCGTCGAACACCTAGACTACTTCCTGATACGTGTCCGATACGGACACGAAATGGGTCCAAAACCTAGGGTTAGCCTATCCTACTGTTAGGTGAGGGCTAGGGCTTCCTAAAAATGATTTTTACCAGAATTTAAGGGCATTAAATAGGATTATACCTATAGGTGTTCAATCTCCCAAAAAGCTCCAAAGAGAAGGATCCTTCAAACCACCAAAAGCTCTCCAAATTGTTTTCTCTCTGTCAAAATTTATTACCAACAGCAAGAACACAAGATTTAGAGCCTATTGGAATTTGTTTGAAGGAAAAAGGACTTAAAATGAATTAACTATGAATTTTTGAAGATGGAACTTACCCCTTTCTAAAAACTTGGATAAACCTTAAGAAAGAGGCTAGCCCTAAAATTTGGGAGAATATTTATAGAGGGGAGGGCTGTCTCTTGGCTGGCCATAGGGCCCTAGGACTAGGGTTTTGGCTAGTTGGTTAAGTCCTAATTGGTTTAAGTCATGGTTATGACTTGTGACTTCACAAGCCATTCTTAATCAAACTAGCTCCTATTTTCACCAAACTAATCCCAATGAGTTAATCCTCATGAACTTAAGTCAACCTAGGTTTTCAAATCCTAATCACAAAGTCAAGACCTAGGTTTTCCACTAGGTTAGTTCTACAAGGTCAACTTAAGTCAAGTCTCTAAAACACCAAAAACAATTATTCTAAAAATCACTCAAAAATCACATTAATTATAATAAATCTAAATAATACATAATAATTCCAATAATTCTCAAATTTTTAAAAATGACCAAAATACCCTCATTTGGAAAACTGGGTGTTACAATCCTACCCACCTTAGAAAAATTTTGTCCTCAAAATTAAGATGATCGTACCCCTCCTAGGTCAAACCCCCACAAACAAAGTCTCAGAACCTATTTAAATCATCCAGTTGGAAAATGTAACCTATGGGGTCATGGCATGTAGTATCAGTCTGGGGTCTCATCTAGTTACACCAACATACTACAGTACTAGGCAATCACAAGGTATCAAAACATACAACAATATGGTAGGGTGCATCAATTTTCAAAGACTGGCTAAGATATAGGTCAAGGACTCACCTCCAACTAGGTCTGGTGGCTGGAACTCCCTCCCGAAGGCGGAGTCCTGGCTGGGATAAGTGCAGCAGGACAGTCTCGCAGCCTGTGTGCAGCTGACCCACACAACAGGCACACTCCTTTTCTCTTCCTACAGATGTCCCACACATATCCAGGCTTCTTACAGAAGGTGCAGGTAGGCCCCTTCTCAGCTGGCCTCTGCTGAACAGGAGTCTGGACTGGGTAGGCTGGTCTAGGCTGATAGTCTGGGTGCTCACGGGGCTCTGGGTATACACTGCTCCTCGGCCTCTTAGAACTAGGCTTTCCTCCTGAATGTACCAAATCCTCAGCAGTTAGATTCCACGACCCTGCTCCTTCAGGATCTCAGCCTGAACTCTCTGTGTCTCCAGCACATCCCGGAGAAGTCTGGATATCTGAGCTCCGTCAGGAAACAAACCTGCCGGGGATATGGTATGGGGTACTGCTCCTGGAGGCAAAGGAGGAGACGGGGAAGGACTCTTGGTCTCAGATGAGACTGCCACTCTCTCCTGAGTAACAGGTGGTGGAGGGACATTCTCTGGTAAGGATGCTAACACCTCCTCGATGGCGGGAGGTGCCACTACCCTTGGATCAGCCTGAGGGGTCACTACCTCCTGAGCAATAGGAGGTGGAAGCACACTATCAGTAGCTGCAGCTGCTCTCAGGCGACATGCTCGGGTCATGGGTGCCATACTGGAAAGAATAAAAACATAACAATCATTAAGGCTGTACAGCAGTCTACCATCCTATCTGAAAACTGATAATTATCAAGAAAAATAAAATAAGACAACTACTAATCATCTATAAAGAGGTATTATTTTAAGAAAACCAGAACCACAAGTTTAAGGAACGAAAGTCAATAGCATTGAATCCAATCACAATCTAATATATATAGAAGAGAGAGTGTTAGAGGGAAAAGCTATCATTTGTAAGGTTCATGTGGTTTGTGTGACATATACGTGAAAGTGTTATAGGAGGATTTGGGTCTCAACTATAGTTATCAAGTTACATTATTCATGGTATAATAATTAAGCAATCTACAAGGCACGAACTATTCACTCATAACATGTATGGCTAACTGTATATATAAGCATATCTATATGTATAGAGAGGTAAAGATTTAATTTATGCATCTACATACATTATAATATGTTTACAGAACTATATATATATCTATATAGCTATATGAACATATCATAGAGATGAAAGGTTAGGTTTTCATAGTAGTTGTGAACATTAGTGTAGAGTGTCAAGTGTACATGGGTTAAAACTAGAAATAAAGGGTTCAATCATTCAGTTTAGCTCATCATTACATATTAGATCTGAAATTGAACTACACATATTGATAGCAGTGTAAAAATGTTAACATGAATTCAGTTTTCAAAATTTTGGAGAATTCGAACATCAAAACCAACTCAATGTTTACCACAACCACAACCTAACATGTAAGAGTATGAACCTAACGTTATATACCTGCACACAACCATGTATACGGCTCAAAACATTACAATTTAAAACTGTAATTTGAACTAAACTCTTAGAATCCAAGGTTAAGGGTTTACTATGTACGCAGTCTCAGATTTGACAATTCAACACAAAACTCAACCAATTTTTTGAATAAAGCCCTGTATATAACATACATGTGTAGTGATGTAAGCAAGACTAATAACATGAAATTTAAATTTAAATTACAAATTTAATATGGAGAACATAGAACTAGTCACTGATACTGCACTACATTAGAATACTAGGATTTTGAGAACTTAACATTAATCATATTAACATGCATTTAGATAGGTTGGTAAACAAGTGCAGTATGCATACGTGTCAGGCAAGTATCTATGTCCACTACATATATATTTAAGATAATACAAGATATAATGGCAAGAAGGAAACAATAATAAAATCCATTCTGCTTATCTGTTTAAAGGAAAGAACCATTTTGAAACCAGAGCTACAATATCAAATCTAAGTCAAGGTCTAGCAAAAACACCAATTCATTGTATTAGGAAGAAATTTATAGCAAAAGTTACACAAGGTTATAGTAACAGCTAGGCTACTCCTACTCATACTCCTACTCCTAAGTTATTTGATGATGGGGTACAATTTATACAACAGAATGGTACGATAGAGATGATATGTTTAAAACCTTCTCAAGATACAATCTGATAGTCATATGCGTCTGTCCAAAATCATGTTACTCAGAGTCCTCGCCATGCCAGTAAGCAAGGCTGCGAATAACGATAGATTCCATAACTAAGGTATGCACCTCTACAATCATGTCGTCTGGAAATCTCGCTATGCCGACTAGTATAGCTGCGAGAAATTCCAAATCTCATAACCAAGATACGTACATCCGAAGCCAGGTCTCCATGTTTCCGCCACGCCAGCTAATATGGCTGCGATAAACTACATGTTCCATAATTATGTAAACATTTTACCATCCCTGTATTCCCGTCAATATATGTTATCAGAAAATATCGTAACTCAGGCTATAAAATTCATCTCGATAGGAAAAATCAAAATCAACAACGATCCAACAAAAATCAAATTCAATAATTAAGGAGTGAGAGCGAACAAAACAAGGGAAAGGATTTCAAATTGAAGTTAAATAAGATTCTCAAGGGTCGTCCCAGGAATCTTTCAAGGAATCCTAACTGTGATTGAGTACCCTAAAAAAATATATCCTAATCCTACTGCAGGCTGTAGTGATACTCTAGTTCGAATACCACTACATAAACTCGACCTGCATGGGCCACCACTAAAAACGTGTCACGACCCGCACCCTAGAATAAGGGCACATGACGTGGGTACGTCCAGCCTACGCCGCAGCATCGGCGGTAGAACGCTGTCCTAGGTCATAACATCTAACAGATAAGGGTAATATACAGTTATACTCCCCGAATGGGGTGACATAACATAAATATAACTCAAACACATCTAGGATAGAACAGGAATGAGATAGAAAGATAAAGATAGATAACAACCAGGAATGTAACATCACAGAGATACAAATCCAGAATTCTAAGTGACTAAAAATAAATACATATCTCAGAAATATCCCAGAATCTAACTACAGTGATCCAGAAAGTAAAGACAACCCTAATCTAGAGAAGTATCATCCACTGCTAGAAGGTCCAAGTCACTAATGAAGTCTAATGCTGCACCAAGATGGATAGACACCAGAGCCTCATCATTCACTGTAAAATTTTCAACAGGTCCAGTCAGGACAGGAGCGAGTACAGTACATCTCAACAAAATCATAACTGGTTAGGAAATATAAACATGCTAGAGAGTAATACAGGATCTGAAGAAGTAATATGATAAAAAGAGAGAGACTGTAAGTAAATAGGTACAATATATAGAGAACTAACAGTGCTAGTGATTCAGAGCACAAAATGGTTATGTAGACGGCACGAATGTTGTACACGAGTAATCTACAGAGGTTTGTACACGAGTAATCTACTAGATTGAATACATAACCACTTCTACTCCCCCGCCCCAATCAATACACAAGGATCCAGCTACGTTATGTTATTGTACACGAAGGTCATGTGAATACATGATTATACACGATTCACACGTTTCGTACACGAATGTAACAAATACAAAGAGTACACGATGTTCCCGATAAAGTACACGAACACGAATACCCGATGTATCCGCTAAGGGGGATAACATCGCACAACCAGATCCATATAGTACTAATCCGTGTTTCCAACGTGTCAGCATCATGTAAAGTAATCTAAAGCAGGAATATAATCCTAAACATGATATGAAATGATCAGAGAATGTACTCGCCTGTAACCGATGAATCTGAGAGAATATAGACTGTCCGAGGAGTGGTGTCTGTCTCCTATTAGAACAGCACAAGTCACTATGAGTCTACAATGATAATACAATACAAATTAATGCATTCTACATGAAACTAGGTCAATCTAGACCAAAGTCAACTCTTGGTCAACTCTGGTCAACCCTAGAAGTCAACTAGGTCAACCAAGTCTAAACTAGGTCTAACTAAACTATTCTAGGTTCTAACAAGTCTACTCTAGGTCATACTATGGCTAATAGTCAATTTAGGAAGCATCTATCCAACACTCTATAATATAATCTATAACACACCATATTATCTACACACTACATTAGTCCTATGGCATTCCATACTCTATGACCCATATCACAACCCCACACATCAAGACACCATATATATACAATATATATTAAATACAATACACATATATATAGGGAAACTTGTATATATATATAACAAGGCTTATATATATATATATATATACACAAGGGAGTGAGGGAAAAACTCATGTGAACATGTGTATGTGTGTGTGAAGAAACTGGAAAAACAGGGACTGACATCTCAGGTTTATAGGCACTGGAATGCAACCCAAGTCCCAGGCTAAAAGGAAACTGGAACTAACTCATATCAGTTGTGAAGAAGGACAGTTTGAAATCAATATAACCATGTACATCTCAATTTTATACACAAGGACGAATCATTTTGAATACAAGGCAATACCCCCAACTCTCATTCACAGAATTTGAAATGTAATATGAGGGAATCACTGTCAAATGAAAAACATAACATAAAGGAGAATTTAAAACTGTTAAACTTCATAACACTTCCCAGTTTTTTTTTTCGAAAACTGGGAACACAGTTCCCTCTCAGGTTTTCCATTAACTGGAAACACCACAAACTCAGGTTGATAAAGATTTGAAACACAACAACCCAAACTCTATTTCCAGGTTTTTAAAAAAAACTGGAAGACAACGAACCTCAGTTAATAAATACACAATTTCAGGTTCAAGGATGAACAACATTAAAATAATAAAAAGGGAATCAATTCACAACTTAACAAAATAGGTTAAAATCATTCTCAGATATTAGTCCATTGGGAAGGAACAGTGTATACTCAAGCACAGGAAACCTGGCAAACTCAGGTTTTGCAAATGCCAACACAGGTTCTGATAAGGAAGGGAATCGATTTAGGCAATAGAACCATTCCCAGGTTTGAAGGATTCAAACCAGGAATGCATCTATCCATTACCCAAATTAGTCCAATCTATACATTCCCAGGTTTGAAATGGAACATAACTAAAAACCCACACTCAATAAATCGGCTAACAGCCTATACAAATCAATTAGGAGGAAATCTCATTTCAGTTATTAGTGAAGGTTCATAGTGCAGGAAAGAAGAACTCAGTGATCAAGTACATTAATTCAAAAACATTCTCAGGAAGCAGTAACAGTGAAATTCAGGTTTTGAATCCAAGAAAGGGCTGAACATCACTAATTCCAGGTTTATACATTAACAGTTTAAAAATAATCAATACACAACCATTCTCAACAATCAAACATCAATATGAAATGGAAGGCAAAAATCTGGAACTCAGTTTTTGACAATGAAAGAAAGGAAATCAATGAGCAGTGACATTCCAGGTTAATGATTTTCATTCCAGTTTTAAGGGAGCAACAGTGAACACATGATTATTGCAATTGATTCTCAGGTTTAATTCATTCTCATATAGTCTAGTATGCAGAAATCATTCTCAGGTTATACATGAATGTAAAGGAAATAAATACCAGGTTATAGGTTTTCATTTCAGTCTAATTATATGAACTCATTCTCAGGTTTTAGCCATTTCGAAATAAACTCAAAAGCCAAAATCTCTTACTCACTACCAAAAGCCTATAATTGAGTTTAGAACATAGTTAACATAATATGCAACATGTAGGATCCTTAAATCAATTGAAAAACATATCACATACAGGGAATTAAATGGTTTGAAAAACTGGAATTCACAGTATCAGGACATGTATCAGACTTGCACTGTTCTTCCAATAATTTGAGCCAAAACACAATCTAAAACCTAAACAATTATGTAACTTGGTGTAACAGTGTTTAAACATCACATTTAGGATCTAAACATACATTAAAACCTAATTTAAAATCATTTAAAATGATTTAACCACAGAAAACACACACTGCACACGCACGCACACAACAGCTTCCCCGTGCACCCTGAATATCGTGTCCGACACGACACGAGGACTCGTGAAACTTTGCGAGCCTCGTGTCAGTCGTTTCCCCTAACTCCATGCCAAAAATTATGTATCGAAGTGGAGAAATGAGCGCGCAGTAGCCCCCGAGTAGCAGGGGAGCTACAGTGCCGCGCGTACGCCCCCGACTCGCTTGTTCCCGTGTCCCCACGACTCGACACGACACACAATACAGCACACGGCAATGGAAATCCTTAGACGACACCTAGGGCTAATTTTCTCTTCATTTAGAATCGAAAAATTCGAACGAAATATCCTTTGAGACATTTCGTCGAACACCTAGACTACTCCCTGATACGTGTCCGATACGGACACGAAATGGGTCCAAAACCTAGGGTTAGCCTATCCTAGTGTTAGGTGAGGGCTAGGGCTTCCTAAAAATGATTTTTACCAGAATTTAAGGGCATTAAATAGGATTATACCTATAGGTGTTCAATCTCCCAAAAAGCTCCAAAGAGAAGGATCCTTCAAACCACCAAAAGCTCTCCAAATTGTTTTCTCCCTGTCAAAATTTATTACCAACAGCAAGAACACAAGATTTAGAGCCTATTGGAATTTGTTTGAAGGAAAAAGGACTTAAAATGAATTAACTATGAATTTTTGAAGATGGAACTTACCCCTTTCTAAAAACTTGGATAAACCTTAAGAAAGAGGCTAGCCCTAAAATTTGGGAGAATATTTATAGAGGGGAGGGCTGTCTCTTGGCTGGCCATAGGGCCCTAGGACTAGGGTTTTGGCTAGTTGGTTAAGTCCTAATTGGTTTAAGTCATGGTTATGACTTGTGACTTCACAAGCCATTCTTAATCAAACTAGCTCCTATTTTCACCAAACTAATCCCAATGAGTTAATCCTCATGAACTTAAGTCAACCTAGGTTTTCAAATCCTAATCACAAAGTCAAGACCTAGGTTTTCCACTAGGTTAGTTCTACAAGGTCAACTTAAGTCAAGTCCCTAAAACACCAAAAACAATTATTCTAAAAATCACTCAAAAATCACATTAATTATAATAAATCTAAATAATACATAATAATTCCAATAATTCTCAAATTTTTAAAAATGACCAAAATACCCTCATTTGGAAAACTGGGTGTTACATTTCCAACGTGTCAGCATCATGTAAAGTAATCTAAAGCAGGAAATATACTCCTAATGCAGGATATGAAATGATCAGAGAATGTACTCGCCTGTATCCTAAGAATCTGAAGGATATATACTGTCTGAGGAGTGGTGTCTGTCTCCTGCAGAACAGTACAAGTCACTATGAGTCTACAATGATAATAAGATACAAGTCAATGCATTCTACATGAATCTAGGTCAATCTAGGCCAAAGTCAACTCTTGGTCAACTCTGGTCAACCCAAGAAGTCAAACTAGGTCAAACCTAAGTCAAACAAGTCTATACTAGTCTAACTAGTCTATTCTAGGTCTAACAAGACTAAACAATTCCAATCTAGACTCTATACTAGGCATTCTGCCATACCCATAGGCTAAGAGCCTAGGCTATAGGCTATTAGGCAATATCATGCCTAAAACCAACCATACTCACATAACACATGTCAATAGATATATCTAATATAATACACATATTGACATAGCTATATAATATAATATAGAATACACATAACATATAGGCTACTATATGTATACCATACAAACATATCTATATATACCCATATTAATATAATATGGTAACACACATTAGCATATAGGTATACCTAAAAATATACCTATATTATCTATATATATATACATTACACAAATATGTATACATATATATATGTATGTACAAATATACATTGGGATAGGAAAGCAATGCATCCTCATGTATGTGTGTTAGTGAAGTGTCAAGAGAGTGTGAGACATGAGGGTGTGTGGGAAAAACAGGAAACAAAACCTGGAAACAGTGATCAGTGTACATGTGTCAATAGGAAAATTAGTGAGCACCTGTGCATGGGTACATGTGTGTGACAAAATCTGAAAACAAAGGGTGATATATGGCAGCTGTGTGTGAATGAAAACATGGCATGAGGGTGTGTAGGCAATAACAGTAAACAGTGAGCTAACTAACCATGTGAACCTGGAAAAATAGACAGTTGAAAGTTATGAAATGGATTGACAGTCCCATATATCTAAAACTAAATTTCAGTTCATTAAGAAAAACAAGATCTCGGGTTATAGGCAATAACAGTGGCAGGAAACATAAATCTCAGGTAAATAGGAGATGAGATAACAACTTACAGTAAGAAGAACTCAATTCTCAATTTAACAAAATGAATCAATGCATTCATTCAACTCAGGTTTAAGGCTATTCAGTCCAGGTATGAAAAGATTTCATTCTCAGGTTATTAGGAATTTGAAATCATTCAAACACAATTAAAGGAAAGTAAATCTCAGTTAAAAAGGATGGAAGGAACCAATCTCAGTGAATAAATAGGAATGAGTTAATCATAGGTAATAGGAAATCAGTGAGGCTATTCAATGTATCAATTCTTAGGTTTTACAGGAAATCAGTGAACTCATTCAGAAAATTCATCTCAGGAAATAGGAACCAATCTCAGTTTAAAAAATTTAAACCCAACACAAAGCCTAATATGCATGAATCATGGATTATACATAAGCTACAACTGTGGGAACATATGACTGAACAACAATTGGAATTCAAGATAAAATAGGATTATCATATGAAACTGAAACATTCCTTGTATCAGTCACCAACCCTATCCGAAACCACACAATGTTCAAATTCTCATTTACAAACCTAAAACCTATTTGAATTGAAATACTTCATTAATATGAATCAACAATTTGTGGGAGTGAGCTAGCAGTGGAAAACATCAATAGAATAGGATTAAAAGTTAAGGGAAATCTGGAATCCAATGTATCAGCTACACAGTATCAATGCTCATAAAATTTAACCCAATTCGAAACCAATTTCACATCAATAACCTAACTAACATGTAAACTTAATCTAACATATGTCATACATTATATTTAGGATCTAATTAATAATTAAAACACAAACTAAAACATTTAAAACTGTAACAAAACAGTGAACCAATAAAACCCTAATACACTCACATTGCACACCCTGTGCACGCACGACATCGTGTCCGACATGACACGAGGGGTCGTGAAACTTGACACACGTGGTGTCAGTGGTCGCCCCAAGGTGTGTGTCAAATCAAATCCATTTTCTATTCAAATCAAATCCTAATTCCTCCAAATAAATTCTAATGAGTTAAATGTCACTAACTTAGGTCAAGCTAGGGTTCCATAACCTAACCAAATAGTCATGACCTAGGTTAGCCTCTAGGACAGTCTCCTAAGTCAACACTAGTCAAAGTTAATAATGGCACCTAATCAATTACACTAAAAATTACTGAAAAATTCTAATAATTATAATTAATACTAATAATTCCAAAATTTTAAAAATGACCAAAATACTTCCAAGCTAGAAAAGTGGTAGTGACATCCTGTACTTCAGCTGGGTCCTCCAAAGGAACCAGGTCACAGGTGTCGTCTAAGACTGCTCCGTAATAGGTGGTGCATAGTGCCTCATCCTCATCCTCTGTAATATTTTCAACAGGTCCAGTCAGGACATGAACGAGCATAATACATCTCACGCAGTTCATATCAAGTTAGGAAAAATAAAGCATGCAATAGAGTAAGATACATGAAACGCTGAAGAGAGAATATATGAAGTAAATGAGATAACTGTAAGAAAATATCTACTATAAATAGAGAACTAGCAGTGACTAGTGAGTCAGAGTAAAATATAGACATGTGAATGGCATAGGAAGATTCATGACTACAGCTAAGAGTGATTCATGACTACAGCTACTTGGATATTATTCACATGCCTATTTCTACTCCCCTATCCCCAATCAATACACAAGGATCTGTTTAAGTCATGTTAAGATTCGTAAAACTTCACATGGCTCATAAAATAAGTGATACGTGAAGGTGATTCATGATGGCTCTGTGAACATGAGAGTACATGTGTCACAAGCGATTCGTGAATCAGTAAAAGCATAGAGATACGTGATGATTCGTGAAACGCACAAAACATACAGTATTCGATGCTCCCGAGGGGGATAATATCTCATAAAAAGATCCATATAGTACCAATCCGTCCTACCAATGTGTCAGAATCAAGTAAAGTAATCTAAAGCAAGAATATAAATTCTAGCAAGTATGAAACGGTCAGAGAATGTACTCGCCTGATATCCTGAACGTCTGTATGAAATACTGCCTGAGGAGTGGTGTCTGGCTCCTAATCAGAATAGTACAAGTCACAACATGTCTAAAATAATAAAATAGACTGCTACAATGCATCTACATGATGTTTGGGATCAATCTATGCTAAAGTCAACCTTGGTCAACTTCAGTCAACTAAATGGTCAAAATTAGGTCAACTGGGTCAACTATGGTCAAACTAGTCTAAGTCCAACTAGACTAGGTCTAACAAACCATTCTAGGCTTTAACAAACCATTCTAAGCTCTCACATCAACCACAAATCATTATAAGCTATCAACACATTTGCATATATTATATTTATATACATACTTTCATGGATTCATTCATCCATGTCATTTCCTATATATTTTAACATGCAAGTATATAGCATATATATATATAGAGAGAGAAAAGTAATGAATGACAATAATATGGGGATGTGTGTGTGTCACATGTGAGTGTAGTGTACAGGCAGGGTGTCAAGTGTTCATGGTAGAAAAGTGTAGACAGGGAATTAGAATAGTGTGAGTGTCATGTGGCTGAACTGTGTAGGCTAGTATGCGTGAGTGTTTGTGTAATATGTCATAGAGGGTGTCACCATTCTCAGATTTGTGTGTGTGTGAATGAGGGAAACCTGTGTGACAGAATTATGTGTGAGTGTATGGGTTACAGTGTCACATAGAGGTGTGTCAAGTGTCTTAGTGTAGCAGAAAATGTGTGTTTATAACACATGAGGGTGTGATAATGTGTGATACAGTCCAGATTTAGATGGATGTGGGTGTCAAATGTGATGGCTCAGTCTCAGATTTCTGAGGGAAAATCAAAACAGTGTGACAGTCCAACAAACCAAACAGTTAACATGTCAAAATCAATTTCGAATACCCATTCCAACAGGTAAACATCCCAGCAGTAAACTCACACATGAATAAGTGAATTAATATAAAAGTTAAACAGGGATAACAGTTTAAACAATGAATTAATCTTCAGAAATTCAATTTCAGGAAGAAACTGTGTATCAGTCCACATTTCAGACCATCCCATAATCGAAATCCCATTACTTGATAACAAAGCCTAATCTATTATGCCAATCCAATCTAGCTGTAGCTAATACATGTGTGAATCAAAATATGGAAAATTAACATCACTTAAATCAGTTAGAAAGCAATTTAAAATTCAGAATCAACTTAGTTCAGTTTATGACGTTCAATAAGACAACAGTTAGCACCCAACCGAATTCAAAACCCCACTCCTCAAACACCAATCATAAACCAATATTTCATTAACCTAATACATGTGTTGGTGAACCTATCTAATCATTTAATCATCATTAAAACAGGTAAAAAATGGAAATGAAACTCAGAAATTCAATTCAGGTTTAGGCATATCAGTCGGTATCAGCACATTTGGGAATAACATGAAATCAAACCTAAATAATCCACAAAATCACAATTAGTGAGTTGGTAATAGGTGCCACATATGTGTATGTGTCTTGTGAGTCATTTTGTGTCCAGAAATCACGACATAGGCGTGTCCAACACATTGTAAACATGTGGGGTGCACCCAGTGTTGTACAGTATCGTGCATGCATGCACACGAGTGTAGGAAACGACACACGATACTTCGTGTCACGTGCATACACCCACGTGGTCGCCTAGGGTAGGGCTACATGTGGGATAGCCTGACACGTGTCCACAAGGTGTCTACAGTGGACTCGAACGCACGTTGTGCGCGTGTTTGTACGTGTTCAGCCGCCTGTGCGCGACAGCGCACGGCCAGTGCGGGCGCGATTGCGCCGCGTGTTCTCAACCATCTGCTCCCAAATTTTGGGAGCATGATGTCAGACAATGCCCCCTGCTCTCCACAAATAATTGCGTCCCGAAGTGTCCTGTGTCACGAGATATGGACCCCGATAGGCAGGACACAAGCGTAGGGTTCGTACAACGTGTCCAAGGCCAAAAACTCGACACAAACCGACATGAAACCCATAACATCCTTCACAAAAATTAATACACACATGTAGATCTATAGATCTATGAAATTAGATTTCAAAAATACGAAAATAAATCCCTAAGGGGTATTTTAACAAACACCTATGTTCCTATTATGATACGTGTCCGATACGGACACGAAATGGACACGAATTGTGCCCAAATCTCGGGGACAGCTAAGGAATCCTTAAACCTAGCCCTATATGAAAAGAAAATAGAAAAAACAATCTGTTTAAATGGTTTACCTATTGAGTGTCAATACTCAAGAAAAGCTTCAATGGAATGATTCCAAATAGCAACTCCCAAGCTCCAAATGACATGAAAACTGAGGAGAACCTCTAGAATCAGTAAAAAAATAATTATTAGATCCTAATGCAAAAGGCTAGGAATAAAAAGAAGTTGAAATGAATTAAATAGGATTTTAGGGGAATGGAAATTTACCTATCCTTCAAAATCTTGGTCAAGAATAAAAGAGGCAAGAACACACTAAGAGAATACTTACAGGCAAGGGGAAACCCTAATTATGGCTGCCATGGGTTGGTTAGTTTAGGTTTTGGGCTTAAGTCATGGGCCTATGGCTTAATTACAAGTCTTGAAATTGGTAAATCATAAGTCATTGAGTTAAGTCATAAGTCATTAACCATTTCACTTAAACTTAACCTTCCTACTTTAAAACTAATTCCTAATGACTAAAAGTATGTTAACTTAAGTTAGACTAGGGTCACCATAACTAGGATTAGCTTCTAGGCTAGCCTACAAGGTCTCAACTAGTCAAAGTCAAAATCACAACCATCAATCCACTAATTAATCAAATTATTCTAATAAGTCAAAATGACCAAGTTATTCCTAGGCTAAAAATGATAAATAGATATTCCAAATCACAGGGTTAGGCTCTAGGTCAGACAGTCTCTACGGTTTCACTAGCTGTACATCAAAATCACAAGTCATAATTTTTAAATAATTTTAAATGATTGAAAATCACCAAAAAATCATAGTATTATTTAAATATCATAATTAAATAATTAAAAATACAAAATTTCAAAATTTCCCTCATTTAGAAAACTGGATTTTACAAGTCTACCCTCCTTAGAAAAATTTTGCCCCCGAAATTAAAATGGTAGTAATCCTTCTAGGTCAAACACCCCACAATCAAAGTCTCAATTCACACAGTCCGATAATCATATGCGTCTGTCCAAAATCATGATACTCAGAATCTTTGTCATGCTAGTGAGCAAGGCTACGATAATCACAGAGCCCTTGACTAAGGTACATACCTCTAGAATTATGGTATTTAAAATTTTTGCATTGCCGCATGCTTGGCCGCGAAAGCCTTAAATTCCTACACCCGAGAAATACATCCATAATCTGACTATATGTCCTCACTATGCCAGCTAACATGACTATAGAAGACTCTAGATCACATAACTTAGGCGACCTAGACCATACGACTTATCTCAGAAGAAAATCACATAAAAAAGAATGCCAGATCAAAACTTATCAACAAATAAGGAAGCAGATAAGAACAGATGGAATTGAATTTCAAGATAGATATAATGAGGCAAGGTGGGAATGGAATCAAAAAGAACAGAACCTGCAAGCACCTCTCCCACTGCCTGAGCATCCTCGACGGTCATGGCGTAAGCTCGCCCCTGCTGGCCTCCTCCAGCCTGATGCTGATACTGCACAAATATCTACTGTTGTGTCTGTAACGGTCCCGCTACTGACCTACCGGAGCCTTGGCTCCTCCTTCTGGTACTGCTCCTTGTGCTACTCTGCCTATGTACTGGGAACACTCCCTCAGCTAGTGGTCCGCTGCTCCACATAGTAGGCACCTGTCTAACCTCTTCCTACACTCACCCCATCCATGCCCCAGCTTCTTATAATAGGGACAACTGACTGTCTGCTATCTGGGCTGCTGCTATCCCTACTAATAGCCCTGACCCTGGAACTGTTGTGGCTGGAACCTCTGCTGGTGGTGGTGCTGGTGGTGCTGCTGCTGAAAGTGTGGCCTCTTGGCTGGTCCTCCGCTACCGCTAGCTCCCTGGATGTCTCGCCCCCTCTTGAGCCTAAGTTCAAGATGTTCCTCTGCAGCTAATGCATCCACTAGGATCTCCTCAAAGGTAGCGCTGCAGGCACTCTTGGTATAGAACTTAACCTCCTTTACCAATCCCTTCCTGAACCTCCGGGCCTTCGTCGCCTCAGACAGTCCCTCCATAAATCTGTCCAGACGGCAGAACTCTCCTGAATACTCCTCCACAGACTAGCTCCCTGGACTAGGGCCTCGAATTGAGTCTCGAGGGCTCCTAGTGCAGCATTCGGGAAATTTTTTTCCTTGAATATCTTCTTGAATGCTGCCTGTCACCACCCGCACCCGCTTTTCGGATACGAAACGTGTCCAAGCCCAGCCTACGCCGCAGTGTCGACGGTAGTACGCTGTCTATACTCAAGTCACAGCAATCTAGAATCACGGGAAAACTATATCTTATCCACAGGAATAATCATGTCACAGTCAAGATCAATGAAAAGATATGAACTGAATAATAATGAATAAACTGAATATCAAGAATCACTGTCACGTCCGGTGGACACAAATCCACTACCAATAGACGGAAAGATAGAAGAATATATGGAGTAACTAACTGAAATAAAAACTGCTAATCTAGACCACCTCAAGTGCAAGCGATGCGATCTGATGCTGGCTCAACCATCTGGTCTGCTCCTAACTCAACTCAGCTAACCTGAAGAGATCATCAGGTCCTCAGAGGACTAGCAAGATACATAAAAACGAGCCTTTCTAACAATTTATTATGTATGGAGAAAAATACAGAATAAACAAGTAAGACTGAGCAATGAATAAAGCATGAATCTATACACTGTCTACACATAGATGAACTGCTGAACAAGGACTAGAGAACTCATGTCAAGATGTCAACGGATAACCGAAACGAATACTCAAACCCTCGTCCCTAATGTGGACTCACAGGTTTGAACTACTAACCCTCGTCCCTAGTATGGACTCGCATGCTAGCCTCTACTACTAACCCTTGTCCTTAGTGTGGACTCGCAGGCGTAATCCTTATACCACTAATTTTTGTCCCTAGTGTGGACTCGCAGGCTAGCATCTACTACTAACCCTCGTCCCTAGTGTGGACTCGCAGGCTAGCATCACCCTCGTCCCTAGTGTGGACTCGCAGGTATGGACCAATAACTACTAACCCTCATCCCTATCGTGGACTCGCAGGTTAGCTTCAAGGTTCAAGACACGGAGGTACGACTCAATCAAGGCACGACCGATAAGAAACAAGGCTAACTGTGAACACTGTCTAAAGCAATGATAAAAATATACGAATAGGATACGAAAGATACATATCAAATAGTATAAGAAAAACTGGATAATAAATAAAGACAGTGCATGTAAATAAAGCTGTGTAGAAAGGCAAGGTATACTTGCCTTAGGTCCTGAGCTGCTGGCACAGATCAGAATCCGTGTTAATGTCCAATTAACCTGTTTAGATAGTTCAATATGGTCAATACACAATTTAAAGGTACAATAAAGCTATCTATTAGTTTATTTAGGCTTCTAGGCTTACTTCCTATTCTAAATCAAGTTTTCCCCCTTTTTCTATGCCGTAGGTACTTGTTACTCACATATTACATCTAGGTATAGACTCATAGCTACTGTCCTTCATATACTTATATTCAGGTCTTACCCTCTAGCCCTTATGAATTACCAATCATATGCAAGGGAGAGTAGCCACACCTGTCATGCACAAGACATGGCTCCTACCAAGTTGCAGGTACTAAAGTACCCTAATCCTGACTGATACCCCTCCCAAGCCTTCATATGTTCAAGCTTCTCATTAAAGTTACAATCCACAATAGAGAATAGACATGAATGGGAAATAGTTTTTCTATGTGAAATGCTGACTTGAGCTGAACTAATACACATGGCAAATATATTGAATTCAAGTAACTTTTGACATAGCCAGAATTAGATTAGTTGACATGGTACAATTAGTTATTCATTCAATCCAGCTACTATGTCTTCTTCCTCATTGAAGCTCTGTACGGTCTAACAACATTGTGTAGATATTTCTATTAATTCCACAAAAGTGCTTATGTTGACAATTCAGCTACCTAACACAATCCTCTTCCTTTATCCATTCTTACTATAGAGTGGACCACCAAAGCAGATTACCTATACTGCTTTCTAACCCAATAGTCATTTAATGGCAGGATACCTTTCATTGTCTCAGAGATCAATTGTCCTATGAGACCTCTGTATTCATATTATAAAAGAATCCAACTATCACAACTAACCAGTAAATCAGCAGAATCAATGACCATTCCATATTGGTGCAATGTATATCTTTGTCATCTGAAGTTCTTTGTATAGAACAAGGCTGCAATTTGATTTGGGACAGGGATAACTATTGGTTCAACCTGCATGAATACTAGGACTGAGATAACAAAGGTTATATAGGAAGAAAGGAGTGAAACATGAGTAATCCCTTAATAACACTGAACCCAAGAGTTCACAGTCTGAACCTTTCAATGTCACTAGATTTTTCCTAAGACTGGACCCTGTTCACTCCTACCTGTGGTATAAGAAACAACATACAGTTGCTATATCATATAGTTTTCCCAAAGGAACAGTATGGTTGCAAAATTACAAATCCAAACATTAGTGTATGTGACGAGAGAACTCGAAGGAATAGGATTTGGGTCCCAGTGAGCTGAATTTAGTTAAATGTATGCATTCAAATCAGAGACTGAACTGATGTTCAGGTATTGGCCATTTGCATAACTCTAGGATAAAATCCAGTAAACTACAGTATAACTATAGGATACCTCTAAACCCAAATAAGATCATAATGTATTTTAAACCAAAACAGATATGACAAATCTCTACTGTTGTTTAAGAACAACATAATCCCCTGCTGCTTCTCCTGCTACTGAAGGTTGGAAGAGTGGATGGGCAATGTATTCGAGTCCCATATGTAACAAGTGGTACACATCACCAACTTTTCTGACTACATGCATACACCTGTCTACCCATGCTTCTACTAGTCAAGCAGATTTCTCTTCTCCTACAATGACCAGCAAACATTATCCATGTATGTGATGAATCATCCACAGTACAATCTGGACACCACATCACATTGATTTGCCTTTGGACTTGATAGCCTACCCAAGTGTCCTGCTCCCTAGTGTTAGTATCCCCCTGCTGTATGGACCTAGGATGTAGGGAACTAGTGCTACTGATCTGTCATGAGTTTAACACAGGATTGATTCACAAGAAATCGAATGGGCTGATGTATACAACGATAACTATTATGGCATTTACTGATACTTGCCTCACAAGGACTGAACACTTAATAATTCATGAGAACCAAATTTAAGATGCATATGCAATGTTATGGACAGAGCCTTCAAGTCTTAGCATCTGAACTCGATGATTGATACCTGCCTTATATAGGGCTGGTCATGCATTCTATAGACTCGTACACTTAAACCCACAATACAGGGACATAACATTGGCATGAACAGGGAAAAACAAGCTAAGGGAATGACAACCTATTATAGGCTGCTACCTACTCTGGGTCCTTTCAGGACTTAAGACAAACACTTATAATCTCATTAGATCAAGATGAAAAATTAGAGGAACATATGATTGGGAAGTCAGGAAAGGAATTTTTACCAGTCGAAGGGTTTGGATGATCTTCTTCTTCATAGATCTCCAGTGTCTCTCGAGAGGAAGATGATCAGGGGAGCGGCCAACTGCTAGGGTTTTGGGTATTGAGGGATTTGGCCACCCCTGAGCCCTTTATATGAGAGATCAGATATGATTGATTTGAGAGTTCAGATCATACTTCAGGGATTTTGAACCACAGCAGGATGAGATCGAATCCATATTCGATTTTGTTCTGGCCGTTGGGAAATTTAAACTTTGAAGTTTTCAGTTGGGTCCTGCAACAAATTTGAATTTACGCTCTTCTGTTTGTAATATACCCCTTGACACTTATGCACTATGGTCCCTGCAACCCTTCATATTTCCCTTTATTCCCTATTGGCATTTGTTGCAGAGCAAATAATATCAACATAACCAATATATCTAATTGGCAATAAATAAATGGATATAAAAAATTTTATAAATTCAAAAAATTTGGTCAAGGGGTTGACAACTCTACCCCCCCTTAAACAAATTTCGTCCTCGAAATTTAAGGAGCTACAATCCACTAGAGTGAATAGTTTACAACTGCTATAAAAGAAATCCAGCTCCTCCTAAACAATTCAAAGCTTAAATATAAGTCTATCTTTACTACTGCTAGTATCTACTAGGAATTTTCGCCAGCTGCTCCCTGCGGTGTTGTTCCTGTCTTGAGAGTCCATCTTAACCGAAACAAAGAGAACACTTTAGCCGTTGAAGAGATTTTCAAGCAGGATACAAATCAAGGATTTGGTGAATTCAAGAACTAGAGGATTAACAAGGAGTCAAGACAAGTGGATAAGATCCTATAAGTTTAATCCTATTTGCAGGCTCACGACGGCACAGTGACGTAACCGAAGTGATTAACGTAGACCTGCATGGGCCACCAAAAAAATATGTCATGACCCGCACCCACTTTTCGGATACAAAACGTGTCCAAGCCCAGCCTACGCTGCAGTGTCGGCGGTAGTACGTTGTCTATACTCAAGTCACAACAATCTAGAATCACGAGAAAACTATATCTCATCCACAGGAATAATCATGTCACAGTCAAGATCAATGAAAAGATATGAACTGAATATCAAAAATCACTGTCACGTCCGGTGGACACAAATCCACTACCAGTAGACGGAAAGATAGAAGAATACATGGAGTAACTAACTGAAATAAAAACTGCTAATCTAGACCACCTCAAGTGCAAGCGATGCGATCTGATGCTGGCTCAACTCTCTGGTCTGCTCCTAACTCAACTCGGCTAACCTGAAGAGATCATCAGGTCCTCAGAGGACTAGCAAGATACATAAAAATGAGCCTTTCTAACAGTTTATTATGCATGGAGAAAAATATAGAATAAGCAAGTAAGACTGAGCAATGAATAAAGCATGAATCTATACACTGTCTACGCATAGATGAACTGCTAAAAAAGGACTAGAGAACTCATGTCAAGATGTCAACGGATAACCGAAACGAATACTCAAACCCTCGTCCCTAATGTGGACTCACAGGTTTGAACTACTAACCCTCGTCCCTAGTGTGGACTCGCATGCTAGCCTCTACTACTAACCCTCGTCCCTATTGTGGACTCGCAGGCTAGCATCACCCTCGTCCCTAGTATGGACTCGCAGGCGTAATCCCTATACCACTAACTCTTGTCCCTACTGTGGACTCGCAGGCTAGCATCTACTACTAACCCTCGTCCCTAGTGTGGACTCGCAGGCTAGCATCACCCTCGTCCCTAGTGTGGACTCGCAGGTGTAGACCAATAACTACTAACCCTCATCCCTATCGTGGACTCGCAGGTTAGCTTCAAGGTTCAAGACACGGAGGCACGACTCAATCAAGGCACGACCAATAAGAAACAAGGCTAACTGTGAACACTGTCTAAAGCAATGATAAAAATATACGAACAGGATACGAAAGATACATATCAAATAGTATGAAAAAAACTAGATAATAAATAAAGACAATACATGTAAATAAAGCTGTGTAGAAAGGCAAGGTATACTTGCCTTAGGTCCTGAGCTGCTGGCACGAATCAGAATCCATGTTAATGTCCAATTAACCTGTTTAGATAGTTCGATATGGTCAATACACAATTTAAAGGTACAATAAAGCTATCTATTGGTTTATTTAGGCTTCTAGGCTTACTTCCTATTCTAAATCTAGTTTTTCCCCTTTTTCTATGCTGCAGGTACTTGTTACTCACATATTACATCTAGGTATAGACTCATAGCTACTGTCCTTCATATACTTATATTCAGGTCTTACCCTCTAGCCCTCATGAACTTACCAATCATATGCAAAGGAGAGTAGCCACACCTGTCATGCACAAGACATGGCTCCTACCAAGTTGCAGGTACTAAGGTACCCTAATCCTGACTGATACCCCTCCCAAGCCTTCATATGTTCAAGCTTCTCATTAAAGTTATAATCCACAATAGAGAATAGACATGAATGGGAAATAGGCTTTCTATGTGAAATGCTGACTTGAGCTGAACTAATACACATGGCAAATATATTGAATTCAAGTAACTTTTGACATACCCAGAATTAGATTAGTTGACATGGTACAATTAGTTATTCACTCAATCCAGCTACTATGTCTTCTTCCTCATTCAAGCTTTGTACGGTCTAACAACATTGTGTAGATATTTCTCTTAATTCCACAAAAGTGCTTATGTTGACAATTCATCTACCTAACACAATCCTCTTTCTTTATCCATTCTTACTATAGAGTGGACCACCAAAGCAGATTACCTATACTGCTTTCTAACCCAATAGTCATTTAATGGCAGGATACCTTTTATTGTCTCAGAAATCAATTGTCCTATGAGACCTTTTTATTCACATTATAAAAGAATCCAACTATCACAACTAACCAGTAAATCAGCAGAATCAATGACCATTCCATATTGGTACAATGTATATCTTTCTCATCTGAAGTTCTTTGTATAGAACAGGGCTGCAATTTGAATTGGGACAGGGCTAACTATTGGTTCAACCTGCATGGATACTAGGACTGAGATAACACAGGTTATATAGGAAGAAAGGAGTGAAACATAAGTAATCCCTTAATAACACTGAACCCAAGAGTTCACAGTCTGAACCTTTCAATGTCACTAGATTTTTCCCAAGACTGGACCCTGTTCACTCCTACCTGTGGTATAAGAAACAACATACAGTTGCTACATCATATAGTTTTCCCAAAGGAACTGTATGGTTGCAAAATTATAAATCCAAACATTAGTGTAGGTGATGAGAGAACTCGAGGGAATAGGATTTGGGTCCCAGTGAGCTGAATTTTGTTAAATGTATGCATTCAGTTCAGAGACTGAACTGATGTTCAGGTATTGGCCATTTGCATAACTCTAGGATAAAATACAGTGAACTACAGTATAACTATAGGATACCTCTAAACCCAAATAAGATCATAATGTATTTTAAACCAAAACAGATATGACAACTCTCTACTGTTGTTTAAGAACAACATAATCCCCTGCTGTTTCTCCTGCTACTGAAGGTTGGAAGAGAGGATGGGCAATATATTCGAGTCCCATATGTGACAAGTGGTACACATCACCAACTTCTCTGACTACATGCTTACACCTGTCTACCCATGCTTCTACTAGTCAAGCAGATTTCTCTTCTCCTATAATAACCAGGAAATATTATCCATGTATGTGATGAATCATCCACAGTACAATCTGGACACCACATCACATTGATTTGCCTTTGGACTTGATAGCCTACCCAAGTGTCCTGCTCCCTAGTGTGAGTATCCCCCTGCTGCATGGACCTAGAATACAGGGAACTAGTGCTACTGATCTGTCATGAGTTCAACACAGGATTGATTCACAAGAAATCGAATGGGCTGATCTATACAAGGATAACTATCGTGGCATTTACTGATACTTGCCTCACAAGGACTGAACACTTAATAATTCATGAGAACCAAATTTAAGATGCGTATGCAATGTTATGGACAGAGCCTTCAAGTCCTAGCATCTGAACTCGATGATTGATACCTGCCTTATATAGGGCTGGTCATGCATTCTATAGACTCGTACACTTAAACCCACAATACAGGGACATAACATTGGTATGAACAGGGCAGAACAAGCTAAGTGAATGACAACCTATTATAGGCTGCTATCTACTCTTGGTCCTTTCAGGACTTAAGATAAACACTTATAATTCTATTAGATCAAGATAAAAAATTAGAGGAACATATGATTGGGAAGTCAGGAAAGGAGTTTTTACCAGTCGAAGGGTTTGGATGCTCTTCTTCTTCACAGCTCTCCAGTGTCTCTCGAGAGGAAGTTGATCAGGGGAGCGGCCAACTGCTAGGGTTTTGGGTATTGAGGGATTTGGCCACCCCTGAGCCCTTTATATGAGAGATCAGATATGATTGATATAGGAGTTCAGATCACACTTTAGGGATTTTGAACCGCAGCAGGATGAGATCGAATCCATATTCGATTTTGTCCTGGCCGTTGGGAAATTTAAACTTTGAAGTTTTCAGTTGGGTCCTGCAACAAATTTGAATTTACGCTCTTCTGTTTGTAATATACCCCTTGGCACTTATGCACTATGGTCCCTGCAACCCTTCATATTTCCCTTGATTCCCTATTGGCATTTGTTGTAGAGCAAATAATATCAACATAACCAATATATCTAAGTGTCAATAAATAAATAGATATAATTTTTTTATAAATTTAAAAAATTTGGTCAAGGGGCTGACACTGCCCAAGTCTGCCCCGGAGTACCAACCTTCGGATCGGTCTGGTACCATGTGCGGGCCAGATCCTGCATCATGTTGGCCGCTGCCTCAATATGAATACTACTGGAATCTCAGCCAATCTGAATATCTCCTCCATGTGCTCTATCCACTCATCGGCATACAGGATCCCCTCTGTCCCTCGGAAGTCCCTCGGGTGCATCTTCTGAAAATCCTGGATGCCCTTCTTCCTCGGAGGGTACGGTTGCTGGACTGCCATTGGCTGAGCTACTACTCTCTCCACTGTAGTCAGGGCCAGATCAATGCCCCGACTAATCTCTGTTGTCTGCCTCTGCTTCTGGGCCCGCTGGCTCTCCATGAATTGCTGAAAGAACGTGAACAGCTGAACTGCGTTAACTGTTCCTGTAGGCGGCTGCTGCTGCTGAAGTACCTCCGAAATTACCAGATTTGGCCTATGTGCTACAGGTGGAGGGGCTCCCCCGAAAGCAGCTGAAACGCCTACCCCAACCGGCATGACTGGGGCTGCGGTACCGGAGACTGGCTGCTGAGTATGAATGGTGGCAAACCTCTCATCGGCGTCCCCCTGGCCCTGGCGATATGATCTCGTCTCAACCATCCTGGAGACAGATCAAAAGAAACAATTGCTGAGAACGAGTCGAAATAGCAAAGGAGGACAGTTATATTCAAAGGAGAACAATATCAGCAAGAACTGAAATGGTATGAATTTGATAAGAGTTTTTCCTAATATGATTGAGTACCTTCAAAATATCCTAATCCTACTGCAGGCTGTAGTGATACTCTAGTTCGAATATCACTATATAAACTCGACCTGCATGGGCCACCACTAAAAATATTTTACGACCCGCACCCACTGTGAGGGTACGAGAACGTAACAACGCCCAGCCTACGCCGTCGGCGGTAGAACGCTGTCCTAGGTCACAACATCTAACAATATAAGGTACCTGAACAATATATATACTCCGAATGGAGGTGACATAATAGAACAGTCTCAATCACATCTAAGGCAGATACATAATAGTAAAGGTAGATAGATAGATCAAAACAAAATGTCATACAATTAAGAGAGAGAGAATCTAAGTATTTAAGATAACAACTTAAGAAACATCTAGCTCAATACAAGTCTCTAAATATATACAACATCTCAGAACAAGAACTGAAAGTCGAATAAACAATGCTGAAAAAAAGATAAAGCCTAGCTATCTAGCCTCGACTATGGGAGTAGCATCCTGTACTACAGCTGGGTCCTCTAGAGGAACCAGGTCACAGGTGTCGTCTAAGCCTGCTCCGTAATAGATGGTGCATAGGGCCTCACCCTCATCCTCTGTAATATTTCAACAGGTCCAATCAGGACAGGAATGAACACAATACATCTCACGCAGTTCATATCAAGTTAGGAAAAATAAAGCATGCAATAGAGTAAGATACATGAAACGCTGAAGAGAGAATATATGAAGTAAAAGAGATAACTATAAGGAAATATCTACTATAAATAGAGAACTAGCAGTGACTAGTGAGTCAGAGTAAAATGTTGACATATGAATGGCATATGAAGATTCATGACTACAGCTAAGAGCGATTCATGACTACAGCTACTTGGATATTATTCATATGCCTATTTTTACTCCCCCACTGTAATGCCTGTTGTCCGTATTACGTATTTGGAATACGTGTACGTATTTTATCTTGTATTGCTTAATTCCTGGCTTAGCTTTTCCTTCTTGGCTCGGTTTATTCTTGGCCCGGGGTTGGCTTGGTTCGGTTGGGATTGTTTTTGGTTCATGATGAACCCATGGATGAACCTCCTACCTACCACCACCATTCATATTTATTACCCCTTCTCCTTTCTCTCTCTTCATTTATCATCTTCTTCTTCCTCATTTACTTCCTTACCTACCAGGGAGAGGAGAGAGAGGTCTAGGCAAGTGCAACTTGCTTCATGGAGGAACTCAAATTTTATTGCTTCATTCTCTTCCTTACAGCATTCTAACTCACTTTAGAACTTGTCATTTCCTCTTTTATGGCTAGATTCTTGTAGATCTATATTTACTTTATTTTCGGATTTCTTGGGTTTTGATCTACTTAATCTTGTTATTTCCTAGTTTTGATGGTTCCATGTTGTAGAGAATCTCGTTCTACCCTATTTTGACCTATGGAAGTTCGAATTTGGACTTCGGATGAAGGTTTTATGGAGCTTGGAAGCATGGATTCTTGGTGTTCTTCTTCTCGGAAGTTTGGAGAAGAAGAACAGTGCTAGACTTGACCGTATTTTTATGCGACAAGTGATTCCGAGCCGCATGAGCCTTCATACGATAGTTCTGGCCGCATGGGCTTGACTTGACCGCATGAACACTTCGTGCGACAAGTGCTCTCTCAGCCGCATAAACTTTTTCCCCGCGAGCCGTATAGACTAGTTACTCACCAGCCGCATGAGGACTCGAGTCCTCTCAGCCGCATGACTGTCTGGATCCTCGAGCCGCATAGGCCCTGATCTTTGAGCCGCATGAACTTCTTAGTCCGGGCCGCATAACCCTGATTAATCCCAGCCGCATATGCATCCTTTATTTCTTAGCCGCATGCGCCCTCGTTCCCCCTGAGCCGCATGCGCCCCTCTTGTCTTGGCCGCATGGGTTCTAGTGACCCTGGCCGCATACGCTCACCTAATTGGCCGCATGTGTCTTGACCTTCTCTTGGCCGTATGAGTTCGATTTATTCCAGCCGCATGAGGATCCCTCTCCTGCGAGCCGCATGGGTCCTTAGTTTCCCCGACCCACATGAATCTCTCCCCAGCCGTATGAACCCGTCTCATTCCCCAGCCGCATGAGATCCATCCTGGGCGCATGTGCCTTAGCCGCATGGCTCTTCTATAGCCCTGTATATTGATATTTTATTAGATATTTAACGTCCATTTTATATCCTTACGCCTTTTGTCCTGAACTTGAAAATCATGAATTCATTTATATGTTTGGAATTGATAATTGAGCATGACGTGACAGTGACCCGTAGTGGTGCACTCCTGACATGACTAACATGATATGATAGTGGCCCATCGTGGCGCACTCCTGACAAGTACACCTGACATGATTATCTTGAACAGCTGTTGCGACGGCTACCTGACATGACATGACCTGTATAATTAATCCTGGACACCGTAGGCGATTGTGCTTATACAAATAATCCAGTCCTGTATTGCATCATGTCTAGGACAGGGACTCCTGAGTACCACGGTCAGGAGTACCTACTAAAATGGACTAAGGCTAATAACGAGATTAATACATTTGTCATGACGAGATTTCCCAGCTACAGGCAATCCCGTTACCTAGGCATGCCTTGAGATCTGTAGCCTGCCGTCGAGTAGGGCACATTTCCAGCACACTGTCATGTGTTGCACCCTTCAAGCTACCTAAGGGTACATTCGTTTCCTGGACGATGTACCCACCTGAATTCAACTCTAATCTTTCAACTCGGGTAACCTGGATGGTCTGCAGGGCTTGTGGCTGTGGAATAATCTCACTGCATCTTGTTAGTAATTAGGCTTGTGATAACCCTAGTTAGTTAAAGTATCAAGCCGTAATTCTTGCTTGGCCGTGAAGTGATTGGATGGAGTCTAACCAGTCTAGTCTTTCCCGGATCCTGTTCCAGATTATTGAATGACCAGAATGCTTGTATTTATTTTACCGATAAATGGTGAGAATTCCAAGTTCTGTTCAGACGAAGGGTTACAACCCCGGTCCTTGTTTGGTTTACGGGTTGTAACCTGGTTATCTGAATAGTTACATGGTTATCTCGTCGTATATCATCCTGATGTATTTTTTTTATTTCCTGTTCTTACTTTTATTTATATCTTGTGCTGATTGCTGGTTTTAGTTCCTAAGTGAAGCTTCCTTTGTGGCACTTGCTCTTTCTGGGGTCTGATCCAGCTGGTTTTGTGTGGCCAGATTTCGGAGCAGCTCCAGAGGATCTACCGGCTTTCTAGCCCGATGGTGGCGACTAGACGTAACCCGGGCAACGAATGGGTTATTTTTGGCTCTCCTACTCTATTGTAAACTTATTCTTTTGAGGCGTTTAGCCGACGAGCACCTGTTTAGCTCGATTGCACTTTACTTACTGTCTACCTACGGGCTGTAACATGATTGACAGATCCTAGGGTTGATCATGTATGACTAAACTCTTGCTAGTCCTAACATTTTGTAACGACTAGCTTCATGATCAGCTGAATATGTAATATTTGGGACGCCTTATTAATGTATATTTAGTGATCATACATCTTGTAACATTTACTTACTTGCTTGTGATTGAGACACTAGGCTTGTTCATGACCATAGGAGACTGTTGGCTTGTAGTAAACCCTTATGTATCTAGACAGCCGTGACCGTATAGCGAGATGGAATCCATTTCAATATACGTAGCTGGCTATGTCTGCCCCTGCTCTCCAGTATTCTGGTTCTGGGGCGTGACACCCATCCCCAATCAAGACACAAGGATCTGTTCAAGTTATGTTAAGATTCATGAAACTTCACATGGCTCATAAAATGAGTGATACATGAAGGTGATTCATGATGGCTCTGTGAACATGAGAGTACATGTGTCACAAACGATTCGTGAATCAGTAAAAGCATAGAGATACGTGATAATTCGTGAAACGCACAAAATATACAGTATCCGTTGCTCCCGAGGGGGATAACATCTCATGAAAAGATCCATATAGTACCAATCCGTGCTACCAATGTGTCAGCATCAAGTAAAGTAATCTAGAGCAAGAATATAAATTCTAGCAAGTATAAAACGGTCAGAGAATGTACTCGCCTGATATCCTGAACGTCTGTATGAAATACTGCCTGAGGAGTGGTGTCTGGCTCCTAATCAGAACAGTACAAGTCACAACATGTCTAAAATAATGAAATAGACTGCTACAATGCATCTACATGATTTTTGGGGTCAATCTAGGCTAAAGTCATCCTTGGTCAACTTCAGTCAACTAAATGGTCAAAATTAGGTCAACTATGGTCAAACTAGTCTAAGTCCAACTAGACTAGGTCTAACAAACCATTCTAGGCTTTAACAAACCATTCTAAGCTCTCACATCAACCATAAATCATTATAAGCTATCAACACATTTGCATATATCATATTTATATACATACTTTCATGCATTCATTCATCCATGTCATTCCCTATATATTTTAACATGCAAGTATATAGCATATATATATATAGAGAGGGAAAAGTAAGGAATGACAATAATATGGGGATGTGTGTGTGTCACATGTGAGTGTAGTGTACAGGCAGGGTGTCAAGTATTCATGGTAGAAAAGTGTAGACAGGGAATTAGAATATTGTGAGTGTCATGTGGCTGAACAGTGTAGGCTAGTGTGTGTGAGTGTTTGTGTAATATGTCATAGAGGGTGTCACCATTCTCAGATTTGTGTGTGTGAATGAGGGAAACCTCGGTGACAGAATTGTGTGTGGGTTACAGTGTCACATAGAGGTGTGTCAAGTGTCTTAGTATAGCAGAAAACGTGTGTGGGTAACACATAAGGGTGTGATAATGTGTGATACAGTCCAGATTTAGATGGATGTGGGTGTCAAACGTGATGGCCCAGTCTCAGATTTCTAAGGGAAAATCAAAACGGTGTGACAGTCCAACAAACCCAACAGTTAACATATCAAAATCAATTTCGAATACCCATTCCAACAGGTAAACATGCCAGCAGTAAACTCACACATGAATAAGTGAATTAATATGAAAGTTAAACAGGGATAACAGTTTAAACAATGAATTAATCTTCAGAAATTCAATTTTAGGAAGAAACTGTGTATCAGTCCACATTTCAGACCATCCCATAATTGAAATCCTATTACTTGATAACAAAACCTAATCTATCATGCCAATCCAATCTAGCTGTAGATAATACATGTGTGAATCAAAATATGGCAAATTAACATCACTTAAATCAGTTAAAAAGCAATTTAAAACTCAGAATCAACTCAGTTCAGTTTATGACAGTTCAATAAGACAACAACTAGCACCCAACCGAATTTAAAACCCCATTCCTCAAACACCAATCATAATCCAATATTTCATTAACCTAATACATATGTTGGTGAACCTATCTAATCATTTAATCATCATTAAAACAGGTAAAAAATGCAAATCAAACTCAAAAATTCAATTCAGTTTTAGGCGCATCAGTCGGTATCAGCACATTTGGGAACAACATGAATTCAAAGCTAAATAATCCACAAAATCATAATTAGTGAGTTGGTAATAGGTGCCACATATGTGTATGTGTCTTGTGAGTCATTTCATGTCCAGAAATCATGACACAGGCATGTCCAACATATTATAAACACGTGGGGTGCACCCAGTGTTGCACAGTGTCGTGCACGCATGCACACGAGTGTAGGACACGACACACGACACTTCGTGTCACATGCACAAACCCACGTGGTCGACTAGGGTAGGGCTACATGTGGGATAGCCTGACACGTGTCCACATCATGTCTACAGTGGACACGAACGCACGTTGTGCGCGTGTCTGTGCGTGTTCAGCCGCTTGTGCGCGACAGCGCACGGCCAGTACGGGCGCAATTGCGCCGCGTGTACTCAACCATCTGCCCCAAATTTTGGGAGCATGATGTCAGATATTGCCCCCTTCTCTCCATAAAAAATTGTGTCCCGAAGTATCCTGTGTCACGAGATATGGACCCCGATAAGCAGGACACTGGCGTAGGGTTCGTACAACGTGTCCAAAGCCAAAAACTCAACACAAAATGACCCGAAACCCATAACATCCTTCACAAAAATTAATACACACATGTCGATCTACAGATCTATGAAATTAGATTTCAAAAATACGAAAATAAATCCCTAAGGTGCATTTTAACAAACACCTATGTTCCTATTATGATACGTGTCCGATACGGACACGAAATGGACATGAATTGTGCCTAAATCTCAGGGACATCTAGGGAATCCTTAAACCTAGCCCTATATGCAAAGGAAGCAGGAAAAATAATGGGTTTAAATGGTTTACGTATTGAGTGTCAATACTCAAGAAAAGCTTCAATGGAATAATTCCAAATAGCAACTCCCAAGCTCCAAATGACACAAAAACTGAGGTGAACCTCCGTAATCAGTAAACAAATAATAATTAGATCCTAATGCAAAAGACTAGGGTTAAAAAGGAGTTGAAATGAATTAAATAGGATTTTAGGGGAATGGGAATATACCTCTCCTTCAAAATCTAGGTCAAGAATAAAAGAGGCAAGAACACACTAAGAGAATACTCATAGACAAAAGAAAACCCTAATTGTGGCTGCCATGGATTGGTTAGTTTGGGTTTTGGGCTTAAGTCATGGGCCTATGGCTTAATTACAAGTCTTGAAATTGGTAAATCACAAGTCATTGAGTTAAGTCATAAGTCATTAACCATTTCACTTAAACTTAACCTTCCTACTTTAAAACTAATTCGTAATTACTAAAAGTAGGTTAACTTAAGTTAGACTAGGGTCACCATAGCTAGGGTTAGCTTCTAGGCTAGCCTACAAGGTCTAAACTAGTCAAAGTCAAAATCACAACCATCAATCCAATAATTAATCAAATTATTCTAATAAGTCAAAATGACCAAGTTACCCCTAGGTTAAAAATGATAAATAGATATTCCAAATCACAGGGTTAGGCTCTAGGTCAGACAGTCTCTACGGTTTTACTAGCTACACATCAAAATCACAAGTCATGATTTTTAAATAGTTTTAAATAATTAAAAATCACCAAAAATTATAGTATTATTTAAATATCATAATTAAATAATTGAAAACACAAAATTTCAAAATTACACACATTTAGAAAACTGGGTGTTACAGACAGAAAAATTGTTCTCCTAAGAAAGAGATGAATACTTGATCTCAACCGAAGTTGATGCAATGGGATGAATGATCGCTCTCAACCAAAATTGATGCAACAATATGAATAATCGCTCTCAATCGAAGTTGATGCAACGACTTTGCTGGGGTGATAAAGATCACCGTTGCTCAAAGCAATATTCTCATGATTGTGATCTGCTCTCAGGAACCAGCAAGTCCGAAAGAACTTCTAGAATGCTCACTGTTACCTCCTTTCACGAACTCGAAGAACTCCTTAGGACTTCAATGGCGGCAGCATCACTTCTCTCATCCTTCTTTTTTTGGCATAAGTCCTCAATGAAGGCACGAAGAGAGTATTTATAGAGAAAGGCCGAAACCCTAATCCTAATCCTGGCCGTAACTGATTGCGAAAAGATAGGAGCGAATAATAGAAAGATTTGAATAAATTAAATTCAAATCCCACAAAGATCGGATCTGATCAATTAACTCAATCTTTCCATGACCGCTCAAATCTTCCAATCAACCACATCATATGCCACCTGTGCCCCATAGCCACTCAGACCGTCAACCTGCGCTCGTAGCTGCGAACCCCGAAGCAGCCCGTGGCACCTGCACGCCCAGCGCCCAGTGCCGTAGCCTCGCAGCACCTGTGCACCGCAGCCCCGCAGCACCTACACACTGCAGCCCCGCAATACCTGCACGCCCAACGTCGCAGCCCCACAGCACCTGCGTGCCCAGTGCCGTAACACCTGTGCGCCTGCTGTACCTATGTTACGACTCGCGCAGAGATGAGCGCACGAGCGCATCACCTGCACATAATACGTCGATGCTGACGTGCTAAGTACAATGTGCGCCAACGAAATGCTACTTTACGCCCTTGAGCCCGAGTCCGAGTCTGAGTTACTAAGCCCTTTTGGGGCTTAGCACCATAAGGGAATTATCCTATGAGCATGACAGAAAGCATTAATGCTTCTTTGTTGGTTTAGCCTTCTTTCCACTAGAAAAATTCTCCCACATGACACCCATGTGCCTCTCCATACTTCATGTAATCTCTCAACACAAGCAAAGTTTTATATAGATATACCATCCATTTAGTTTTTCTAATGTGGGACTATCTTTCTAGTTTCTAAAGCAAAACACCAACAAGAAAAAATACCAACAGTTTTCACTAAAAGCTAATGTACCTTTTCGAAAAGGAATGAGGTACTATATATAGCAATAAAATCCCACCACATATGCTAGTAGACATGCCTATTAGAGGCCAAATTAATAGGACAAAATGAGAATGGCTCTCCAACGTTTACATCCAATAGAATAGGTAGGAAGAAGATTTGGTTTTTGTTTTTAACTCGGTTGCAGACAACAGTTAGATCATACACGATGGTATTATGACCGAACAGAAGCTCTATTGGACATCCATCTGATGCTTAAGTTAGAAACTTTACAATAATAAAAGATTTAGACATGGAAAGAAAATACTTGAGATACATATTTCCTTGTCTAGAGAGTAGGTATTTATAGATACTAGTAACGTGCACATACATTACACGCACATAAAATAAATTTTAAAAAATTAAAATGAATTTATTATAAATATTTGTCGCTATAAACAACCAAAGAAATACCTCTCACATTAACCATTTGAGTTAGAGTTGTTTAATTATAATAAATAATATTAGGTAGTTAAATAAATAGTTACTTTTTTAAAAATAATTAATGGAGTATTTACAAACGTCTTAGATGGCTCAATTTTGAGCCATTTCCAAGCCATCTTATATTAGTAGAGATGGAAAATATGATAAAATTACTACGTTACCTAGCAGGGTTTCTTTGCCTTCTTGCTTGAGTTTTGTTCAGTTTTACTGGATCATTTTTCTAGATTCAGTCTGGCTGGAGCATTACCCAAGGTCATTTATGACATTCTAAAAACCTTGTACAAACGCTAAAAAAGGTTTTTTTATCACCCTAAAAAGGCCTCGTTCTGACATTCTAAGGACTGTTATTGTAGTTTCTAAAATATAAGAATTCCTAAATCTAAAAATTAAAATATCATATTAGTAATATATACCGAGGTTAATATTTTGGGGGCCTTTCAATTTTTGGGTCCATGTACAATTACTGTAACGCCCCAGTCCCAAATACGTAGGACTAGGATACGTATACATGCCAGCTACGTATCAAGTGGACTCCAGCCCAGCTCGAATACGTATAAGCTGTCTAAGATAGGATCTATAATGGCAAGTCAACTAAATGTCAATCCACAGGTAATAATCTCAAGTAGGAACCATTGCATTAATGTTGATCAAACAATAATACACTGAAGCGACTTGAATATAAATACAAGAATCGATAATTTGTAGTAAGGTTGGCCAGACCTTAATATAATAACCTGAACAAGCTCATAACAGAAAGTAAGCTTGTAAAACTAGGCTATACAGCTGAAGATGTCATCATAAAATGTAAAAGACGAAAGAATGATAGAATATCACTATCGATACCTGAATACGGGAGATATCATCGTCGACAAATCTATCCTTCTATTTTAGCATTCTCAACAAATACCTGGAAGAAAACCAGCAATAACCTGGAGAGATCACCAGGTCCTCAGGGGACTAGCAAGACACATAATATACAAGCCTACTTTGACATTTTAAACATGCATTGAAAAGAGAAAACAACTGCTAGAAAAAGAAAAAAAATCACATAGAAGAACTCTATAGAACATGACATGTCATATAAAAAGTAATACTGAGAATGACTACAAATAAATCGAATGACCGTAGCCCTGCCGTGGTACTCCCGGTCCTATAGTTAGTAGCCCTGCCGTGGTACTCACTAACTATAGTGAGTCTCTATCGTAGCCCTGTCGTGGGTCTCCCGAGTCGGGAGTAGTCAAGTAGTCGATCCTAGTATCGGTAGAGGGTCAAGTGAAGGTAACATGAATACGAGATCAAGTCAAGTCAAGTCAAGTCAAGATGCTCAAGTAGATAGTGCTATCGAAGTCCTATGTGAAGATATAACTAAGGGTGACAATAAGTGGTAACAAACCAGAGACAGAAAAAAATTATGGCAAGATATCAAACATGGAAAAGTAAAGAAGACATGAACAAGAAAGAATAATAGGAGCATGCATGAAAATAAATATATAAAATTTGGTAAGGTGTACTTGCCTGGTGTTTTGTCCAATCTGTGCTGAGACTGCAGTACCAAAGTCTAACCGAACTATCCATGAACCAGTAAATCATACTCCTTGCAATATCTATCAACCCAAAATCACAAACAAATATGTATTATTTACTAAATATAGGTATGACTAACCACTCCTACCTAGAAAGCTTGGGTCGTTCTAAGTCGTGTAATACCTATGTCCCCTAGGCTACTTACACTACCAAAATACACTCATTTAGCGACGGATTATTAGCGACGGACTTATTCTGTCGATATTAGCGACGGTTTCGTGGCCGTTCAGCGACTGTTTACCGACTACAATCCTTTGTCATTTTTATTTTAATTTTAGGGGGAGAAAAGGTCGCACATCCGTCGCTAGAGTGTCGGTGTTGTAGCGATGGAGTTTCCGTCGTCGCTATACAGTCGATTATTTGGCGGAAATTGTGTAGAAAATTGGCGGGACATATTTTCGACGACTTAGCGACGGATATTCAGTCGGCACTTATCCAAAAAGGCGACCGCTGGGCGACGGTTTTTAGCAGTCGCTCGTCCGTCGCTATATAAACCTTCCAGACTTTAAATGGAACGGCGGAGGGAACTTTTCGCATTCTCCCCAAATTTACTCTCTCTCCTCTCTCTTTCTCTCTCTCTCTCTCGCCGGTGTCGGCTTCGGTGATCGGCGTCGGTGTCGTCGTCGGCGTCGGCGTCGGCGTCCTCTCCTCTCTCTCTCCCGAAGGTAACCCCCCCTCTCTCTCTCTCGATCTCTCTCTCTCTCTCTCTCGCGGTGTCGTATAGGGGCTGGGCGGCGCGCTTGGAGCTGGGCCATCCGTGGCTTGGCGGCTAGCTTGGGTTGGGGGCTGGACGGTGGGCTTGGGGCGGGGGCGTCGGAGGATTGGCGGCTGGCTTGGGTCGGGGTCTGGGAGGCGTGCTTGGGGTTGGGGCGTCGGGGGCTGGGCAGGGGCGTCGGGGTCTGGGAGGCTGGCTTGGGGTTGGGGCGTCGGGGGCTGGACGGCTGGCTTGGATCAGGGTCTGGGCGGTGGGCTTGGGGCGGGGGAGTCGGGGCCTGGGAGGCGGGCTTGGGGTTGGGGCGTCGGGGGCTGGGCGGCTTACTTGGGTCGGGGTCTGGGCGGTGGGCTTGGGGCGGGGGCGTCAGGGTCTGGGAGGCGGGCTTGGGGTTGGGGCGTCGGGGGCTGGGCGGCTGGCTTGGGTCGGGGGCTGGGCGGTGGGCTTGGGGCGGCGGCGTCGGGGACTGGGCGGCTGGCTTGGGGCGGGGGCGTCGGGGTCGGCTGGCTGGCGGGCGGCGGCGACGGGGGCTGGACGGCTGGCTTGGGTCGGGGGCTGGGCGGTGGGCTTGGGGCGGCGGCGTCGGGGGCTGGGCGGCTGGCTTGGGTTGGGCGCTGGGCGGTGGGCTTGGGGCGGCGGCGTCGGGGGCTGGGCGGTTGGCTTGGGGTGGGTGCATCGGGGCTATTTGCAACCGACGCACACCCATAAGCACTCTTCATATATATATGCAACCGAACTACTGGGCGGCGGGCTTGGGGCGGCGGGCTTTGGTCGGGGGCGGCAGGTGGCTTTGCTTCTCAAATTCATCTGAGTTTATATATTGGCTAAATAATGTGTTATCCATATTTGGTGTTCCATTAGTTTGGTGCTGTTTGGATTAGTAAATGTGAATATATATGGGGTTTAGATTCATGGTGTATATGTTCACTGTCTCAAGGACAGTACGAGTTCTATCAGTTGTGTGCTTCTGTATAGATGTATATATCTATACATCTAGCTGTGATATACATATGTGTATGTGACAATCTCAGTTAGCGACAGACTAGTTACCGGTTGGCGACGGATATTTCCAGCTCCATTAATTGCATTAATCTACGGTACGACATGGTGACAGATATTCCATGCAGCCATTCGACTGGCGAATCAGAAACTATGTTGTTGTAGATAAAGTTGCCTGTCCTCCGACCCTCATCCCTCGGCAATGATGATATGACAACCTATCACTATATCTTATATAGTAGTAGATGATGTCTTAGTATTACATTAGTGAGTTCATCTTGATTCTGTTACGTACGTCCTTCAAATACTAGATATGATAAGGTTAACATATACTACATGATATGTATACAGAATATAGATAATTCACACTAATGTATGCTAGAATGAATCTTGGGTTGTGTTCTGAGCCATCCGTTCTCACACTTAAAACACATAGAAATTAGTAGTGTGAGAGTGCCAGAGAGAGTGAGAGCGCCGGAGGGAGGGAGGAGAGAGAGAGTAAAATGGTACGACATGGTGAAGTAGTAATATATTTTGGCTCCAGTTCCAGCTCCATTTGATCTACGGTACGACATGGTGATCAGGACATAGTACCTGCAGCCATTCGACTGGCGAGGCAAAAACTATGTAGCCGTAGATAAAGTTGACTGTCTTCCGACCCTCATTCCTCGGCAATGATGATACGACAACCTATCACTATAACTTATATAGTAGTAGATGATGTCTTAGTATTACATTATGTGAGTTCATCTTGATTCTGTTACGTACGTCCTTCAGATACTAGATACGATAAGAACATATACTACACCATATGTACAGAACATAGATGATTCACACTAATGTATGCTTGAATGAATCTTGGGTTGTCTTCTGAGCCATACGTTCTCACACTTGGCAAAAAATTGAAATTTTTATACTTTATCGGCTTTCGAAAATGTACTCAAATTACATGATGGTTCCTTTAGTTAGCTTGCTTCTGTTATAATTATATTATTTGTGACTATCGATCTTACCAGATGGCACCCATGACCCGAGGAACAGCACGTCGTTTGAGGAAAACAGTGAATGCTGAGGTGGCTCCTCCTACAGTTAAGGAGGAAGTGGCACCGGTTGCTAGTGAGACCGGAAGTTCTATTCATCCAGCACCGGTAGCTAGTGAGACCGAGAGGACTCTTCATGCAATCCTTGCAATGGACGACAACTCTCCTCGTGCCAAAAATCCTGCTTTTTCGAGGTGGTTGCGTGAACGTATCACTGAGCGTTTGCGTGAGCAGCGTGGTTCTCATTAGCTATTAGTACTTATTTGTATTGGACTATTTGTATTGGGTTGTTTTTGTATTAGACTATTTGTATTGGACTACATATTGAGTTGTTTTTGTATTAGACTATTTGTATTGGACTACATATATGAACTAGAACTGTGTCAATCTCTGGATTGTATTGGACTACGACATGGTGATCAGGACATATATAGTTCCTGCAGCCATTCGACTGGCGAGGCAGAAACTATGTATCCGTAGATAAAGTTGACTATTCTCCGACCCTCATCCCTCGGTAGTGATGATACGACAACCTATCACTAGAGGATACTCTGAGAGATCCATCTGTGTAGGACGTATACTCTGAGATATCACCTTTACAAGAATGATATCAGTAATAGGATCGAGTGTTGGAGGAGATACTATCAGAGTATACGTCCTACTCAGATGGGTCTCTCACTGTTACTATTTTTTTCTGACAGCAAGGTGGATGTGCTCCGTCAACAGATTCTTTCTTCGAGCCAAAACTTTGCCCCGGAGCTCAAGTGAACATCCTTCGTGTAGAGCTCGAGTGAGAGGTTCCTGACAGCATGGTGGCCTCCTTTGTCAAAGTATCCGTGCTCATCCAACATTGGTTGTGGGACGAACACGGATACTTTAACAAAGGAGACCACCATGCTGTCAGGAACCTCTCACTCGAGCTCTACACCAAGGATGTCCACATGAGCTCCGGGATAAAGTTTTGGCTCGGAGCAAGAATATGTGGACGGAGCACATCCACCATGCTGTCAGGAAAAAATAGTAACGGTGAGAGACCCATCTGAGTAGAACGTATACTCTGATAGTATCTCCTCCAACACTCGATCCCACTACTGATATAATTCTTGTAAAGGTGATCTCTCAGATATACGTCCTACACAGATGGATCTCTCAGAGTATTCTCTCCGGTTGGGTTGTGTTCTGAGCCATCCGTTCTCACAGAGGGTCCTATTTTGGATTCTACATTTTGTATTTTGGTTTCTGTATTTTGTATTTTGGTTTCTGTATTTTGTATTTTGGTTTCTGTATTTTGTATTTTGGTTTCTGTATTTTGTATTTTGGTTTCTGTATTTTAATCTACGGTACGACATGGTGATCAGGACATAGTCCCTGCAGCCATTCGACTGGCGAGGCAGAAACTACGTAGCCGTAGATACGATAATTGGTGTGCATTAAAATCGTATGTGCATATTTGGTCTATGTGATTCTTGGATAATTGGTGTGCATTATATATTGGTTTGGTTTATGCATATTTTTGTGAACAGGGAAAGTGCTGCAATTTTTTTTTCAAAAAAATTCTCAGTTACCGACAGACTAGTGACCGGTTAGCGACGGATATTTCCAGCTCCATTTGCATTAGTCTATGGTACGCCATGGTGATCAGGACATAGTCCCTACAGCCATTCGACTGGCGAGGCAAAAACTATGCAAGTAGCCTTAGATAAAGTTGACTGTCCTCCGGCCCTCATCCCTCGGCAATGATGATACGACAACCTATCACTATATCTTATATAGTAGTAGATGATGTCTTAGTATTACATTAGTGAGTTCATCTTGATTCTGTTACGTCCTTCAGATACTAGATACGATAAGAACATATACTACACCATATGTACAGAACATAGATGATTCACACTATTGTATGCTAAAATGAATCTTGGCTTGTGTTCTGAGCCATCCATTTTGATCAAGCATCTTCCTTCTCCTCGTCCTCCACCATGGCTCTGAACAAATCTGCTCCTCCCTCTACTTCCCTTCTTCTTATTTGACTCTCTCAGCCACATATGACATCCAGCTCAAGTGTAGAGTCGGGGGAGAAGAAGTGGACAGGAAGAGGAGGGGAAGCAGCACAGCCGGCGGCATGACCCGGAGGAAGTACAGAGGTTTTCTTCAACAGCCGTAGGAGAACTATAAGGATATATCTTTTCACAACATGTCATCTTGTCAAAGACCCTTCATGTGAATATCATGTTACCGCGGTGTCGGAAGACTAACATGTCATAAGTTTTTAAGCCGTGTGTTTTGATATAATCTTTCCAACTCTTTCCTCCTATGTAGTAATCTTGCATTATTACATAGTAGGAAAGAGTTTTGAGGATTATGTCAAAACACACGGCTTAGAAAATTATGACATGTTAGTCTTCCGACACCGCGGTAACATGATTGTCACATTAAGGGTCTTTGACAAGGTGATATGTTGTGAAAAGATATATCCTTATAGTTCTCCTACGTCTGTTGAAGAAAACCTCTGTACTTCCTCCGGGTCATGTCGCCGGCTGTGCTGCTTCCCCCTCCTCTTTCTGCCCACTTCTTCTCCCCCGACTCTACACTTGAGCTGGATGTCATATGTTGCTGAGAGAGTCAAATAAGAAGAAGGGAAGTAGAGGGAGGAGCAGATTTGTTCAGAGCCATGGTGGAGGAGAGGAGAAGGAAGATGCTTGATCAGAACTGATGGCTCAGAACACAAGCCAAGATTCATTCTAGCATACATTAGTGTGAATCATCTATGTTCTGTACATTTGGTGTAGTATATGTTCTTATCGTATCTAGTATCTGAAGGACGTAACAGAATCAAGATGAACTCACTAATGTATGCTAGAATGAATCTCGGGTTGTGTTCTGAGCCATTCGTTCCGATACTTAGCAATTAATCCATTCGACTGGCGAGGCAGAAACTATAAGGCTACTTGCACGTTCTTCCAACTTTAAATTACAAGATTACTATATTAGGTTAAATAAATCACTAACCTCATCACGGTGAGTCTTGGTATAGCACTCAAATGTGGGGCACCTGTAATCTATATGAGTTCATCTTGATTCTGTTACATCTTTCAGTTACTAGATACGATAAGAACATATACTACACTATATGTACAGAACGTAGATGATTCACACTAATGTATGCTAGAATAAATTTTGGGTTGTGTTCTGAGCCATTCGTTCCCATACTTGGCAATTAAGCATGTGAAATAGAACTGATTATGTTTAGTTTGTCTTACAATACAGATTTTCACATCCAAATTGAAATGGATCGTTACTTCGTTGATCGTACATGGGTGTACTATAGCGGATCAACATCCTGGACCGTAGGTACTTATAAGTATTGACCGTATCGGATTAGTATCGATCTATCATTTTGGTATGGGCCGTATCGGTTGGTATTGGTCTTAGCAAATTGGTATCGTCCTATCCGATATGTATCGGCCGTATAGCTAGGATTCATATTGGCCTTATCGATTTGGTATCGGTCATATCCGATAGGTATCGGCCGTGTTGGATTATTATATACCATTTCGGATTAGTTTCGTGGAAGGTTTAGTAACAACTGTACTTGGATTTCTCTCTTCTAGAGTTAGATTACCATTGCAAGAGAGTCACGAGAGCGTAAATGGCCAGTTACAGAACATACATACTTCCTTTTCAATCTCGCTTTTCCTGATGGAAAAGGAAGTATGTATGTTACTGTAACTGGCCAATCACGATCTGGTGATTCTCTTGCAATGGTATGGGGATGTGTGTATGTTACAGAACATTCCATTGTAACCTTTCGTCTGAACGGAACTTGGTTTTTCTCACCATTTATCGGTAAGATAAATATAAGAAATCAGGTCAAGTAACATTCTGGAGTGACAATCATTATAGTGACAATCTGGAGTGACAATCATTATAGTGACAATCTGGAGTGACAATCATTATAGTGATAATCTGGAGTGACAATCATTCAATCATTCTGGTACAATCTTACAATTAATCAATTCTAGACAATAATATACTGGACTAGACTCCATCCAAGCAATCACGGCCAATCATTGCCTACGACTTTCTACATTAACTAACTAGGGTTATCACAATCCTAGTTACTAGCAAGATGCAATGAGATGCTCCAAGTAGTCACAGGCCCTGCAGCTATCCAGGTTATCCAGGCAATCATTATAGTGATAATTCAGAGAGTACAATGCATTAGAGTGACAATAGAGTTCAATTATTTAAGTGACAATCAAGAGTGCCCCACATGACAGTGGGCTAGAAATGTGCCCTACTCGTCGGCAGGCTACAAGTCCAAACATTTGCGGCCGGGATAACGGGATCGCCTGTAACTGAGGAACATCTCTTCATGTCTAGTGAATTATACTAGTCATTAACCTTAGTCCATTTCAGTAGGTACTCCTGACCGTGGTACTCAGGAGTCCCCTCCTAGACATGATGCAAGACAGGACTGGATTATTTGTACAAGCACAATCGCCCACGGTGTCAGGATCAATTATACAGGTCATGTCATGTCAGGTAGCCATCGCAACAGCTATTCGAGATAATCATGTCAGGTTATCATGCCAAGTGTACTTTGTCAGGAGTGCGCCACGACAGGCCACTATCAGGTCATACCAGGTTATCATGTCAGGAGTGCACCACTACGGGTCACTATTACGTCATGTTCAATTATTAATTCCAAACATACAAATGAATTCATGATTTTCAAGTTCAGGACAAAAGGTGTAAGGATATAAAATGGACGTTAAATATCTAATAAAATATCAATATACAGGGCTATAGGAGAGCCATGCGGCTAAGGCACATGCGGCCAGGAAAGGGTAGACTCATGAGGCCCAATTAGGAGAGCGCATGCGGCCAGGGTCACTGGATCCCATGCGGCTAAGACAAGGGGGCGCATGCGATCAGGAAGATAGAAAACTCATGCGGCTGGGGGAATAGGTCTTATGCGGCTAGCTGGCCAATCAGGTACATGCGGCCGGAGGGGAGTGTGGTTCCATGCGGCTCGAGAAGAAGCAACCCATACGGCTGCGGGGGAAGGGAACCATATGCGGCTCAGAAGGGAAGAGTACACATGCGGCTGTGGGGGAGCAATGCATATGCGGCTGGGAGCAAGTGTGCATATGCGGCTCGCGAGTGTTGAGTTCATGCGGCTCAGGGTGAAGTCCTCATGCGGTTGGGTCAAGCAAGTCTCATGCGGCCAGCGGGAAGGGCGCATGCGGCTGCAGAGTTCAGAACTTATGCGGCTGGGAATTGAGCGAGTTATGCGGCCAGATGAGTCCGGCCCTCATGCGGCTCAAGTACTTCCAGCCATGCGGCTGAAGAGAACACTTGCCGCATGAATATTCATGCGGTCAAGTCAACCACTGTTCATCTTCTCCGAAATTTCAGAGAAGAAGAACACCATGAGAGCCAAGTCCTCAAGCTCCATAACTCCATCATCCAGAGCCTAAATCCGAACTTCCATAGGTCAAAATGGGGTAGAATAAAATTCTCTAAAACATGGAACCATCAGAACTTAAAAATAACAATGTTAACTAGATCAAAACCCAAAAATTTGGAAAGTACTATAAACTTAGATCTATACAAATTTAACCATGGAAATAAAAAAATACCAAGTACTAAAGAGTGCTAAAATCGCATGAGGAAAAGAATGGACAATTTAAAAGGTGGGTTCCTCCATGAAGCAAGATGCACTTGCCTAGACCTCTCTCTCCTCTCTCTGGTAGGTAAGGAAGTAATGGGGAAGAAGAAGATGAGTAATGAAGAGAGAGAAAGAAGAAAGGGCAATAAATATCAAAGGTGGTGGTAGGTAGGGGGTTCACCCCTTGGTTCATGATGAACCAAGAGCAATACCAAACCGAACCAAGCCAACCCAACCAAGAATAAACCAAGCCCAGGGAGGAAATTAAGCAAGAAAATCATGCAATACAAGAATAAATACGTACACGTATTCCAAGAATATGAAATACAAACACAGGCATTACAAAGAAGGGTTGAAGGTGGTCGAAAAGATGAATTTCTGGTGGTTGGAATAAAAAGTGCAAAAATAGAGAAGAAATTGGAGGGAGTCTGTTTTAATAGAATTATATATATATATATATATATATATATATATATATATATATATATATATATATATAGCGTTCGAAAGTCCTAGATGGAAGAGATTCACGTGAGGGAAAAGAAGTAAGGATAGAGTAGAATTTGATTTGGTGGGATTTTGATTGCCTATTTTAAAAGATACACAAATTCTATCTCCTAGGATTTAATCGGATCCAAAATAGGAAATTTGTTGTAGGATTTGATTTAAATTAGATTTAATTAATGTGGCTGCATATTAATCCACAAACATTAATCTAAAATATGTGTAAGAGATTAGGGCACCCTAGAATAGGCTCTACGAACCCTACTTGCACTAGTTTTGGGTCGTTGATATTTTTGTGATCGATTTGAGTCCAATGTCTATAGTTTCGACTTGTGTGTCATTTAAAAATAAATAGTACATAGAAACTCAATTCAGTGGCACACTATTGGCATGTACATCGTAAACTCAAAATGGATCAAAACCATATATTGGGTCAAGTGTTTTGGATCGGAGTTGGACCTTAATTGCTATTTGGAAACCTAGTCAAATTTTTACGGTAGAGAATAAAATAACTATTTTACCCCTAAGGTTCTACATAAAAAATAAAGCACGAGAAAACATGCTTGGGTGGGACATGATATATCAAATTGAACGTGGACTCGTCTACTTCAAAACTCATGAAGGATGTTTCAAAATATTGGCATTTCTTGTGCTCCAAAAATCAAAGCTACGTAAAACTACATCTATATTCTTAATTAAGAATTAAATATAATCTAATAAATAGAAATAATATAAAAAAATAATTTCCAAAATCAGGGTCCTCATAATCTACCCACCTAAAAAGAATTTCGTCCTCAAAATTAAAATAAGACTCACTAACAAAGAACCATGTTAGCGTAACTAGGAATAGTTCAAGGGATGCGCTAGGTCACTATGGTGTCTCCTAATAAGTCAAGTAAGAATCAATCCTAAACAATTTGGTTTTGTAACATCTCTATCTTAAAACTATAGATGATTATTTCTAGTCGCTCTTCTTGGTACTGACGGTCTTGCAATGATCTTGTTGAAGGCTTATCCTCCTACCATATATATTATCAAAATTATATGTCTCATTTCAAGTAACCAAGCTAAGTGATACCTACCAATACGTCTAATCCTAACTTTACAACTGACATGGTATAATAGTAATTGGGTTGGGTTAGGCTATGTCTATATTCTTCTTATAGAGGGTCAATGATTACACTAAAACTACCACTCTATTCTTGATCGAGTGACTACCGTAAGGACGTAACCTAGTATGATCATATATTTATTTCTATACTGAGGACGTCTACCCACATTTGGTCACACTACTCCATCTACCTTAAAATTTTATAACACTTTCATACTAGTTGCAAAAATTACTACCACTAAATACCTGTGGCATATGACATCTCTAATCCCCTCCTATCTATCAAGCAATCAAAATTCAATGAACAAACAAATTTATAATATAACTTAATAATTTCTGATAAATTCTATAAAACATAATCATTCGTCACTCCGAAATATGAAGGGATGAGAAGCAATGGCACGATAAAATAGAGAATGGATAGTCGAAAGCAAATACGAAGTTCAAGGATGATAGAAAAATTTCTAAAAGAATTGTCAAGGCAGTTATGGATTGAAATTCCTAAGGGTTTAGTCATGTTCGCAGGCCCGCTCAGTACAGTAACTTAACTGAAACGGCTAACTCGACCTGCATGGGCCACCAAAAAAAATGTAACGCCCCAGCCCCAAATATGTAGGACTAGGATACGTATACATGCTAGCTACATATCAAGTGTACTCCAGCCAAGCTCGAATACATATAAGCTGTCTAAGATAGGGTCTAGAATGGCAAGTCAATTATATTTCAATCCACAGATAATAATCTCAAGTAGGAACCATTGCATTAATGCTGATCAAACAATAATACACTGATGCCACTTGAATATAAATACAAGAATAATTAATTTGTAGTAAGGTTGGCCAGACCTTAATTCAATCACCTGAACAAGCTCATAACAAAAAGTAAGCTTGTAAATCTAGGCTATACAGCTAAAGATGTCATCATAAAATGTAAAAGATGAAAGAATGATAGAATATCACTATCGATACCTAAATACGGGACATATCATCGTCGACAAATCTATCCTTCTATTTTAGCAGTCTCAACAAATACCTTGAAGAAAATCAGCAATAACCTGGAGAGATCACCAGGTCCTCAGGGGACTAGCAAGACACATAATATACAAGCCTACTTTGACAGTTTAAACATGCAATGAAAATAGGAAACAACTACTAGAAATAGAATAAAGATCACATAGAAGAACTCTATAGAACATGACATGTCAAATGAAAAGTAATACTGAGAATGACTACAAATAAATCGAATGACCGTAGCCCTATCGTGGTACTCCCGGTCCTATAGCTAGTAGCATTGTCGTGGTACTCCCGAACTATAGTGAGTCTATCGTAGCCCTGTCGTGGGTCTCCCGAGTCGAGAGTGGTCAAGTAGTCGATCCTAGTATCGGTAGAGGGTCAAGTCAAGGTAACATGAATACGAGATCAAGTCAAGTCAAGTCAAGACGCTCAAGTAAATAGCACTGTCGAAGTCTTGTGTGAAGATATAACTAAGGGTGACAATAAGTGATAACAAACCAGAGACAAAAAATCATGGCAAGATATCAAATATGGAAAAGTAAAGGAGACATAAACAAGAAAGAATAATAAGAGCATGCATGTAAATAAATGTACAAAGTTTGGTAAGGTGTACTTGCTTGGAGGTTTGTCCAATCTGTGCTGAGACTGCAGTACCAAAGTCTAACCAAACTATCCATTAACCAGTAAATCATACTCCTTGCAATATCTATCAACCCCAAATCACAAACAAATATGTATTATTTAATAAATATAAGTATGACTAACCACTCCTACCTAGAAATCTTTGGTTGCTCTAAGTCGTGTAATACGTATGTCACCTAGGCGATTTATTAATCATACCATCTAGAACTAGGTTATACTTGTCTCAATGATCATTATTTCTTAATAATATGGATTACAAAATATACGTTTAAATATTAAGTTTGTATCTCGTAATTCGTACAACGAAACCTACGATGCACGAATCAAGACAAGATGATCAACCACAAGGTTAACAATCTTATCTTAGCGATCCATATGGTCATTTTGTCAATTTCAACAATATAAGATCACTGGAATTGACTAATCTCAGTTTCAACGTACGAATTTTGAAATACAAACATAATATACATTAATAACTTAATATATATGGACTTACCATATATTGACTTTAATAATATTATTTAAACCAAAATTAGTCATATTGACAACTCTACTTAATATAACATGTATAGTATTAAATCTACATATAAAAGTTATACATTATTAAAATAAAAATATTATATTTAACTATGGAAAATATTTATAAGTATTCTATAATAATAAACAATGTATTTTATACATAGAAAAATATGTGCATAATTCTTGTATTGATTATACAACATTATTCCTGGACTAGGTATACGATTTGAGGCCCAAAACAATAAGTAATTAAAAAATTAAATTCTCAAAAAAATTATATAAATTAGTTAAAATCAACACTAAATCTTACACAATAAGTATTTTAGTAGAGTTTTATGAAGTTTTGACACTTTTGGATACAAGAAAAGTAGAATTTTTCGGAGTTCGGTGACATGGCAAATGTCATAAATTTTAAAAATTAGCAAACGGATGCAAAACCTAACTTTCAAATATTCTTCCGAAAGGTCTTGAAGTTTAGATTCTGAATAAAAATTTAAGAATTAAGGAACTAACCTTAAATCGGTAAAAAATGGCTCACAATCGGTTCTGGACACCCTATCGTAGATACAACGCCACGAATAAACCGCTTGGAACTAGGGGGTCTGACGAATAGAGGTTGGAGTATACACATGGAGGTGACTTATAGTCTTTGTTTAAGGTGAAACGGATAAGAAAAAGTAGATGAAACCTAGTCTACAAGTCGACGAACCTGCTGTGATGAATTCAGCACAAGTTCGGTCGACTTCGAGTGCCTTCCGCGCCTCGTATCGACCAACTTATGGGCTGAGACTCCTCGAGAAGGTGCCGGGGTGTTAGAGAAAGGTCTTGGGAAGGTTTTTGAGGTGTTAGAAGGGTTGGAGGTGGCCTGGAAGATGAATTTCTTGTGGTTGGAATAAAAAGTGTGAAAATAGAAAAGAAATTGGAGGGGCTCTGTTTTAATAGAAAACATATATATAAAAAGTGTTCGAAAATTCTAGATGGGAGAGATTCACATGAGGGGAAAGAAGTAAGGATAGAGTAGAATTTGATTTGGTGGGATTTAATTGCCTATTTTAAAAGATACACCAATTCTATCTCCTAGGATTTAAATCGGGTCCAAAATAGGAAAGTTGTTATAGGATTTGATTTAAATTAATTTATTTAATGTGGCTGCATATTAATACACAAAAATCAATCTAAAATATGTGTAAGAGATTAGGGCACCCTAGAATAGGCTCTACGAAACCTACTTGCACTAGTTTTGGGTCGGTGATATTTTTGTGATCGATTTGAGTCCAATATGTTTATAGTTTCGACTTGTGTGTCATTTAAAAATAAATAGCACATATAAAATTAATTGAGTGACACACCATTGGCATGTGCATTGTAAATTCAAAATGGATGAAAACCATATATTGGGTCAAGTGATTTGGATCGGATTGAGCCTTAATTGCTATTCTGAAAGCTAGTCAAATTTTTACGGTAGAGACTAAAATGACTATTTTACCCCTAAAGTTGTACATGAAAAATATAGCACAAAAAACATGCTTGGGTGGGACATGATATATCAAATTGAAGGTGGACTCGTCTACTTCAAAACTCATGAAGGATGTTTTAAAATATTGGCATTTTCTGTGCTCAAAAAATCAAAGGTACGTAAAACTACATCTATAGTCCTAATTAAGAATTAAATATAATCTAATAAATAGCAATAATATAAAAAATAATTTCCAAAATCAAGATCCTCACAATCAAACATCTTGCACATGCTCAAAAATGATCCTGGCATTACCTATCAACTGCCCTGGGTAATCTAGCGACCATTTTTCGAGATCGATTAATATATTGTACAACCGTACAAAAGCTATTTGTCTAAGTAATAGAACCATAACCATGTTGAAACTTCTAGTTGCTTCAATTTGAACTGATTGGATAAGCCTTGGTACTTTGATACATCTCGTCAAAATCTTAATCGCCAAACCTCGAGAAAAATATGCACATCTGGTGGAGCAGAATTACCAAATCTCCGGTATATGGGTGTTAGTCCCGTGGCACAATCTAAGACGGAAGAACTATCAAAAACTGAGATTTAATGCAAACCAATTTGCTTATCTATTTTGAGTTTTAGGACTTCGAAGATTTTGTCAAACCAGTTTGCTCTCCAAAGAACTTGAAGACACTATAAATTTATGATTACAATTTTGTTACAAACTGACAGAAATCACTTCACGTTCTTCCTTGCAATCCCAGTTGCAAATAGACAAAATGGATTACAATATGTAGAAAGCTAAAATAAATGGAAGAAAAAGACACAACTCTTGCGGGGTGATGAAGATAATTTTTGCTCAAAGCAAATTTGCCCCACACTAACTGCTCCCAAGAACCAGCAAGTTGTTGTAGAACTTCTAGAACGCTCGCTGTCATCTCCTTTCCGAACTCGCGCGATCTCTTCTGGACTCCAACGGTGGCAACATCAATTTCTCTTCGCCTCTTCTATTTTTTGTCACATCCTGATTCCGTAAATCGTTCGTCCTCACTTTGACTATACTGAATCGAGCGCCCTCGCTGGGTGTGATGTTGTACAAGTCTCGAGTTGCACTTGTACAAGGCAAGAACATGCGCATTTGTGTCATTTTGAAACATTAAAACTCAACAATTCAGCAGAAAAATTGAATACGCAGTATAGGAAGAAGTAATTGATTTTATTGATAATAGCAGCAAAACATAACTTTTCTCGGTACTCTTTGAAATGTCGTTTTGACTTACATTGATTCATGAAAAGAAAACAACTAATAGACTGTCATGAAATAACTTTTCATTCAATACATTATGCCCCTTTATTAGAATAAAAATTCTAAGCAACAATCTTGAAAACTCTACAATACTTTGTGCGACTTTATTTGAAAGTAACTTGAAAATAGGAGCAACCAAAAGCCTTATCTCTCATGTGCACCCGCACCTTCTTCAGTACCTGTAAATGAGGGGTCAACATATTATAAAAATACGCTGGTGAGTCCCTTTTAACCCACTAAGCTAAACCAACATTTGTCAAATTAATGACAAGCATTTTAAAGCATCTTTTAATAGGGACAAGCAAATCACTGTAATTTATAATGAGACAATATGATAATTTATGAGAGCAATTGTTTTACTTTACCATCAGCCGATTGCAACTTTCCTGCGTAAGATACCTAATGATGATAATAATAATAATAATAATAATAATTATTATTATTATTATACTAATACTAATAATAATAATAATAATAATACCGCCCTGCATAAGATAATCATTAGAATGCATGCTGACTACATGGCTACTGGCGTTGTTATACCATACAGACTTTTTACCATATAGGACTTCAAGGTAATACAATATCCATTCAAAGTAGGTAGCTAGCCTCTAAGAATGCCTCGTAATACCCATGCTCCCAAAGCACGCCAATGTTTCCCCTAGGCCAAATCAATCCCAGTGTCCCAGGTATCGTTAGAGGAAACTCACCTCAAACCTTGTGCACAAGTTGTCCATGACTATGCGAATGCGTGTCCGACTCGATAAGCATAAAGTGCATGGTAATCTATTGAATGTAAAGAGACATGTTTATTTCTCAGCATTTCATATTCATCATCTCAGGCATCAATTTATTTCATTCCAACATTTATCGCAACATTTCATTATTCATAGGAACAAGCATCATTTCAATTCTCATAGGGTCATGTGGTATTACATTCATTCATTGGTGTTAGCAGCATAATTAATTCACTCAATGTTTATGACACTAGCATCTTAGTGGTATTCACTTGTGGCATTACATGCATCATATTATCGATCAACGAATGTAGCAAGGAAACAAGAGAACTCAATTGATTTGCATAAAGGAGTAGCGAACAAGGGTTTAAACCACCACAGAGAATCCATCACTCACCAATTAGAGAATTGTCGAGAGAAAGAGGAACACTTTGTGATTAGCCTTCAGTCATTCGTCCTTCTGCGATGGCACCAAAAGTTTCGTTAATACTCCCTCTCGTTTTTGTTCTTTTCTCTCAGAATTCTCAAGAATAAATGCATTGAAAATAGATAAAAATGGGCAAAAAATAAATCATCGAAAACCATTCAGAAAAGCATACATCAAAACCAAGCAACAAAATATCAAGAGAACTTTTGACTCATTTCAAGAGAAACCGATCCATCAGTTGGAAAGGTTCTTATGTATTCGTCCGTGATCGATTCGATGCCGATGGTAAGTTTCCCTAATGCTCGGTTCTGACCAAGTTAATCAAGCCATAAACCTTATATAGTGGACCGCTATTAGCGGGACACTACATAATATTCCACTAAGAAAAAGTTTTGTCCTCGAAACTTGAAACAAAGGTCCTACCTCAAGGTTATCAAACAACGAAGGGCATTCTCCCTTATCTTATCCTCAACTTGCCACGTCGACTCCTCGACAGCATGATTCCTCCACATCACGTTAACCAAAGGCACCATTCGGTTTCGTAAAACTTTTTCCTTATGTCTAAAATTTGAATGGTTCTTCAGTGTACGATAGGTCAGCGCTCAGCTGCAACTGATCTAAGTTCACTACGTGGCTTGGATTGTGCACATACTTCCGTAATTAAGACACATAGATGACATCGTATACTTTATCAATAGTCGAAGGTAGTGTAAGTCGCCTTCTCAAGATCTCGAAGGGTCTAACGAACCTTGGGCTTAGTTTTCCTTTGACTCCAAACTGCATCACACCTCTCATGGGTTTGACCTTCAAGGCATATGATTGTCCACCATAAATTCCAAGGGTCGCCGATGAATATCGGCATAACTCTTATGTCGACTTTGAGCAACTCTAAGCCTTTCTCGAATCAAGCGGATCCTCTCGACGACCTGCTCCACAAGTTCTGGTCCAAGCACTTATCGTTCACCGACTTCATCCCAACATATAGGTGGCCAACATTTTCATCCATACAATGCCTCATACGGGGCCATCTGAATACTTGCTTGATAACTATTGTTACAGCCAAACTCTGCCAACACGAGATATACATCCCAATTCATCTTTAAATCGAGTATGCATGGTCTCGACATATCCACAAGGATATGATTTACTCTTTCTGTTTGTCCGCCAGTCTGCGAATAATATGCCGAACAGAAATGCAACTTAGTGTCCATTGCTGACTGCAGACTATTCCAAAAATACGAAAAGAACTGTCAACCTCTATCCGACACTATTGAAACTGGTACCCCGTGTAATAGGACAATTTTATCAATATAAATATGAGCCAAGCGGTCAACACTCCATGTTACTTTGATTGCAATGAAATGAGTCGACTTGGTTAATCTATCCAATCTCCCAAATTGTGACATTCCCCCGTTGAGTCTTCGATAAGACAACTATAAAACCCATATAGATGTGATCCCAATTTCACAGCGGTATATTGAGGTACTTTTTAGCTCTCTGCCAGGTCGCTGGTGTTCTGCCTACACACGTTGACAAGCTAAGCATTGTGCCACAAATAGCACCACATCCTTTTTTATGCCATGCTACCAAAATATAGAGCACAAGTCCTTGTACATTTTGGTGCTTCCCGGATGTAAGAAATACTATGCAAAATATGCCTCGGTTATTATTTCTTTTCTGAGTTCCTCATCCTTAGGAACACACAATCTTTCCTTCACATGGATTGTTCTATCTTAGTGCACAGCAAAATCGGTCGCCTTACCTGCTATAATCAACTCACGTATCTTCTGCAAGAATAGGTTGTCCTTTTAAGCAGTCATAATTGTAGGAACAATGTGTCACTACCATATTTTAGATTGAAGGTATTTTGGTCATTTGTAAATTTTTGAATTTATTTTAATTTATTGAATTGGTGATTGTGATTTTTGACGTTGGCTACTTGAGACTTTGTAGGCTAACCTAGGAGTTGACCCTAGCTATGGCGACTTGGTTAGCATGGTGAGACAATAGTCTAACTTAAGTCTGCTTAAGATAGTTATTTAGAAATCAAGATTTGAATAGTAGGATTAGGGATTTGGTTCATAGGCTTGAGACTTAGAATTAATTTCATGACTAGTGCAACTAGGCCCATATCCCATTAGACTAAACCCAACCCCTAATTTCCCACTCTATGGCCGGCAAAACTAGGGCTTCCCTCCCTATAAATAATCTTCTCAATTAGTTCTTGCCTCTTTTGTATCATTCTAACACATAGAAAAAAGAAAGGTATGGCCATTCTTTTCCAATCCATAGATTCTTCATTTTAACTCCAATTTAACTCTAGTTTCTTGCATTAGAGCCTAATACTCTCCTATTTTTTGTTTATAGAGAGTAATCCCAGCTTTTGAACAATTTGGGGATCCGAGCTAGCAAGGAGGAACACTTTATTTGGGGCTTTTCTTGCTATTGGCACCTATAGGTAAAACTTCTCAAATTATGCTAATATTCTGATTTCTTTGAATATTAGGCTAGATCTAGGTGTCTCCTAGCTGTCCCTAGAATTTGGGTAGAAATTATGTCCGTTTGGTGTCCGTATCGGATACGTGTCATTGTGTATATGTAAGTGTTTGATAGAATGCCACTTAGGATTCGATTTTAGTGTTTTGCTAAACTAATTGCAAGGATTCGTAGATCTATATGTGTACGTTAGATTTTATGAAGACTGAGCTGGTTATTATGTCGTTTCTGTGTCCTATTTTGTACTGGATACGCAGCACGGGGGGCTCGGCGGGTGTCCTGCTACCCGTGTCAGTTTTCTCCACAGACACGGCACGTAGTGACACCAAAATTGGTGTGTACGTACACGAGATGACTGACACTAAGGCTATAAAATTTTGTTGGATATTATTGAGTGGTTAGAGAGATATTTGAGCCGTACGGGTTCGGGCTGTCAAGTGCACAGCCGACCCATAGGCTTTGACACTGGTTTCGTGTCTCACATAGACACGTTTTGGATACGACTCAGGGTGGTCAACCCCTAGCCCTAGAGGTGGCGAACCTAGGTGCACACCTACGTCGTGTCTCGTGTCGTGTGTTGTGTCCTAGACACGAGTTCATGCGTGTACGAGACTGTGTATTGAGTGTGCATGTGTAGTGTTCGTGTGATGTGGATACACCGTATTCGACAATGATTGACACGAAATAATACTATTGACACGTGCACATGTGTGACTGTGATTACCTACCTATTGATTTGTATATTAATTGCTATTTTTAATTCGAATTAGGAATTCCTAATTTTTTGATACCAAAATACTGTAACTTGTTTTTTCTGAATTTTTTAATGTATTAAATTTTTTGTGTGATTAATATTGTGTTGTTTACATATCAGAGGATTAGTCTACATGCTAGGGGTTTATGTTTGGTATGAGAATTCAGCTTTTAATTTGCTTTTGGCTTTCGAATTCACATTTTGAACTGTTAAATGGGCAACTGATATACTGTTTACGAAATTGCAACTATTTTGAAATGTGCACTATTCTTAAACCTGAGAATTCCCCTGCCATTGTGTTTTCCTGAAATAGCTTGGCCAATTTCAATGTGGACTTCCTATTTTCATCTGAGTTTAGGTAGCACTATAGGTTTCCTGATTTACATTGGATAATTGGATTTTCGATTTACTTTGGGGCTGTTCCTGGGATGTTAAGGCTGTTTACACACACACTTTATACTATTGTAAAACCTGAGAACAAGTCCACATACACACATATTTCACATTACAAAAAACTGAGAGCACATATAGCCTATATACACACATAAAATCTGGAAACTGAAATCTGAGGACACATCTATGCATTGTTAACCTGGAACCTATGTATCTACACACACATGTATATGCTCTATAGACATACACACTGATTTTGTGTTCACTAATGAAAATCTGAGATTTACACTATGCAAAACTGAGAACACATATAGTTAAATGACACACATAATCCACACTGTTATCCTGAGATCTATGCACTGTCTTCTCCTATATGGCACACACACACACACACAAGAAACTATATAGACACACACACACATGAGAACTCATATATACACACATGGATTCATATGTTACATACACACACTTCACTGTTGAAATCCGGTAACATATAAGCACATTGACACTCATCTACACACATACATTATCACTCATTCACCCATGTCTACACACAAGACACACATACATATGCATTGTTTCCTCTATCCCTCTATATGTGTATATGTATATATATATATATATATATATATATATATATATATATATATAACCTTGTGTGATAAATGTAATGTATTATAGATATATGCATTGTCTATATAATTAGTATAGATATATGGTAGAAAATGTGTGTGTTGCCTATATCAATGTATATGGCATATAGCCTATGTAATATAGCCTATGGCATATGGAGTGTGTACACATGAGTGTTGGGTTATGTTAGACTTGTGTGACTTGTGAATGGTGTGTGCTTGCTAGGATAGACTGGCTAGGCTTAGTGAGACTTGTCTGGGCTAGGTTTGACCTAGTTGACCTAGTTTGACTAGAGTAGTTTGACTAGAGTTGATCAAAGGTTGACTTTAGCCTAGATTGACCCAAACATCATGTAGAATGCATCGTAGCAGTTTATTTTACCAATTTGGATATGTTGTGACTTGTACTGTTCTTAATAGGAGCCGGACACCACTCCTCAGGCATTATTTTATTCAGATATTCAGGATACCAGGCGAGTACATTCTCTGATTATTTTATAACTTGCTTAGGATTATATTCCTGCTCTTGATTACCTTATTTGATGCTGTTACGATATTATTACGAATTGGTACTATATGGATTCCTACATTGAGATGTTATCCCCCTCGGGAGCATCGGATACTTCATGTCATGTGTTTCATGTACATCATGTATTCCTCGCTCTCATGTTATTTATTTTTCTTATATACTTCATGTTCGTTCAAGCACGCTCGTGTACTCTCATGTGCTCTCATGTTCGGTCATTTTTCTCATGTATCTCATATATAACCTATACTTCATGTACACCCATTTATGGGCCTTCATGTGAAATTCATGTACACTCATTTATGAGCCCTCATGTATACTTCATGTGCACCCATCTATAGGCTTTCATGTGAAAATTATGTACGTAACATAACTTGTCTGGATCCTTGTTTATTGATTGGGGTATGGGGGAGTATAAATAGTCATGTGAACAATTCCAAAGTAGTATAACCATGTGAGCCTCTTTAGTATATTCATGTGCAATTCCAGTCGTTCACATGTCGACTTTGTACTCTACATCACTAGTCACTGATAGTTCTCTACTTATAGTAGATATTTCCATTACAGTTCTCTCTTTTACATTATGTACATTCTTTCAGTTTTATGTATCGTACACTCTTACATGTTTATATTTCTAACCTGTTATGATATGTGTGAGATGTATTGTGCTCGCTCATGTCCTGATTGGACCTGTTGAAAATATTACAGAGGACAAGGATGAGGCTCTGGTGTCTACCTATTTTGGTGCAGCTATAGACAACACTTGTGATTTGGACCCACTTGCAGTAGAGGATCTGACACCAGTGGTTTAGACTGCTAGCTTAGACTCTTACCTTATCTTTTCTCATTGATACATTATTGTATATATTGGAAGTTTGTTTTATCTGGATGTTGTGGAGATGTTATCATAGACACTTAGACTTCTATCTATTGTATCTCTTGTGTGGGTTCGTTTTATATCTATCTATCTTATCGTATTCTACCTTACATGTGATTGAGACTGTATTCTGCTATGTCACCTCCATTCAGAGTGTATATACTGTGCAGGTACCTTATATTGTTAGATGATTGATCTAGGACAGCGTTCTACCACCGACACTGCGGCATAGGCTGGACGTACCCACTTGTGCCCTTACTCTAGGGTGCGGGTCGTGTGACGTTTTTAGTGGTGGCCTATGCAGGTCGAGTTTATGTTGTGGCATCCGAACTAGAGTATCACTACAGCCTGCAGTAGGATTAGAATATATTTTTGAAGGTACTCAATCACAGTTAGGATTCCTTGAGAGATTCTTGGAACGACCCTTGAGAATCTTATTTAAACTTCAATTTGAAATCCTTTCCCTTGTTTTGTTCGCTCTCACTCCTTGATTATTGAATTTGATTTTGATGGATCGTTGTTGATTTTTGATTTTCCTATCAAGATGAATTTTATAGCCTGAGTTACGATATTTTCTGATAACATATGTTAACGGGAATAACAAGGATGGTAAAACGTCTACTTGATTATGGAACTAGTAGTTTATCGCAGCCATATTAGCTGGTGTGACGGGAACATAGAGACCTGACTTCGGATATACGTATCTTGGTTATGAGATTTAGAATTTCTTACAGCCATACTAGTCGGCATAGCGAGATTTCCAGACGACATGATTGTAGAGGTGCATACCCCAGTTATAGAATCTATCGTTTATCGTAGCCTTGCTTACTGGCATGGCGAGGACTCTGAGTAACATGATTTTGGACAGACGCATATGATTATCAGATTGTATCTTGAGAAGGTTTCTAAACATATCATCTCTATCGTACCCTTCTGTTGTTATAAAATTGTATTCCATCATCAAATAACTTAGGAGTAGGTATATTTTAGTTTTGTAGAGCTTATTCATATGTAATTCTTTCATAGTATAATGATATAATGACTTGTAGAGTGGCTGTACCCTAGAGATGATAGTTAGCATTGGTATTAGAATAATAACCCATTGTAGATGTTTCTCCTGTTATTTATAATACCTACCAATTTTTATATAGGATGTTAGTCTGCCCTATAGCCTTGATGATTTATTATTATTTTTCCCTTATCCTTTCCAGTAAGGCACCCATGACTAGAGCCTGTCCTTGAGTATAGTTGTAGTTTCACCTAAGATTGAGAGGTCTATGTATATAGATAGATACAGATGATATTGGCATATGGATATGGGTTGGTTGGTATCTATAGGTCATTGTTGTATAGGGTATTGACATGTTGTTTAGCCTATATTTGGTTAACTTTTCTATTTTAGTTAAGTTTCCTTTGTGTTGATTTAAGTTATGTTTGATCAACCATTATAGGCAGTGTGTAGACCCTTCATTAGAGACCCTATTCCCTTAGTTCAGACTTGTACAAGTTGTTTACTGCACTCACCATTTCATTACTTACCATGTTGCATCATAGATTTCACTGGACTATTGTTCAGACCCCAATTATTGCCTCACCAATATAACCATCAACCCCTTATCATATTTTGTATATATAGAGAGTTAGTATCATGCATATTAGAGGTCTGCACTCGTCCTTACTTTCTGTACATGGTGAGATACTGTACCTCTTAGCATTTTACTTTATTGATAGCCTTACAATACCCTTCATTATAACCTGCAGTACCTACCCTACAGTGGAGTTTAAACCTTTTGGGCATGGTTGTTCAGTCCATTTAGGATAGTCGTATACATTGGGGATATAATGTGGGTTGTTAATAAGAGACGTTGTATACATTGGGGATATAATGGTGACATACTGTATGCTCTATTAGCGACGTTGTTTAGCGACGGAATGAAATTTCGTCGCTAACTATATAATATAGCGACTCCTTTCTAATAACGTCGCAAAACGTCGCTGAATAGCGACGTTCCGCGACAGTAGATACAGTATGTCGCGGAATAGCGACGTTCAGCGACTTATTATTAAAATATTAAAATTCTTGCGACGGTTAACGACGTCCGCTGTTGACGTCGCTAACTTTTTTTTACTTAAGGCACAGGACTCCTTTTCCCCCCTTACTCGAAAGCTCAAAAACTCGAAAAAGGATTTCCCTCTCCCCCCCGGCGACTCCCCCTCCCGGCGACTCCCTCCCCCCCGTCGAGCTCCTCCTCCCCCAATCCGAGCTACTCCTTCTCTCCGGTAAACCCTAACCTAATTCCTCCTCCTCCTTCTCTTCCCCCCCCACACACACACAGAGACACACACACACACACACACACATAGACACACGCACACACGGAGGGTGACACACCAAGTATTTGTGTAAATGCCCAATAGGTCATTTAGAATCCTAATTTTAGTTTTGTGCATAAATGAGGGTAGGTTAGTCATGGTTAAGGTATCCCAATTGGTTTTCATATGGATTCCTATATATCTATGTATTTTTGACCCACAAATCATGTATATATGTAAATATATATAAATTGGTATATATTTATGTATGTGGACTATTTTAGATAAAAGTTTATAAATATATAGTGTGTACGGTTGTGTCTTGTGTGGGAGTGAGAGAGAGGGAAGCATGGCAAGTTATTGGATATCCATTTGGCCTTTGGTTTGTGTGTTTGTGGCTTGGATTGGTGGTTGGTTGTTTGTGGTTATGTGTGTTTGTTTGAAGAAAGGGATTAGATGTTTTAATAGTGTGTTTGTGCTTGTGATGAGATGTGTGAGTGTATGATTGTGTTTTTTTAGTGTGTGTTTGAGGAAAGAGAGGTTAGATGTGGTAGTGTGGTAGTATGGTAGTGTGAGTGTGAGTGAAGAGGGATATTGAGATAAGTGTTAGAGTGTGTGTGTGTGTGTGTGTGTGTGTGTGTGTGTGTGTGTGTGTGTGTGTGTGTGTGTGTGTGTGTGTTTGAGAGTGAGAAAGGTGAGAGGGATTTAGATGTGGTAGTGAGTGTTGTGTGTGTGTTAGAGAGGGTATGATAGAGTAGCAAGAGGGGGAAACAAGTGGCTACAAAGGCAGCAGCAGCAGCAGCTTGTGCTGCAGGGTAGTAGCAGCAGTAGCTGCAATGCCAGCAGCAGCTGCTTACAGCAGTAGCAAGAGCAGTGAGGGCAGCAGCTACAATAGTGACTGGAAGCTAGTGTCTCTTATTATGTTGGGGGGGTGTGGTTTTGTTTTAGGATGAGTATATTAGTGTCTACACATAAGTTAGTATCCTAAGTTAGATATTTAGGATAGTATCTTAGGCACTAATTTAATATCTTGTTTAGGATGTTAGTATCCTAGAGTTAGATAGGTTAGTTAATATCTTAGGATACTAGAAGTTAGTATCCTAGATAGGTTAGTTAGTGTCTTGGATAGGTTAGTTAGAATCCTATTTATCCTAGATAAGTTAGTATCATAAGTTAGATATCTTAGGGTAGTTAGATTATGCTAATATCTTGAGGGTATCAAGATAATAGGATATTAGGATATGGGCTAGAAGTTAGTACCCTAAGTTAGTATCTTGGCTAGAATTTGGTATCCTAGGATAGTTAGGTATCCTAGTATCTTAAGACTGTCCTAGATTAGTCTATGGTAATTGGATACCATATAGGGTATATCTCTATGTAAATATTAGATTATCTTAGGAGTGTTGGCATATAGTTAGAACGGTAGAGTTAGTATCCTAAGGTATCTAAGGTACTAGCAAAGTAATGAGAATTACCTGTAGCCTAAGGACAAGGTTTTAGCTAAGGTAATGGATATGATGTTAAGGCAGGTAGATAGATACTAGCCTAAGGTAGATGGTAATATCTATTAGCCTAAGGTATTGAGTTATCTACTAGCCTAAGGGTAGGATATTACTAGGATATGGTATTATCTAGTATCTAAGGTAAAGTGGATGTTAAGGTATTAGTAACCTAGACTAAGGTATTGAGATTCCAACTTAAGGTATTGGTATTGGGATACCAATAGTAATAAGGTAAAGGGTACCTTGGTAGGTAATGACTAGAAATAGGATATTTGACTTAGATTTGACCTTGTTTGACCAAGGTTGACTATTTTGACTGAAAGTCAAAGTAGAGTCAATATCTGACCTAGATTGGACTAAGAGTTGACAAAGTCAACTATAGGTCAACCCTTGACCTAGTTTGACCTTGTTTGACTTTGTTTGACTTAGCTTGACCTAGTTTGACTTTGGTTGACTTAGTACACCCTAGTTTGACCCAGATTGCATATCATGTACTAGAAATCAAGCCTAACATTGTTATTAGTAACTGTCCGCTACTAATGTGTGTCCCATAATAAGACATAATATACGAATTTGTACCTATTGGATAATGTGTGTCCATCTTTGGAGAATTATTTCCAAATGGATACGAATTACTACTTGCGGAATCGTTCATGGATGTACAATCGTCGCGCTGATGATATGTGTGGTGTGCTGGATGAATACATAGCGGGAGTAGAGCAGTTCTTGCAGTTTGCTAAGGCGCTCCCTCAGTACATGGACGGCACCAAAATTAAGTGTCCGTGTGTGAAATGTCATAATGTGAAATATTATCCAGAAGTGGAAGTGACATATCATTTGTACTCGAGGAATTTCACGCCTAATTACTATCAGTGGACTGCACACGGAGAGCTTGTGTCTTTAGCATCAGAGCCGGAGCCTTATGTTGAGCCGTATATGCATGCGGGACCTAATTTTGTTTCAGATAATTATACATACGACGATGGGTGCGTGAACATGGTTTTCGATGCTGCGGGGCCTAGTTTCGTTCATGATGCAGCTGGGGAGGCATCGAATTTCGATGCTGCAAAGTTCATGGAGTTGCTGGAGAATGCAAGGACTCCATTGTATCTTGGTTGTGAGGATTATTCCCCGTTGGAGGTGGTTACAAGACTGTTGAGCATTAAGTCAAATTTTAACATGTCGCAAGAATGCTACAACCGAGTGTTAGAGTTGATTATAGAGATCTTGCCGGCGGGTGCTAAGTTACCTAAAGACTTCTATCGGTCTAAGAGAATGGTGAGATCGCTCTGGATGGGATACGAGAAAATTGATTCTTGTCGCAATAGGTGCATGCTGTACTACAAAGACGACAAGGTCGCAGATGTATGCAGATTTTGTAGTATTTATCGCTATAAGACAACTAGTACAGGAAGGTCTACCGGTACAAGAAGACCGACCGATTCAATGCACTACTTGCCTTTAATGCCGCGGTTACAAAGATTATTTATGGTGAAAGAGACGGCCGAAAATATGAGTTGGCACATGCGAGAACAAATTGAAGGAGTGTTGGATCACCCATCCGATAGAGAAGCGTGAAAGCACTTTGATCGAGTTTATCCTGATTTTTCTTCAGATCCGCGTAATGTCAGGTTGGGGCAATATTCTGACGGTTTTACTCATTTTGGTCTTTCGGGATCCTAGTATTCGTGCTGGCCTGTGATTGTCACTCCATTTAACCTACCGCCTTGGATGTGCATGAAGACTCAGTACATATTTCTAACCGTTATAATTCCTGGTCCAAACAATTCTAAGAGGAATATTGATGTGTACTTACAACCTTTGATAGATGAGTTGAATCAGTTATGGGAAGTAGGCGCTAACACGTACGATGTTTCCAGGAAACATAATTTTTAGATGAAGGCAACCCTTATGTGGACCATCAACGACTTTTCGGCCTATGGAATGTTATCTGGATAGAGCACTCAAGGCCGTCTCTCATGTCCGTATTACATGGAACGTACTAAGGCTTTTCGTTTGAAACACGGAGAAAATCGTGCTTCTTTGATTTTCATCGGCAATTTCTGCCAAAAGATCATTCGTTCAGAAGGAATAAGAATGCATTCCGTGCCGGCGTTGTAGAGAAGGGTGATCCACCGCCAAGGTGGTGCGGAGCCACGATATGGAAGGAGGTTAGAGATTTTCTAAGTGCTATCAAAGATCCTACAATTGGGTACAAGTGCGATGGATTTGGTAGAGATCATAACTGGACAAAGAGGAGCATATTCTGGGATCTGCCATACTGGAGTACCAATCTGATCAGACATAATCTTGATGTCATGCATATTGAGAAGAATGTGTTTGATAACATAATTAATAATGTGATGGATGTAAAGGCAAAAACGAAAGATAATCCCAAGGCCCGGTTGGACTTAGAAGAAATATACAAACTCTCTGCGTTGTATTTGATATAGCAGAATGGAAAATAGTTCCTGCCGAAGTCAATTTTTTCGCTGGACAAGGAGGATAAAGTGAGACTTTGACGGTGGATCCAGGGCCTAAAATTTCCAGATGGATATGTGTCAAATCTGAGAAGATGTGTCGATCCGAAGGAAAATAAATTGACGGGTATGAAGAGCCACGACTGTCACGTATTCATGGAGAGGTTAATTCCGATTGCATTTCGGGAATTCTTACCGTAGGCAGTTTGGGATCCATTGGGTAGCTTAGCATATTCTTCAGGGATCTTTGTTCTAAAAAATTGCCCGTTGATCGTCTAGAAATGCAAGAGAAGGACATTGCTGTAACACTGTGCAAGCTAGAGAGGGTGTTTCCTCCTGGATTCTTCGACTCTATGGAGCATTTGCCGACTCATCTATCCTATGAGGCACGTGTTGGTGGACCCGTCGAATATCGATGGATGTACCCGTTCGAGCGACATTTGAATCACCTAAAAAGAAAGGTAAAAAATAAGGCACGGGTCGAGGGTTCTATTTGTGAAGCCTATGTTCTCGAGAAGATTATAAACTTTTGTTCGATGTATTTCAAGCCTCATGTTGCAACTAATAGAACGAGAGCTTCCAGAAACAACGACGGAGATCATGAATGTAATGATACAATACTGAAGGTATTCAATGCTCCAGGAAAGCCATCGGGTAAAATAAAGAAGAGATATCTGAACGATGATGAGCTAAGGGCTGCTCAGGTGTATGTATTACTCAACTGCGACGAGGAGGAAGTAGAAAAACTGGAGGGGTAAGTAATTAATACGTCTACATTATTTTAATAGTGTTGATTATTATACTATTACATTAATTGAACGATGTTGTTTTCAGCATATTTAATGATGATGTGAGGTCAGGTAGGCCACACATAACAGAAGAAGAACTAGAACAAGAAATGAGGCATTATTTTCCATCATGGTTGAGTGCATATGTAAGACTTGAGAACTCTGTAATTACCTTTCTGTATATGCACTTGATTGAGAATGAGCTTAATTTTTTTTCGTAATATTTAGATCGATTGTCCATACGCAAGACTTGGGAATGAGTCTATTAGAACGCTAGCCAAGGGACCAATTTATGCTACAAAAATATGGCCAAGCTACTGTGTTAATGGGTTTAGGTTCAAGTCAACAACTTGCCCGATCAAAGACAACTTTGTGGATCTCGACTCCACCAAAAATAGCTATTTGTGTATCAGATCTTCGAACTACAAAGATGTTGATGCGGGCAACGATTTCTATGGCGTGCTATGGGAGATCGTGGAGTTGACATATAGTTATGAAATAGAGCCTGCTAAGATTGTGTTATTCAAGTGTAATTGGTTCGATCCGATTGAAGGTCATGGTTGGAAAGTAGACAAGCACGGTCTTGTGGATATAAACTATCGGCGTCGATATCAAGCCTACGAACCATTTGTCCTATCAAGTCAGGATCAGCTCGTGTACTTCACAAGTTAACCTAAACGGGGAACAACAAGGTCGGACTGGTGGGCAGTATGCAAGACCAAAGCTAGAAATAACTTTGAGGTTGATGGTAGAGCTTATCAAGAGGATGAACTACTTGTAACAAATATTATAGAAGTCGACACGACGGAAGTTCCTCATTACACATCTAATTGTGTAGAAGAAGTAGAACTATCTGAAGAGGAAGATGCAAATGAAAGTGAAGATATAGAGGAGGAAGAAGAAGAAGAAGAAAAAGATGAGCTAAACGAACTAGATGAATTTTAAGAAGGGATTAAATCAGTACGTTTTTTTTATCATCATATTTGACACTTTAGTGACACTTTTATCATATAAATCTATGACACTTTAGTGACACTTTTATCTGTGACTATGATATTTTTCAAAAATCTGTGATGTCTATCATATAAATATGTATTTTTGTTTTATTGTCATATGTTATTATCAGGTACGACTAGACCATCTGGACGATGCGGAGGATTTTATATTAGGCAGTCCCGTCTGCCTCGGGCTGGGGATGGAGATTCCGTACCCTCATCCTCAGCTCCGTGTACGCCATTGTACCGTTCTGTTTCCGGTCCATTATCGGGACAGAGCAGTCCCAGCAGGTTGACGACTCCTCCATCGTCGTCCAGCGTTCCTTATCCCGTATCCAGCATTCCTGATCTCGTGTCCAGCATTCCTAATCCCGTATCCAGTATTCCTCCTACCGACGGCTCCATGGGGGGAGCCGACGCCGAGCATATAGAGGACGACGATCAGACTGATCCTGCCCAGGAAAGAGGTGAGAGCGACCCTCCATGCGCTCCCCCGGGCGAGACGCGTATGAAGATTTGGACAGACGGACTTACAAATTAAGTTAATTATTTAATATATATTTCTCAAATGATTATATGTATATATATATTCATGAGAATTATTATTGTATAGATATCGGCCTCCTGCAGTACAGAGACAGCTGGGGGTATTTCTGAGGCAGAACTATGGTGGGCCTTGGATTAACTACTAAGATGCTCCCGCAGATATGAAGGCCTTTTGGTTCGCCCACATCAAGGTAAAAAATTTGTTTATTTTTAAATTTTAATAATCATTTGTGTATATTATACAACTTTTCTATTTTACTTCTTGTAGAGGACCTATTTCTATCCACCACTCCGGGCGGCGAAGATCGAGGGCCAATTTTCTGCCGTCGCAGGCAAGCTCATCCGTGATGCGATCCACGACCAGAAGTCTCATGATCGCTCCGGAAAGCCGATCCACGGTTGGATCACGCCAGAGCAGTGGAATGCGATGAAGGCTAGATTCGGCGAGGCCAGGTACCAGGAGCGGTCTGACAAGGCCAAGGTGGCGCGGTCGAATGCCGGTAAGTGGTATGGTGGCTCCATTCCGATGACGGAGCATTTTCGTCATCTGGTACGTTTTCTATGACGGACATCATTTTATATATAGTTGGATAGAATGTTTAATACTAATAATAGATAATATATTTTAACAGGTAAAAAAGGATGAGGACCCCAACACGATGACCGTCTTCCTGGTCACCCATCGGAAGGCTGCGGAGTTCATTGACGAGAGGGCGACGCAGGCATATGTACGTTCTATTCTTTATATTAATTTACTATAATTTAGAAAACAGAAAAATAGATATCAATATAGACCTATACGTTCATGAACGCTCTCATGTTATTCATGTTCTTCATGTTCGTTCATGCACTCTCGTGTACTCTCATGTGCTCTCATGTTCGGTCATGTTTCTCATGTATCTCATGTATAACCTATACTTCATGTGCACCCATTTATGGGCCTTCATGTGAAATTCATGTGCATTCATTTATGAGCCCTCATGTATACTTCATATGCACCCATCTATGGGATTTCATGTGAAAATCATGTACGTAACATAACTTGTCTGGATCTTTGTGTAATTATTGGGGTATGGACACTACAAGGAATTTTGCTTATAGTGACGAAAGTCAGTGACGAAATGAATATTCAGTCACTAGTAAAAGATTAATTATGTTGGATTAAGAAAAACGTTATCAATACTATTTCTGACGGAATAAATATTTAATGGTGACGGATTATGCAGTCACTAAACTTTATTTAATTATTAAATAAGAAGATAGACGTGAAAATTTTAAATATATTTAATGAAAGAAATTAGCAACTTTTAAATCAGTCACTAATAAAAAATAGTTTAATATTAAATAATAAATTTAATAGACAAAATAATCTAATTGTTTTAAATATTTATGGGACCGAGTTAGCGGGATTGAAAATTTGGACGCTACATTTTTCTTACCCGTGCCATCATTTTTTCCTTTACAGAATATTTGGCCATAAATGGTGTATGATTCTCTACCCCTCTAAAATTTTCTCTTCCTCTCCTCCTCCTCTCATCCTTCTCTAGGTCATGAGGATTTTCTTCTCCTTGTAATTCTCTCATCTCTTCCGTTATTTATTCATCTCCTCATTCTCTAATAATTTTTTTGTTTTGTTTTAAAGGTCCTCATCTAGAGAGGTCAGCAGAGTTCAATTCTCTTCGACCACTCTAGGTCAGTGGAGTTTAACCTTTTTTTACCACTTTTCGTCCAGGAAGGAAGTCCCATCGGCTCCATGGAGAAATCCCACCGGCTCAAGTAAATTTTAAAACCCTAACCATAATTTTCTTTCCCTATTTACGCTATTTTTATATTCTTTAATTGTTTGTTTCTACAATTTTCTAATTTTATTTGTGTAGGAATGTGACTATATCTTTTTAGTGACATGAGATATTGGAATTGCGACAAAGAGCGTATGTCCAAGCACTAGGACCGGAGAAGCAAAATCGAGTACGTGGTCAGGGAGTTGGTGTGACGCAAAATCGAGTTCCTTATCATGTTTCATCATTAAAATGTAGAACATCAATTTGTGTTGATGTACAATGTATTTTTTTGTTAATAGCAGACTTAACTTTGTTTTGGAGTATATTTTATTTTTTGAGTTGTTTGTCGAATCTGATGAATATATTATTTTTTGCTTCAAATTTTTTTTAGTAAGAGTCCACTTATACTATCTTGGATGAAGAAATTATGATTTCAGCAGAATATGGTAGAAAGAAATTAGCTTCTACTTATGGATCAAGTAGTAATGACTGATTTACTATATTATTAATGACATATCAAATAATTAGGAATTTGGTTCAAAAAATTATAATTTTATTAACGATCCAACATTAGTGACTAACCTATTAATTAGTGATAGTTTTATTAATAACCAAACAATAATGAATGATTATTATTAGAAATAATTATTAATGACCAAACATTAGTGACTGACATATTAGTTAGTAATAATTTTTTTAATGACCAAACAATAGTGACTAACATATTAGTTAGTAATAATTATTAATGACCCAACAATGGTGACTGACTAATTAGTTAGTGATAAATATTAAATACTTTTTTATATTAAAATATAAATACTTATCTACGTGGCATGTTCAATTATAGTGACGGATTTAGGAATTCATCCGTCACTCGTAGTATTAATGTCGCTCGTAGTAGTGACTGACACTAACTCCGTTACTCATGTGTTTAGTACGTCACTAATATCATTTCTGACGAAGTTCAGTCACTATTAATATATATTAGTGACTGATCTTCGTCGTAACTATAAGCAAATTTTCTTGTAGTGGGGGGAGTATAAATAGTCATGTGAACAATTCCAAAGTAGTATAACCATGTGAGCCTCTTTAGTATATTCATGTGCAATTCCAGCCGTTCACATGTCGACTTTGTACTCTATATCACTAGTCACTGATAATTCTCTACTTATAGTAGATATTTCCATTACAGTTCTCTCTTTTACATCATGTACATTCTTTCAGTTTCATGTATCGTACTCTCTTGTATGTTTATATTTCTAACATGTTATGATATGCGTGAGATGTATTGTGCTCGCTCCTGTCCTGACTGGACCTGTTGAAAATATTACAGAGGACGAGGATGAAGCTCCGGTGTCTACCTATTATGGTGCAGCTATAGACAACACTTGTGATTTGGACCCACTTGCAGTAGAGGATCTTCCATAAATGGTTTAGACTGCTAGCTTAGACTCTTACCTTGTCTTTTCTCATTGATACATTATTGTATATATTGGGAGTTTGTTTTATCTGGATATTATGGAGATGTTATCATAGACACTTAGACTTCTATCTATTATATCTCTTGTGTGGATTCGTTTCGTATCTATCTATCTTATCGTATTCTACCTTAGATGTGATTGAGACTATATTCTGCTATGTCACCTCCATTCGGAGTGTATATACTGTACAGGTACCTTATATTGTTAGATGATTGACCTAGGACAGTGTTCTACCGTAGACACTGCGGCATAGGCTGGACGTATCCACTTCTCGTGCCCTTACTCTAGGGTGCGGGTCGTGACACAATGGCACCTGTAGAGGGGGGTGAATAGAGTACATCGGAGAATATTTATCAATTAAAAAATTAACTCTAAGCAGGTGAAGCAATATATATATAAAATAATTGCAAGTTAGTCAGTAAAATCAGGGCGAGAAAATAATACACAGAGACAGCAGATTTTATACTGGTTACCCTCGGTGAGGACTAGTCAAGTCTCGAGTACTCAACCCGGTGTTTGAATCCACTATTTGAAATAGAGATTACACCACGTGTTTTGCTCTGAAGAACATGCCAACTTCACCATCATCGTGTTTTTATCCGAAGCCCACAAACAAACTTCAACACCTTTCTAAAGAAAGTATTTATACACCAAGCTTGTACAACTCGAAACTCCTACTCGAAAACCACCAGCACTTAGAAGAATTGAGTTAACTTGGAGATTTGAAGTTTAAAACTTTGGGAATAGAATAGGAAGCTTAGAAATGAATAAAGAAGATAAAGATTGAATGTGTGTTGAGAAATGAAATTTTTTCTCTATTTATAGGTTTTTGTAGGACAGAGTTCATGCAGAACTTGGTACCCTAATGTTCAAAACTTCAAACGTTGGAGATCTAAAAGAATAGGTAAAGCTTCTGACCATGAGTGATTTGGTCTAACCGAGTTCGGGCAGAACTCTGGCCGAGTTTGGTTAGCCTGGTTCTAGGGCAGTTTTGGTTTAAGAAATGGTTTGGTTTATGAATTGGTTTAGAAATAGATTTGGTTTGGTTTAGGATAGAATCAAGATAGGTTTGGTTTAGGATAGAGTCAAGGATAGACTTCTAATTGCCAGTGATCCCGATTCACAAATATTCTAGACTCAATAAATAGAAAAATACAGAATAAATATAAAATCTCATAAATGATGCAATCTGCATTCTTCGTTTCTTTTCATATCGAGATCGAAGTTTAAGACACTTATCGAAATCGGTTTGACTATGGCTAAATGTGCCAAAAATCTCCCCTATTTTGATAATGTGACAAAACTTATGATTGATACTTAAAGAATGATTTAGCTTGAAGTGGAAGTAGACTTGATGAGTACGGAAGGTACGGTAGTAGCTTTTTGTACGATCAAGTCTTATTACTCCCTCGTAATAAAATATTCTGCTGAAACTATATCTGTAGAGTCTTAAACCAACATTCTTTCAAACCAAATTAGTAATACTATGAATAAGCATCAGAAATCTGAAGTTGTAGCCAAGATGAATTAAATCAATCTTATGATAATCAATCTTATTAATTATTAATCTTACTCCCCCATTTTGTTATAATAGCAAAATGCTATAGCAATATTATGAAACCATAAAACATAAAAGATGACATGCATGGAATAATGGAAATACTAGCATAAACTGCAAAGAGTTTTGCATACATCAAAAAAGAAGCTGAAAAAGTCATAACTGATAATGCTTGAAAGAAGCATTTATCACTAATACATGCATAAAGTTAAAACTTAACAAAATGTCACTGAACTATCACAAGGAAAAAAATATCCTCAACTATCATCCTCATTATCATCAACAACTGCAGCACCAGCAGCACTAGAAGGACCGGTCTCAGCAGATCGGCTGGGGTCATATCGAGCGGCAGTAGAATCAAAGTAACGCTGTACCTCACGTTCATCAATGCGATAGCCAAGCCTAGATGGATCACGAACCATAGGAATGGGGCCTCTAGGGTTGTGAGCAAGGCTATATGACAAATCATGAACTGTATTCGAGATGGCCTGGAGCTGAAGGGTAGTACGAAAATCCATAGCTCGAAACTGATCTAGCATGAGAGTATGAAGGGACTCAAGAGTAACACCGACAGGAGGATGAGTAGCCTGAGAATCAGTGGAAGTGGGAGTGACTATAGGAAGTGGAACCTGTACATGCTGAGCTGGGCGACGATACTCATGAAGATAGGCATGAGCATCATCCTCAGCATAGTCCTCAAGACTGACCTCAAAATGTTGAAATATGATAGGAAGATACATCACGTATAGAAGGCATCGCGAGGAATTCTTGCGAAAACGATCCATAGCGGAGATGATAGTCTTCGGTAGACTGAAGAGAACATGGAAGTGAAGATGATAAATTCCCGAGAGTTCCATGTAAAAAATTTGATCTATGGCAGTGTTCTTAAGAAGAATAGTAGAGAACACCATGCGATGGAGATCATAAAAGTAGTTGTTCTAAACAACGAGAGACAAACCGAGCGATCTCCCTCTTCATGCCATTCTACCAGAAATGCTGACGGATGTCTCGGTACATCTTCGTGCCACCGGAATAAATGGAATACTGTGAACTGTGAGCCTCTGCCATGATCTTCTGTCTAATATCACCACTGGGTACACAAAGTTACCTTCCATATCGGAGTGTACCATCCTCATGAATGCATAAGTTTGCTCTCCGTCCTGCTACATATTCTGCTCTAAGCCGCTGAAGCTTAGAATACGTTGATTGTGCCATCTTGATCCTTTCAACTATACTAGACTGAACTTACATGCTGGCCATCAATGCCACATTGGTAGGGAGAACTATCTCTATCCCCATCTTCTGAAGATCGGCTAACAATTTTGGTTGCGCTGTTAGGAAATAAACTCTAGCTCTTCTGCTCAATGCATCTGCTACTACGTTGGCCTTCCCATGATGATATTGCAGGTTGATGTCATAATCCACAAGTAGCTCTAGCCATCTCCTCTGATGCATGTTAAGATCCTTCTGAGTAAACACATACTTAAGATTCTTGTGGTCGGTAAAACTCTCCATCCGATCTCCATACAAATAATGCCTCCACAACTTAAGTGCAAAAACCATCGCTGCTAATCCCAAGTAATGGGTTGGGTAATTCCTCTCATGATCATGAAGCTGACATGACGCATAAGCTACTACCTTACAATGTTGCATCAATACGCATCCCAATCCTCTGCTTGAAGCATCACAATAAACTGAAAATCCGCCAGTCCTATCTGGAAGCGTAAGAATGGGGGCCGTCATTAATCCTTGCTTCAACCTCTCAAATGAACTCTGACACTCTACTGTCCATGTAAACTGCACATCCTTATGGTCAACCGCGTCATGGGGACTAAAATCTGAGCAAAATCTGATAAGAACCGCCTGTAATAGCCGGCCAATCCTAGGAAACTTCGAACATCTGCGACGGTACTGGGAACTGGCCATGTCTCTATAGCTACTATCTTCTGGGGGACCACTTCGACTCCACCTCTTGTGATGATGTGACCCAAGTATGATATGCGGTCAAACCAAAACTCGCACTTACTGAACTTCGCGTACAACTGGTGGTCCCTGAGAATCTGAAGAACTACACAGAGATATTGCTCATGCTCCACCTCACTCTTGCTATAGACCAAGATGTCGTCTATAAACACTACCACGAACTGGTCCAAATAGGGCATGAAGATACGATTCATGTGGTCCATAAATACGGCTGGCGTATTGGTCGCTCCAAATGGCATAACAAGGAACTCCCAATGTCCATACCTTGATCTGAATGCTATCTTCGGGATGTCTTGCTCTCTAACTCTGATATGATGGTACCCCGACCGTAAATCTATCTTTGAAAATACTGATGCTCTATTGAGTTGATCGAATAAATTATCTATCCTTGGTAGAGGATATATGTTCTTGATTGTTACATAGTTCAAGGTACGAAAATCAACACATAATCTTGACGTACCATCCTTCTTTTTCACAAGAAGCATCGGGGCTCCCCAAGTTGATCCACTAGCACGAATGAATCCCTTGGTTCTGAGTTCTTCAATCATCTTGTGCATGATCTCTAACTTTGATGGTGCCATCCTATAGACTCTCTCTGACACTGGTGCCATCCTTGGAAGCAAATCCATAGTGAACTCTATCTCTCTCTGGCGACATGCCTGGAAGCTCTCTGGAAAACACATCTGGCAATTCTTTAACGACTCTGGAAAACTGAACTGCCTCTGTTACTGCCATCTGCAAGACTGGAAGAGAAGGTTCTACTTCGCCCTTAGAGAATGAAAATTCTACCTCACCGGAAATACCAAAAATAATTTTGCCAATATGGCAGTTTATTCTTGCGTATTGTTCCTTGAACCAATCCATTCCTAGAACCGCATCATAGTCGGCCAACAAAAATTCTATCAACCTAGCGGGAAACTCTCTACCGTTAACTATGATTCAACATGAGGAAAACAATCTATCTACTCCCGCAAGACCGTTACTAGTAAGTATATTGAGCCTTACTCCATTAAATAAATAAGGGTTCAGGTGCTTGAAGTTGTTGGCTGTATTGTTCCCTTGGTAACCAACTCTGCCCATGGCATCTTATACTGTCAGGAACAGGGCATCGTCCCGACGATCTTGTGATGCAAGCAATTCCCGGATGAGTCCCACTAGGGTTCCAATATCAGGCTCTATAGGCTGGACGGGTTGAACTGGGGGCTCTGGATCCCCGGAATACATGACTCGGAAGGCTGCTCCAGAGTGTTGGGCTTGATCCCCAGGTTGTTGCTGGTTCAATGGAGGTGCTCTGCCGGGCTGATCGGCAGGACCAGGAACAATGCCACTGAAGAAATGACATGGAAAACAATAAGGAAGGACCAAGTGTCACCCCTAGTTTTCAAGAACAGGGGTATTTTGGTCATTTTTTATTTTAGAATATTTTTAGATTTATTTTATTATTTATGATATTATTTTGGGGTTATTTGAGTCGGGTTCGAATTTTAACTCAATTCGACTTGTATCGGGGACCCGGGATAGCTTTGACTCTAGTGGGACCCACTCATTAGTTAGACCTGGCCCACATGACAATATTTAAGTTAGTCTGGCTAGACTAAATATTCATGACTAGGTTGGATTAATTAGAGACTCAAACTAGACTAAATTAGCCTCAAACTAAAACCTATTTTAATTTAAATCAATAGGAGTCATGGAGGGGTATTTTAGACTTTACAAAATAGGGGACACCTTGCCATTTCATGGCCGGCCACAAGAGGAGGGGAATGAGTCATTCTCATTTGTTATTATCCATAAATATTCTCTCTTATTCTTTTCCAAATTTGAGAGGAACCTCCATTGATTTTATCTCCAAATCAATCCATTCTACCACCAAATCTTCTTTATTTCTTCTCTACTCTACGAAAAGAGGGTGCTAGCCAAGTTTGGGAGGATTTGGCTTTGGTTCGTGTCCATTTGGAGATCCCTTCGTGTCGGTGCCGTATCGGAAGGAGTTCTTTTGGATTTCACCTTCCGGAAGGTGAAATCCACCCTCTATTTCAATCCTACATGCATATATGATTATTTTGAACCCATAGAAATGATCCCCATAGTTGTGTCTCCATTTATGTCCATTTCGTGTCCATTTGGATCTATTAGGAGTGTACTTGTTGTACTTTGTGTCCATGTGGAAAACCCCCAATATTGGACACTTGTGTTTAAATAATTTAATACATATTTTAATATTAGATTTTTATATGTTAGAGATGTGTTATTGCTTGTTATTATATTTTTCTCCATGTATCATAATATATATACAAGTATTTATATTATTGAGTGTATATATATATATATATATATATATATATATATATATATAAAAATATATATATATATATATATATATATATATATATATATATATATATATATATATATATATATAGGGATAAGATGGACTGTTAGATATTAGCTCCCTTTCACTTAGCCATTTTTCTATATTAGTTAGCCCTTGTTAGATAGAGTTTGCTACCAAGTTGTTAGATATTTGTTAGTTAGAATTTGTTTGTAGATGTTAGCTTATATATTAGTACAAGTTAGGATACGAGATGTTAGATTTGAGAGTTGTGAACCTAGTGGGGTGTGTTTAGTGAGTGTACTAGACAAGTTAGTATCCTAATAGAGCTAGTTTGGTTGGATAGTATTAGGAGAGTGGTATCTCAAGATACCATAGGGTGTCTCATGATACTTTAAGGTAATTTTAAGAGTAACCAACATAGGGATAAGATGGACTGGATGGGCTAGATACCTAGATTTATGGGTTGGCAATATCTAGATAGGTTAGTGTCTAGCTACCCTAAGAAGCCCAGGTCAGTCTATCATGGTTAGGAAGGTTGCCTATTAATCGGGGCAAGGTATTGGAAATACTTTGTGAAGGGTAATAGGTAAGGTTAAGGTAATTACCTAGAAGCTACGGTATGAGTCTAAGGTGTTAGGATATGGTTAGAAATTGATTGTCTTGGTTGGTAATGGTTAGGATTAGTGCTCTTAGACTAGTTTTGACCTCGGTTGACCGTTTTGACCAAAAGTCAACGAAAGTTAACCGAAAGTCAAACATAGCCTAAAAGTGACTAGAATTGACCCGAAACCAAACTGGAGTTGACCAGTTGACTGAAAGTCAACAGTTGGTCAACATTAGCCTAGTTTGACCTAGGGTTGACCAAGGTTGACCAGTTGACCAAAAGCCAACTGTAAGTCATTATTTGACCCAGTTTGACCTAGTTTGACTTGGATTGACTTCCTGTGACCTATTATGACCTAGTATGACCTAGTATGATCTAATATGACCTAGTATGACCTACTTTGACCTAGTTTAACTTAGACTTGCATATCATGACTTAATTAGTTTTCCTTTCATTATTAAACCATGTTTTGACTTATAGTATCTCATCTTTAGGTCTGTGATTACTCTGAGCATCTGTTCACCTTATCAGTTCAGGACCACAGGCGAGTACATTCACTGATAGTTTTTATTGTCTTGATATCTCCTATATTCGATTCAGTTGTAGTGACTTACTTGATTTCCAGACACGATGGTTTACGGACTAGTATATATTGGATCATGACATGAGATGTTGTTCCTAGATTTTCTTAGTATATTGGTATATTTCTTGTCTTATTCCCTGTACTTGTATAGACACCGATTCCTAAGGAAACTTGCTACCCTCTTAGGGAATCCTGTGTCATGACGTGTCATGTTCGGATCTATTATACTATTCGGGGATGGAGAATTATTTGGGGCTATGTGATCAAAGCCACCCTGTCACTATATTCTTGTGCTTGCGCCACTCTCACCTCACGTAGGGTGTAGCGAGATCTTATTTCTTGTGCTTGTTATCCAGGTTGGCTCGCATAACCCTTTCCAGTAATTTTCATGTGATTGTCGGGCCAAGTGGATAGCCTGTCCTGTAACTTTCCTAAGCCGATCACATAACGCTCTAATAATTCATGGCACATTTTATATTTATTTTATCACATCATATATCCTTCTCAGTTCTACATTCAGTACTTTTCTCACCATGTTATGATATTCATTACTCACATGTTCTATATGATCTTATGCTAAACCTTGATTGGAGGCTAAGTTCTGTTCGGGAGAAGGGTTACAACCCCGGTCCTTGTTTGGCTTATGGGTTATAACTCGGCTTTCAAATAGCTCCCAAGTCATCCTATATCCTTGTCTTGTATTATATTATAATTGTCTCTTATAGAATTTGTCAATTTATATGGAACTGCTATTGGTGATTGTACTTGCTCATTTTTCTGACAGGATACCGTTGACATATTACAGATGATTCTGAGGCAGACTGCTCGACCAACTATGGGGTCGAGATAAATAGAGACTTAGTCCAGGACTATGGCCTGTTAGTTGAGCCACTAGACTTTGCACACCCAGAGTAGTATAGCTTAGTTAGGTTTGCCTGGATTGCGATCCAGCTAGTATTTTCAGACTGTAGTATTCTATATTATATTTTGTGACTCTATGATGTTGTTTATATCTTTGAGCTATGTTGGATCCTGAACTCATTTCCTATTTTCACTTCTATCATATTTCATGGGTACCGAGGGACTTCATGGGTACCGAGGGTATCCTGTATGCAGATGACTGGCTGGAGGATGTCCAACAGTGCCTGGAGTTAGCAGAGGTCCTGAAAGGGCTTTGGGTGACGTCTGCGGCGATTCAGTTTTTCGATATCGCCTTGACTTGGTTTCATACGGATCCTCATGCATCGGAGAGGGGTTTGACATGGGAGAACATCAGGCGACTCTTTAAGGAGAAGTTCTACCCCGATGTGGCTTTGACAGCTCTGGAGGGCCAATTCGTCGGATTAGTACAGGGGAACTCATCGGTGGACGAGTATGCAGCGGAGTTCTTCCGTTTGAGTAGGTTTGCACCAGATCTGATCCAGAATGAAGGGTATAAGGCCCACAAGTTCCGGAGGGGCCTTATTCATACGGTTCGTACTCGTACTTCTGGGCGATGCGATGCGACCTTCGAGCAGATACTAATGGAGGCACAGATAGCAAATGAGGACTTCGGCCTCAAGTCGAAGAGGGACACCGATGTTCTAGATACGAGCTCTAGTGCGGGGCCGGCGAAGCTCCCTCACTTCCAGCAGAGGCAGATTCAGCAGCAGCCTGAGTTAAAGATTCAGCAGGCACCAGTATGTGCCCACCAGCACCAGGGACAGGGCCAGAGGCAGACTACTCCGTGTGACTTCTGCGAAAAACCGGGGCACAGTCGGGAGGCCTATAGGAAAAGGTTGGGCGAATGTCTATACTGTAGGGCGCCCGACCACCAGCTGAAGGATTGCCACGTTTGTGGAATTCGATGAGGCCATGACAAAGTACAACAGGCTAGAGGAAGCCAGCAGGGGTGAGCTTTTGCCATGACAGTTAAGGACACTTAGGCAGTAGCAGGGCAGATTGCAGGTTCCAATCTTTCGATCTCATTTCCGTATTTGCCTCTTTATAACTGCCATAAAATTCGATTCAATCTGTTCCTTGTTAATTGATCAATTTTGTTCTGTTATTCTTGTGATATGATTTTGATTTTCCTTTGAGATAAGTCGTATGGGCTAGGTCGCTTCGATTGTGGGATTTTAGAGTCTTCTATGGTCATGTTAGCAGGCATAGTGAGGACATATAGTCGGATTATGGATGTATTTCTCGGGTGTGGGAATTTAAGGTTTTCGTACCCAAGCATGCGACAATACAAAAATTTTAAATACCATGATTCTAAAGGTCTGTACCTTAGTCGAGGACTCTGTGATTATCGTAGCCTTGCTCACTAGCATGACGAAGATACTGAGTATCATGATTTTGGACAGACGCATATGATTTTCGAACTGCATAATTTTAAATTAAGGTAATTTTGACTTTTGTAATTTTAATCATTTATTTATTGACATATAAATCATGATATAATTTTGGAGATTTTTTTATCATTTTAAAACTATTTAAAGTCAAGACTTGTGATTTTGATGTATTGCTAGTGAAACCCTAGAGACTGCTTGACCTAGAGCTTAACCACGTAATTATGATATTTTTTTTAATGTCCTTTCTGGCCTAAGAGTATTTTGGTCATTTGACCTCTTTGAATTATTTTAATATTTATTACATTGGTGATTGTTAATTTTGACTTTTGATAGGAGTGATTTTGTGTCGGTTTCGTGTCCGTATCGGACACGTATCAGTTTTTATTTACAAGTGTTTGATGTGCCTCAAAGAGATTTTTTTTATTGGTGATTTTTTTTAAAAAGTATTTGAATGAGATTATTTTCTATATGTGTTTCCTGTGATTGCCTTGTTTTAATTTCGAGGACGAATTTTTTTTAAGGTGGGTAGATTTGTCACCCCCAGTTTTCAAGAATAGGGATATTTTGGTCATTTTTATTTTAGAATATTTTTGAATTTATTTTATTATTTATGATATTGTTTTGGAGTTATTTGAGTCGGGTTCGAATTTCAATTCAATCCGACTTTTATCAGGGACCCGGGGTAGCTTTGACTGTAGTGGGACCCACTCATTAGTTAGACATGGCCCACATGACAATATTTAAGTTAGTATGGTTAGACTAAATATTCATGACTAGGTTGGATTAATTAGAGACTCAAACTAGACTAAATTAGCCTCAAACTAAAACCTATTTTAATTTAAATCAATAGGAGTCTTGGGGGGGGGGGTATTTTCGACTTTACATAATAGGGGACACCTTGCCATTTCTTGGCCGGCCACTAGAGGAGAGGAATGAGTCATTCTCATTTGTTATTATCCACAAATATTCCCTATCTTGTTCTTCACCAAATTTGAGAGGAACCTCCATTGATTTTATCTCCAAATCAATCCATTCTTCCACCAAATCTTCTTCATTTCTTCTCTACTCCATGAAGAGAGGGTGCTAGCCAAGTTTGGGAGGATTTGGCTTTGGTTCGTGTCCATTTGGAGATCCCTTTGTGTCGGTGCCGTATCGGAAGGAGTTCTTTTGGATTTTACCTCCCGGAAGGTAAAATCTACCCTCTATTTCAATCCTACATGCATATATGATTATTTTGAACCCATAGGAATGCCCACCATGGTTGTGTCTTAATTTGTGTCCATTTCGTGTCTATTTGGAGCTATTAAGAGTGTCCTTGTTGTACTTTGTGTCCATGTGGGAAACCTCCAATATTGGACACTTGTGTTTAAATAATTTAATACATGTTTTAATATTAGATTTTTTTTATGTTAGAGATGTGTTATTGCTTGTTATTATATTTTCTCCATGTATCATAATATATATACAAATTTATATTATTGAGTGTATATATATATATATATATATAAATAAATATATATATATATATATATATATATATATATATATATATATATAAATTATATATATATATATGAGATTGTTAAGCAATAAGCAAAAGCAGCAAAAAGCAGCAGCAGCTTGCGGCAGCAGCAGCTTGCGGCAACAGTAGCCAAAAGTAGAAGCAGCAGCAGCTTCTGCAAGCAGCAACAACAGTTTTTGCAAGCAGTGAGCATAAGCAGCAGCATAAGCAGTGTAATAAGCAGCAGCTTATTGACAGCTTATTAAGCTTTTAAGCCTTTAGTTTTAATACATTTAATCCCCTGTTTCCTTTAGAAATTAGCCCCCTTCCACTTAGCCATTTTCCTATATTAGTTAGCCCTTGTTACATAGAGTTTGCTACCAAGTTGTTAGATATTTGTTAGTTAGGATTTGTTAGTAGATGCTAGCTTATATGTTAGTATAAATTAGGATACGAGATGTTAGATTTGAGAGTTGTGAACCTAGTAGGGTGTGTTTAGTGAGTGTACTAGATAAGTTAGTATCCTAATAGAGCTAGTATAGTTGGATAGTGTTAGGAGAGTGGTATCTCAAGATACCATAGGGTGTCTCATGATACTTTAAGGTAATTTTGAGAGTGACCAACATAGGGATAAGATGGACTGGATGGGCTAGATACCTAGATTTCTGGGTTGGTAATATCTAGATAGGTTAGTGTCTAGCTACCATAAGAAGCCTAGGTCAGTCTATCAAGGTTAGGAAGGGTTGCCTATTAATCGGGGCAAGGTATTGGAAATACTTTATGAAGGGTAATAGGTAAGGTTAAGGTAATTACCTAAAAGCTACGGTATTAGTCTAAGGTGTTAGGATATGGTTAGAAATTGATTGTCTTGGTTGGTAATGGTTAGGATTAGTTCTCTTAGTCTAGTTTTGACCTTGGTTGACCGTTTTGACCAAAAGTCAACGAAAGTCAACCGAAAGTCAAACATAGCCTAAAAGTGACTAGAATTGACCCGAAACCAAACGAGAGTTGACCAGTTGACTGAAAGTCAACAGTTGGTCAACATTAGCCTAGTTTGACCTAGGGTTGACCTAGAGTTGACTTGGGTTGAGCAGTTGACCAAAAGTCAACTATAAGTCAACCTTTGATACAGTTTGACCTAGTTTGACTTGGATTGACTTTCTGTGACCTAGTATGACCTAGAATGATCCAGTAGGACCTAGTATGACCTAGTTTGATTTAGTTTGACTTAGACTTGCATATCGTTACTTAATTAGTTTCCCTTTCATTATTAAATCCTATTTTGACTTATAGTATCTCATCTTTAGGTCTGTGATTACTCTGAGCATTTGTTCACCTTATCAGCTCAGGACCACAGGCGAGTACAATCACTGATAGTTTTTATTGTCTTGATATCTGCTATATCTGATTCAGTTGTAGTGTCTTACTTGATTTCCAGATACGATGGTTCACGGACTAGTATATGTTGGATCATGACATGAGATATTGTTCCTAGATTTTCTTGGTATATTGGTACATTTCCTGTCGTGTTCCCTGTACTTGTATAGACACCGATTCCTAAGGGAACTTGCTACCCTCTTAGGGAATCCCGTGTCATGTCCGGATCCATTATACTATTCGGGGATGGAGAATTATTAGGGGCTATGTGATCAAAGCCACCCTGTCACTATATTCTTATGCTTGTGCCACTCTCACCTCATGTAGGGTGTAGCAAGATCTTATTTCGTATGCTCGTTATCCAGGTTGGCCGACATGACCCTTTCCAGTGATTTTCATGTGATTGTCGGGCCAAGTGGATAGCCTGTCTTGTAACTTTCCCAAGCCGATCACATAACGCTCTAATAATTCATGGCACATTTTATATTTATTTTATCACATCATATATCCTGCTCAGTTCTACATTCAGTACTTTTCTCACCATGTTATGATATTCATTACTTACATGTTCTACATGATCTTATGCTAAACCTTGATTGGAGGCTAAGTTTTGTTCAGGAGAAGGGTTACAACCCCGGTCCTTGTTTGGTTTACGGGTTGTAACTCGACTTCCAAATAGCTCCCAAGTCATCCTATAACTTTGTCTTGTATTTCATTATAATTGTCTCTTATAGAATTTGTCAATTCATATGGAACTGCTATTGGTGTTTGTACTTGCTCATTTTCTTGACAGGATACCGTTGATATATTACAGATGATTCTGAGGCAGATTGCTCGACCTACTATGGTATCGAGATAGAGGGAGACTTAGTCCCGGACTGTGGCCTGTTAGTTGAGCCACTAGACTTTGTACACCCAGAGTAGTATAGCTTAGTCAGGTTTGCCTGAACTGCGATCCAGCTAGTGTTTTCAGACTGTAGTATTCTATATTATATTTTGTGACTCTGTGATATTATTTATATCTCTGAGCTGTGTTGGATCCTGAACACATTTTCTATTTTTATTTCTATCATATTTTTATTTCGTGCTATCTATCCTAGTTTTATCTTATGATTGAGTTATGCCATATTATATTCCTCCGTGCGGAGATGACAGGTACCATTATACTGTTTAGTTGTAGTATTTATGGACGACCTATACTGCGTTCTACCGCCGATACTGCGGCGTAGGTTGGACGTACCCATGTGCTCGTGCCCCTAATCAGGGTGCGGGTCGTGACACCAAGATAGATCGAGGATATAAGTATGTGATCAGGTCAAGATTTTAGAAAGATTAGGAGACACGAGTAGAGATCAAGGGCGAGTGCTGATTGAGACATCTATTCGATAAAACCCCCATACATCTTAATTTATAAGACCTGCATGGGCCACCACTTAAACCGTGTCACGCCCAGAACTAGAATACTGGAGAGGATGGGACAGACACAGCCAGCTACGTATATTAAAGTAAATTCCACCCCGCAATACGGTCACGGCTATCTAAATGCATGAGGGTATACTACAAGCCATTAGTCTCTTAGGGTCAAGAATAAGCCTAGTGTCTCAATCTCAAACAAGCAAGTAAATATAACAAGATAGTAGATCAACAGAGTAAGGCGTCCCAAACATTACAAATTCAGATGAAAATGAAGCTAGTCATACAAAATACGAAGACTAGCAAGAGTTTAAGTCATACATGATCAACCCTAGGATTTGCCAATCATGTTACAGCCCTTAGGCAGACAGGAATGTAATTTCAACACGAGCTAACACTTGCTCGACGGCTAAACACCTCAAAAGAATAATTTATAATAGAGTAGGAGTGCAAAATAGAATCGTTGCCAGGGTTGCATCTTGTGTTCAGTATCTGGCTTGAAGGCTGGAAGATCCTCGGGAGCTACTCTAAAATCTGGCCATACAAAACCAGCTGGGTCAGACCCCAGAAAGAGCAAGTACCACAAGGGAGGCTTCACTTAAGAACTAAAACCAGCATATTAGCACATGATACATAAAGGATAACAAAAAACATGAGTTAGAGAAAACAGGGTAATAAACGATAAGATAACTAAAGGACTATTCCAGTAACCAAGTTATAACCCATAAACCAAATAAGGACCGGGGTTATAACCCTTCTCCTGAACAGAACTTAGTCTCTAACCAATTATCGAATATGTAAAGCATAATAGTAACGTACTGAAGAAACCATGTACTGGCCTTGTCTAGGCAAGACTAGACTAGACTCCATCTATCAATCACGGCCAACCAATGAGTACGGCTTGATACTTTAACTAACTAGGGTTATCACAATCCTAGTTACTAACAAGATGCATTGAGATGTTCCAATAGCCACAAGCCATGCAGATTTAATCCAGGTTATCCATTTGCAAGTTGAGAGAGTTGGATTAGGTGACTTGGGGGTGCAACACATGACAGTGTGCTGGAAATGTGCCCTACTCGACGGCAGGCTACAAGTCCAATTAAAGCACCCAGATAACGGGACTGCCTGTAGCTGAGAAATCTCTTCATTGACTACTTGATCAATCTAGTCATTATCCTAGTCAGATTTAGTATGAATTTTTGACCATGGCAACCAGGAATCTATGTCCTAGACAAGATGCGAGACGAGAAATGTAGCTTATATAGCACAAATACCCACGGTATCAAGACAAAGTTACTTAGCAAGTCAAGATGGCCGTCGTAATAGCATATCAAAATTATCATGTCAAGTTACTTGTCAAGAGTGCACCACGATGGGTCACTATTAAGAATTATCATGTCAAGATACTTGTTAAGATTGCACCATGAGGGGCCACTATCATGTCATGTTACTTGTTACTTGTTAAGAGTGCGCCTTAACAGGCCTCTATCGTGTTCTATCCTTACATTATCATGAATAAGAGAAACTTGTATAAAATAGCTAGTAACATATTCTTGAAGCCAAAAAAAAGATATACAACTTTTATTTTGGGAGTTGGAAGAAATTTTGGCCACAAATCAGCCAAATGCGGCACTATGCATCTATGCGGACTGGCACTATACAGCCAGGCACTATGCATCTATGCGGACTGACACTATACGACAAATACTATGGAGCTATATGGACTGGCACTATACGGCCAGGCACCATCCATCTAAGCGGACTGGCACTATACGGCCAGGCACTGTACAGCTATGCAGACTGGCACTATACGGCCAACACTATGTATCTATGCGGCCAGCACTATGCAGCTATGCGGTCTGGCACCATGCGGCCAGCACTATGTAGCTATGCGGCTAGCATTATGCATCCATACGGATGCACTATGCGGCCAGTACTATGCAGCTATGTGGCCAATACTATGCAGCTATGCGGCCACTACTATACAACTATGCGAACTGGCACTATACGGCCAATACTATACAACTATGTGGCAAGAACTATACGGCCAGCACTATGCATCCATGCGGACTGGCTCTATGCGGCCAGTACTATGCAGCTATGCGGCCAGCACTATGCATCCATTCGAACTGGCACTATGTGGCCAGCACTATGTAGCTATGCAGCCAGCACTATACAGCTATGCATCTATGAATCCATGCCGATTGGCACTATGCGGCCAGCACTATTTATCGTCCCTGCCAGAACCAGGACAGATGAACATAGAAGATGTCCAAATCTTATTTTGTCCATAACTTCCTCAAAACAAGTCAAAATCTAACTTTTCAAAGGTCCATTTTGGGTAAAATTAAATTCTCTACAACATAGAACAATCAAAACACGAAAATAATAAAGTTTGGTAGATTAAAACCAAAAAAATTTAAAAAGGTTATAAACTTAGATCTACAAAAATCCATCCATCCAAACCGAAAACTCCAATTTCTAAAGATGCTTAGAATCATGTAGAGAAAAAGATAAAATAATAAAATAGAAGATCCATCATGAAGCAAGTTGTACTTGCTTAAGCTCTCTAGGTTGGTGGAAGAGTAATGGAGAAGAAGGAGAAGAAATAAATGGAAGTAATGAAGAGAGAGAATAGGGTGGTTGGGTTTTATAAAGAGAGGGAATGGTTCAACATGTTGAACCAACCATCAAAATAAACCAAACCAAGCCATCCAAAGCAAGTCAAGTTGGACCAAACCAACCCAAGGTTCAACTTAGTCAAGATACATCAAGGCAAGCAATAAAGAAATACGAAAATACAGTAAATAAAATATGGGTCAAAATCTGCATACGTACACTAGAAATACGTATAACAGAAATGGGAGTGACACCGGTGTATTTATCAAATGGTTTGTCAACTAGAACACCATCTATCGTAATTGGTAGAGGCTTCCTATAACCATTGACGACAATCGACCATAAATCGAAATCAAGTGACTTGAGAAAAATGCTCATCCATGTCTTCCAGTACGTGTAATTTGTGCCATCAAGTAAAGGTGGCCTATTGGTTGACTGACCTTCACCATTGCTTGGAAATAGGGATGCCATATCTCAAGGAATGTTAATTCCGTCGAGAGAAACCTGCTCTGATACCAATTGTAGGAACAATGGCACCACTAGAGGGGGGTGAATAGAGTACAGCGGAGAATATTTAGCAATTAAAAAATTAACTCTAAGCAAGTGAAGCAATATATATATAAAATAATTGCAAGTTAGTCAGTAAAATCTGGACGAGAAAACAATTTGCAGAGACAACAGATTTTATACTTGTTTTTCTCTATGAGGACTAGTCCAGTCTCGCGTACTCAACCCGATGTTTGAATCCACTACTTGATGCACCATGTGTTTTGCTCCAAAGAACACGTCAACTTAACCACCGTCGTATTTTTATCCGAAGCCCACGAACAAACTTCAAAACATTTCTGAAGAAAGCTTTTATACGCCAAGCTTGTAAAACTCGAAACTCCTACTCGGAAACCACCGTCACTTAGAAGAATTGAGTTGACTTGGAGATTTGAAGTTTAAAGCTTTGGGAATAGAATAGGAAGCTTAGAAATGAATAGAAAAGATAAAGATTGAATGTGTGTTGGGAAATGAAAAATTCTTCTCTATTTATAGGTTTTTGTAGGACAGAGTTCGGGCAAAACTCGGTACCCTAACGTTCAAAAATTCAAACATTGGAGATCCACAAGAATAGGTAAAGCTTCTGACCAGGAGTGATTTGGTCGAACCGAGTTTGATCCGAGTTCGGGCAGAACTTTGGCCGAGTTCGGTCAGTCTAGTTCCAAGGCAGTTTTGGTTTAAAAAATGATTTGGTTTAGGAATTGGTTTAGAAATAGATTTGGTTTGGTTTAGGATAGAATCAAGATAGGTTTGGTTTAGGATAGAATCAAGGATAGACTTCTAATTTCCAGTGATCCTGGTTCACAAGTATTCTTGACTCAATAAATAGAAAAATACAGAATAAATATAAAATCTCAGAAACGACACAATCTGCATTCTTTTTTCTTTTTATATCGAGATCGAAGTTTAAGACACTTACCAAAATCAATTTGACTATGGCTAAATGTGCCAACGTTAATACTTTTCTGGATGCTTGGCTCAAGATCCAACTTAGCCAACTGCACATTTTGAGTACTGACTCTGAATTTGATGTCCATCTCTTCTAAATCTTGTTGTACTTCTTTAGCCACCAATAATGATCCGACAAATTTTTAACTCAAGGCATCAGCTACAACATTCTCTTTACCCGGCGTGTAGAAAATCGTCAAGTCATAATATAATCAATTCCAACCAATGCTGCTGCCTCAAATTCAATTCCTTTTGCGTAAATATGTACTTCAGGGTTTTATGATCCGTGAAGATTTGCATGACACACCATAGAAATAGTGTCGCCATAATTTCAATGCGAACACAATTGCCACCAATTCTAAATAATGAGTCAGGTAATTCTTCTCATGTTGCTTAAGCTATCTCAATGCATATGATATCATCTTATCGTGTTGCATGAGAACCATCCCAATCCATGTCCCTATACGTTACTGTAAATTTGAAATCCTTCGAAACCTTCCAAAAGAGCAAGATTGGAGTCGTGACAAGCCGTTTCTTTAGTTCTTGGAAACTAATCTCACAGTCGTCACTCCACTGAAATTCTACTCCCTTCTGAGTGAGATTAGTCAGAGGTGACATAATATTCGAAATGTCCTTTACGAACCTACGGTAGTGTTTGCCATTAAAATATCAAAGACAGGTATTACAGAAATACTGAAATTGATTGCAAACTCGCTTGTACAAAGAAAAGCCTAGAAAGAAATTCTAGGAAACAATCTAAGTACAACTGTTTAGTTTTTGAGTCTGGGGGTTGACGGTGGAGGCTCGGGAAAGTGTATCAACTCTGTCTTCCTTCTTGGACTATCCGACGCAGTCTTAGCTCTTGAAGAAATTGTCCTTCGTAGGTTGCCCGCCTCTTGCAGGGGTGTGGCACCCTTCTATTTATAGTAATTATGTTTTGAGCCGTATAGATGGCCCGTGGCCACGTGGCTACAACAGCACATAAAGACCCGTTCTTTGGTCGCCAGCTGCAATTTGTTGGAATTTTGTTACAGCAAATCTGGGTGGTTGAGACTTGATCAGCCTGCCACGTGTCCTATCGCATGATAGGATTAATCTGCTGGAGTAATTTTGAGCCGCATAAGTCTTTCAGTTTTCGGCCATGTAGGGCCGCATACGACTCATACGGCTTAGGTCGCAGTCTCCCTTAGTCTGCATGTAGCTTAAGGACTATTGAGCTGCTTAGATTCTGTATTTTGGGCCGCATAAAGCTCATGCGGATTAGGTTACAGTCACCCTTGGCCGCATAAAGCTTAGAGACTTTAGGGCCGCATAGGTTGAGCCGCATAAGGTTCATGCGGCTCGGGTACCAATTCTTCTGGCCGTATGACTATGTCTAAGCACATGAACCCTATTTTTAGTGACATGATATTTTGTCTATTCACGTTTTATCTTTTTGTCAGAGTGTCAGAGCTGTCATTTTTGTCAGTTTTGACAGAGTTTATCAGCTTTATTAGAAGGACTGATCAGCTTGGCCGCATATCTTCGTTCTGCGGCTCGAATCAGTCTGGTTGTAGACGGGCCGCATGGGGTGCTGAATCTGTCATGGGGCTCTCCTTTTGCAGACCAGTTTGGCCCAAAATACTCATACAGACAGTCGTGATCCGCATGAACTCCATATTTTTCATGCTTCTATAAGATCCCCTTCAAAGTTTTTTAATTACAAATTTGGAATACTTTGAATAAGAAGCATGGAGATATGTCAAGCCGTAGGAAGTCTTCAAGTCTTGAGCCGCAAGGAAATTTTGAGCTGCAGAGAGATCTTGAGCCGCAGGGAAATCTTGAGCCGCAGAGGGACCCCATGCAGCCTGCCAGTAGTCACTGCTGTATTTAATTTCTTGATTTGCTTTTGGATTTGGGTTCTCTTTTTGAGATAAAGCCGACGGTTACTAGGGATAAAATCCTCAAACATCGTTATTATCTTTAATGATCTCGAGAATCGAAGCGACACTCTTCAGAAACTCTATAAATAGGGGTCATTCAGAGAGAGATTTTTCTCTTTCACCTTCTTCTCCTTCGTCTTTATCATCCTTTCTGTCTCGGTTTATCCATGGCTCCAAAACCTTCCAAGTCGACTGGTCCTGCGGCCAAACGGAAGGGACTTGTCTCTCCGTCAAGAGCAGCGAACTCTCCTTCCATTCATCCTGACGTTCAATCCCTATCAAGGGTAAGGACGGTGGGAAGACGACGACTGAAATTTTGAATGGCCATATCATATATTTTATGCGCGGGCCTGTCCTACATTGCCTCTGTGCTTTAAGCCTGGTCGATGCATGCCCTATCTCATTTGGACCGCATGTGTTTTGTATGATAGGGCCACATGGGCTGAGCTGCATAAGCGTTACATATTTGAAACTGAACCGCATAAGTACCCCAAGACTGATCTGTATGAGTACTTCATGACTGAGCCATATAAGTGCCTCATGACTTAGCCGCATGAGCACTTTATTACTGAGCCGCATGAACCGTATTGGTGCCTCATGACTGAGCCGCATAAGCACTTCATGACTGAGCCGCATAAGTGCCTCATGACTGAGCCACATGAGTTCTTCATATCTGAGCCGCATGAACCTCATAAGTGCCTTATGACTGAGTTGCATGAGCACTTTATGACTGAGCCGCCTAAGTGCCTCATGACTGAGCCGCATGAGTACTGTACGACTGAGCCACATGTGTCTCATGTTCTTTAAGCCGCCTACGCATCCCTCATAACTAGGTCGCATAGGTTCTGTTTGGCTAGGCCGTCCAGCTGAAGAATGAACTTCTTCTAACTTTACTTCTTCTTTGTCCTTTACAGTGAACTTGCCCACAGCTCAATCGGGGGAGCTCTTGATAGCATATGCCCAATCTGCGTTGGATGTGAGACTTGACCAGATAGTGGAACGCGTGTCGACTCAGATCACCCGAATCAACCTGAGGCCAGGTTAAGGGAGATCAGGAACCAATCATTTTTTTACTTAGTATGATGAATTTTCGGAAGCTAGGGGACACTTATCTGAAGCCTGCGTTCTTGTTCAGAGATGCTATAGTTGTCTCAAACCCCCAGACATTGGAGCTATCTGAGAGCTGGGATTTCCTTTCCAACTGGATATCGATTTACCTTCCTCAGATAGAACTCAATTTCTCTCTGTTAAGTTTCAACATGGTGCCTATCGAGAGGCGAATGGCAGACCCCATAACTCAGGACTGACAAGCAATATTTGTAGGCAATATCCATTATAATAGACGAGTGTGGTCAGCGGTTGCGACCAGGGAGTCGGTCAGTTGTTCTGTCGTCGGACTAGCCCCCGATAGTTTTATAAATGACCTGAGGCCCAATAACCGGTTCTCTGAGGCCGACACCTTCCTGAACTAGATTGTACGTAAAGGATCATATCCTGCGGGAAGACTGTCACTGCAGAATTGGATGTCGTGTTCCCCTCCGTGGGTCAACTTGACACTCTGGATTCTGTCGACATATGGGGATACTTTACAGCAGCTCAGCCTCTACTATGCCATAAGGGGCACTTGCTATGGTCTTCCTATGAACACAAGGCTGTTCATAGCACTCCTCGAGATGTACAATGGTCGTACGGGGACCTATTTTATACCTGATGGGGAGATGGGGATCGCCCTTCATGAGATGCATGACGTCTCCAAGTTGCCTTGGGGAGACAAAGTTTATGAAGAGTATACCCCCACGAATGAGAAGTTTGAAGAATTAGAGCGGCGGTTTCCCGGATTCCTTACCGTTTACCAGGAAGTATTATGTCATCATAGCACTTGTCAACAAATATTGAAGAAGAAAGATAATAGTTCTGAGGGGACCCTTCCTCACACTAAGGCTTGGGTCAGTTACTTGTTTGACCTTAGCGCCTCGGGCCGGGTTGTCCCTCGGAGCCCTCAGACTCAAGCAGGGGTGGATGCTCAGGTGCAAAGCACCAAGAAGACCAAAGCTTCTGGTGACAGATTTGAAAGCCAGTCTGACACATTCAACTACTTCTATTAAGATACCCAACCCTTGTCTACTAAGGCCATCTTGGCTGGATTTCTGATGATATGGCGGAGGATCTGTGTGGTCTCCGGGGGTTCTGGTTCTATTGAGAGAATCAGTCACAACCTGATCCTCCCTGCTGTAAAGTTAGTCTTCGGAGGCAGGCTAGCTCTACTCCCAGCCATGGTGTGCAGCATCCATCAAGGCCTTCATATCTTTACGGCCAGAACCATAGCTCGTGACGTTATGAAGGATTTCAACCGAATTGAGCTACCTTACCACTACCTGATGGGGTGGCTGCTAATGCATTGTCCCTCTCTGATGCGTCCTGGTCCTGAGGGGAACGCGACAATTAACGATGCATTCATCTATCAGTATCATGAAATGCCTTGGACCTGTTCGACCATATTCGACTGTCGTGTTGTGTTTGCACGGGTGGACAACTACTCCTTTTTTGTGTCGATCCCGCCTTTCACTGATGAGTAAATGAGGCATCACTATCTTGATGGCAGTATTGCACCCCAGATTCTATCCGAGAAGATATTCTACTGGTTGCAGAATTTCCATCCTACACATCTGGTGTACCACAACCGTAACATTGTTTTCTTGGAACCTTACTTCCCCAGCCGATATTCTAGACAATTTGGGTACTGCTAGTTGTTTTTGGACAAGCAGAGTCCCTGCTTTGGTTATGAGGGCGGCGTCCTAGATGGTATCCGAGCCTGACATTACTACAGTGCCGTCTGTACCCAAACCATCTTTTCTCTTCGTAATACCGGAGGCTTGGTGCACATCTAGTACATGGCGACCCTCCACCATGTCTCTATGAATGGGCCTTCCCACGACTTCGATGTGAGTACTAGTTTCATAACCGGTACTAAGCTAGCAAAAAAATACGAGGAGCCCAAAAAGAAAAACAGGGCAGGGAAGGCAAAGGCCGTTGAAGTCTCTGACTCCGATTCTACTGATACAGAAGAATAGGATGAATACAACGATCTGTTGTCCCTGCAAGTACTCCGATGATGCGCTTGTCTTCTCCTGTGTCGAGTCGTTCGCCTAAGCGAAGTAAGCGTGGTCCTTCCATTACTGATAGGCCTCGTTCTCATAAACGGGTTGCGTTTAGGAATCGAGGGTCTGACCTCGCAGAAGTGGGCAGTGATATCGAAACCCTTCCGGAGGTAAATTTTATTTTGGCCGACCACCATGTTAATTTTGGTATTTTATCTTATTCTTTCTCTCTTTTTCCTTTGTGCAGGCTTTGGAAGGCATAAACACTTCGAAGTTCGATGCTGCTTTCGAGATTCTTCCAGTTATAGGTACCCTGTGTTTTATATAAATAAATTCCTTTATTTATTGTGTATCTGGGAAAATTACAACTGTGGGAATCTGATCTAAAAGATGATCACTTTATCCCTTGGACTATGCGAAGAAGAAAAGCTCTCAAAATTTTGACAGTAGATAACTATGTCTTCGTACAATGAATGAGAAAAAGAACTCTATTTATAGAGTCAAAAATAATAACTGAAAAGATAACTGTCTTCACAGCCTGTGCTTAGTTGAAAATCATACAGGATTTAACATACGCAAGGTTGTGAGCAGTTACTGGACGTGGCCTGTAACTGTTGGACACATGGCAATCATGCATGAGTCGTGTGCAAGTTACAGGACACGCAGGCGAGAGATCAGTGGCATGGCTGCCACGTACTCCAATTTGATGAAATCCACGCAGACTTGTTGAAGACGAAATCCACGCAGACTCGGGGTAGAAAGCTTCAAAATCCACGCAAACTTGGGGCAAGAAGCTTCAGAATCCACGCAGACTTGGTGAAGACAAAATTTACGCAGACTCGGGGTAGAAAGCTTCAAAATCCACGCAAACGTGGGGCAAGAAGCTTCAGAATCTACGCAGACTTTGATGAAGAAAACTTCAGAATCCACGCAGACTTGAGGATAGAACTGCCAACTGTCTTGATTCAGCGTGCCTCGACTGACACAAAATCTCTGGTAGTGATTGCTTTTGTCAGTCACATTAAATGACAAGAAGCTCTTTTGGTACGCCAACTTGACAAAGGTTGAGTCTTGCTGAAGAAGATTTCGAAAATCACGCAATAGACGGCTGTGATCTCTCGAATTCTGTGCATACGTGGCATACGAAGAGACATTCTTCGACTGTTGTGCTGTCAGTCATAATTACTCTCTGACAAATGATGAGCTGTCTCCCCAGCGTGATTTGTAAATATTGTCTGGATCAACTGAGCGTGACTTTTGACTCTGTCCTGATCAACTCAGCGTGACTGTCATTTTTAAAGGCCTACAAGACCCCCTTCAAAGTTTTCGAAAAATTGAAAAGACTTCAAAATTTTTGAAATACTTTGAAAATAAGATGATAAAATGAAATCAGTCACGCTGTGATGACTTTAAAGAGATATTTTTCGGAAGTCGGAAAGACTTCGAAGTTCTTTGAGAATATCCAAATGAACTTATTAAATGTCATGATGACTCTTCATTTTCCGAGACTGATTTCATCCAGTTTATGGTGGAATATGAACCGCCGGCGAGCTCTGTTATATAAACAGGGAGAGGATTCATTTAATCTTCATCTTACGTCAACATGACACCAAAAAAGAAAGCTGAGGAAGAAGCACGCAAGTTGGGCTTTTGTTCCCATGGTGACCCCACTTTTGGGGGTGAAGAGCCAGAGCCCCTTGTCTTCGAACTCAAAGATGATCCCTTGCAACTAGCCAAGAATTTTTTGAGCTATTTTGGCTTGGATGTCTTGTCCTCTTCTGGTGGGTACAGCCTCATAGAGCAGCGTGAAGTATTTAAGGCTCTGTTGCACCGTCTGGGAGTTAGGAGCGTAGAAGAACTAGGTACCAAGCTCAGTCGCTCTGGAAAATAGAGCGTGTCTTTTGTGCTTTTGTTGCACTCTTTTTGTTTTGTCTTTTGTAAGGCCATCAGTGCCTGTCTTGAAGAATGAAGTACAACTTCTGTGTTTAATCTGCGTGCATTAATGAAGAATATTAATTAGCACCCTTTGACTGTTTCTAATGCTGCGCTGTCTTCCAAAGCATACGTGACACTCATTCCACGGTTTACGAGCGCTATTTATGCGGATCTTTTCCAAGAATAGACTTGTACTTTGCCCTTTAAATAGATAGAAGAGTTTCACAGATACTCATCTCCCATTCCTCTTCTTCTTCTCTGAGAATGAAATTTTTGGGAGATTTCACTCTCAAACAGGAAAGCAATGTTTTCTAATGTTCGACTTCTGCGCACTGTATCAAACATGAGTTTGCCAATCCCTAGCACCAAACTTGAAGGTAAGTCAATATAATACGTGTACTATTTTTGCTGTTTGAAGATAAGCTTTCTGTTTCTGATTTGAACAATACACGCCTGTCTCTGTTTGATAAATGAACGCTGAATGATTTCTGTTGATACTTTCTGCAGAAACTTGGCTGAAATTTTTTTTCAGAACTGGCATTGGGGATGTGGATGTTGTGGAGAATATCCTGCTGACATCTACATCAGGGAGCTCATACGCTTTTGACGCGTAAATCAAACAACTCAGAACTCTTCGTGGGATAGAAGGGTCTTCCTCAGATGGTAGGAAGAGCCTTTATACACGAGAGTTGGATGGTGGAGTCAACTCTACCCCGAGAAATCGGGTAGTAGAGTTCCTTTCACGGGAGAACTAGAAATTGTATCCCAAGGTTTGGATACATTCCTGTCTTCCTTGAGAGGTTACCCCCAATCCACCAGTTGTATTGGTAGCACCACGACTTCGGGCTGCCATCCTCTGTGGTTCTCCTCTCGTCTGAGAGAGAAGACCAGAGTTTGATTCCTGCTGATCTGGTCGTGACTGGGACCCAGACAGTCAGGAACTGCCACCAACAACGAACCTGACGGAGAAGGTCCGACGGAGAAGATCCCAAGAAGAAGATGGATCTCTATTAGGTTATTGTTGTGGTGTAGAATGAAAATCCAAGATTTGTAATAGATTTCCATTATGATTTGTAAGAAAGTCTAAGAAAATGTAATAGACTTTTTGTGGTGAAATGAGAATGGAAATGATAATTCTTCTATGCTCAAAGATTTGTATTTGTGGATGAATTGTGGACATGATAGATAATGAAATCTTCTTTTCTGTTTTAGAGTATATGATATTATTAGAGGTATTATGGACGTGATAATATGTATGAACTCAAAAGAAAATAGATTGATTTCTATGCAGAGGTCAAAAAATGACAAATGAGCAAGTAGATTCGGAATTGATTCAGAGGTTATGAAAACATGATCAATAACGAATCCCCACTTTAATAAATTGATAGAAGATCATGAACGGACGAATAAATGAACGGATGAATCGTTGGATGAACACAATTAATGGATGGATGAACCGTCGGATGAACGTGACGTTTCATTATTTGTAGAACTTCTGCCTATAAATATAGCAGAAATTTGACAAGAACGAACACTTCTTCTTTCAAACATAAAAATGTCGTCTGAAGAAGCATTCAAGAAAACTGGAATTGCCTCAAAAGTTCAGAAAAGCACTGAAGAACACCCTGCTGATCCAGTTCAATCGAAGAAGACGGAAGCAGGCGAAGGTTCGTCTGCACCCAAGCCACCAAGGGACATTCTGGATTTCTTGCTCGAACCAGGAAAGACTGAAGAAGAAGAAGCCATGAGGATGGCCGTTTGCAAGTTCCTCGTGGGTTCTAGCAAGGAGGTTCTCGACTCTTTTGCTGATCACGTCTTCGAGAAGGACGGCAGTGGCCCACATCCAAATGTAGAAAAGGATGATAGTGATCTTCTTTAATATCATGTATCATCATTCATGATAAAAATAAAATAAAATTTTTATTTCTAAACATGAAACTGTTTGATGATTACAAGCATTTACATTTATACATAGTACTTTTTAAGGAATTTGCCATTAATAGGCATCAAAACTTTTCGACCATCCAATTCTGAGAGTTGATAAGCTCTATTTGAGAAAACTTTGCTCACAATATAGGGTCCTTCCCACTTTGCGTCAAATTTGCCCTTGCTCATATGAGTCATAGTCATAGGACGTCTGACAGTTAGAACAAGTTCTTCTTTTTGATACGCCCGAATTCTGACTTTCTTATTAAAAGCTCTTGAAATTCTAGCTTGATAGAATTCAATATTCTGTTGAGCAGATAATCGCTTTTCATCCAGAGCTTCTAATTCTTGAAGTCGAAGACGATCATTATTTTCTGCAGTGAGTTCATTAGCGATTGCTATCCTTAAAGAAGGAATTTGAATCTCTAATGGAAGAACAGCTTCGCAACCATACACCAGAGAGAAGGGTTTACATTTAGTAGCATTACGAACTGTAGTGCGATAAGCCCACAAACATTCATCGAGCTTCTCACTCCAATTTCGTTTGTTAGTAGAGACAAACTTCTTTAGGAGTTTGATGATGGTCTTGTTGAAAGCTTCTGCTAATCCATTAGCTGCTGGATTATATGCGGTAGAAGCCACATTGTTGATCCGGTGATCGTCACAGAATCGAGTAAACTTCTGACTGACGAACTGTGGTCCGTTATCATGAATAATGCGTCGAGGAACACCAAATCTGTAGATGACGTGGTACTTAATAAAGCAAATGACATTGGACGTCTTAACTTCAGACAAAGGAATGGCTTCGGCCCATTTGGAGAAGTAATCGGTTATTGCAAGAATAAACCGATGACCCTTGGATGACGGCGGATTGATCGGACCAATAATATCCATGCCCCAAGCTTCAAAGGGCCATGATGCTGCCGTCGGATGTAGAAATTCCGAAGGTTGATGAATAAAATCCGCATGGATTTGACAAGCTTTACACTTCTTTGCATATTCGATGGCGTCTGATACCATGGTAGGCCAATAATAACCCATACGTCGAATACGGTCTTGAAGTTTTGGTCCAGGCTGATGTGCTCCACAAATTCTATCATGTGCTTCACGAATAATTTGTTGAGCCTCGTCACCGGCAACACATCGGAGAAGTAAACCATCATAGGCTCGACGATATAACATCTTTGTTGTATGATTATAATAGAATCGGAATGATCGTCGTCTGATAGATGCTGCTTCACTCGGATCATCTGGAAGAATATCATACAATACGAAATCTAAGAAAGGAAGTCTCCAATCCGTATCCGTATTTTGATTTTCGGTCGAATTACTGAAGATGAATTCCATGCTGGAATCAGATGAAGATGCTAAAGATTTACGACTAAATCCAAATCCTCTTGTTGTGTTGACGTCATGAGATGTTGATTCTTCAGTGTCAACTGGAAGTCCTAGGGTCAGGTTAATTTCAAGATGGAACAATTTTCGATTGCGAACAATAATCATTTGTTGTCGTCTAATTGGGATAGCCAACACCGCTGTAAGATTAGCTAGAGCATCAGCTTCTGTGTTACATGCTCGCCTAACATATTCGATGAAGAATTCTTCAAACGAAGAAGCCATAATTATAGCTGATCTATGATAAGGAACCAGATCTTGATGGCGGACTTCATAAGTACCCCTTATCTGATTGACGATGAGTTTAGAGTCTCCGTACGCCTCCAAATGTTGAATATTTAGATGTTTAGCGAGTTGAAGACCAATGAGTAATGCATTGTACTCAGCTACATTGTTTGAACATGGCTGATCAAGAGAATAAGCTCTTTGGATAGCAAGACCTTCTGGTGATACAAGAACGATTCCAACTCCAGCGACAATATCACCATTAGGACCTATCCTTGAAACTCCATCAAAGAATAGACGCCAAGTAGGATCTTCTTCAGCAATTTGATTTGAATCTAGGACTTTATCTGGAATTTCGTCATAGAGTTTTGAATCTTCTGGAATTGAATGAGCGGCCAGAAAATCAGCTAAAGCTTGTCCTTTGACTGACTTCTGAGGAATATAATGCATGTCATACTGAGCAAGTAGGATTCCCCAGTTAGCTAATCGAGAATTCAAAATACTGGGTTTCTTCATCATGATCCGTATAGGATTGATCCTGGAGATGACATGAATAGTCTGGCCAACGATATAATGTCGTGTCTTTTGAACAGCGAACATCAAGGCTAGATATTCTTTTTCGACCGGTGAATATCGAGGTTCAGCTCCGGTCATAGTACGACTGAGATAGTAGATGGCTTGTTCATGACCATTTTGATTCTTTTGAGCGAGTAATGCACCCAATGAATGACTCATTGCTCGAGTATATAGGAGAAATGGAATTCCTGAAACGGGAGGTACCAATACTGGAGGGCTCATCAGATATTGTTTTATATCATCGAATGCTTTCTGACATTCATCATTCCAGACAAAGAAATACCTTTCTTCATAAGTTTGTTGAATGGTCTGCAGCGTCCTGATAAATTAGAGATGAATCTCCTGATATAAGTGATCCTTCCTTGAAATCCTCGTAGCTCTTTTAAGGTGCGTGGAGGACGCATCTCTTGGATGGCTTTGATCTTCTCGGGATCCACGTGTATACCTTTAGAGGTAATGACGAAGCCGAGAAATTTACCACTAGAGATGCCTAAGAAGGACTTAGTAGGGTTCATCTTTAATTGATACTTACGCATTAGATCAAATATAGTCTTCAAATCTTGGATATGATCCTCCTTTTGTCGACTTTTGACTGCAATATCATCAACATAGCATTCGACTGTTTTCCGCAAATGTTCACAGAATATAGTGCTCATAGCTCGTTGATAAGTTGCTCCTGTATTCTTGAGACCGAATGGCATAACTGTATAACAGTATGTACCGATCGGCATTCTGAAAGAAGTGTGCTTCTCGTCATCTGGAAATATTTTAATCTGATTGTATCCAGAATACCCGTCCATGAATGACATCCGCTCAAATCCACAGGTATTATCAATCATGACATCAGTGATTGGTAGAGGGAATTCGTCTTTAGGGCATGCCGCATTGAGATCGCGGAAGTCTATGCATACTCTGATCTTGCCAGTCTTTTTAAGGACAGGAACTATGTTAGCCACCCAATCGGGATGTTGTTCCTCTCTAATAAACCCGGAGGTTATGAGTTTATTGACTTCAGCTTCAATTGCATCCATAATATCTGGACGAAATCGTCGCTGTTGTTGTTTGACCGGTTTAACATTCGGCAAGATATTGAGCTTGTGAGTTACAATTTGTGGATCAAGTACTGGCATATCTTCATAACTCTAAGCGAAGACGTCGATGTAGTCATGAATGAGTTTGATCATGTCTTGCTTATCAGGTTCAGAAAGACTTTCACTAATGAATATTGGTTTGGGAGATCCCTCTTCACCAACATCTATTTGAACAAGTTTATCTTCAGTCGGAGGTTCTTTTTGCTCGAAACGGAACTCCCATTGATTATCTAATCTTTGGGCCCATTGTTCCAATTCAGGTGAGATTTCAAACTCTTCTTCGTCTTCATCACTTTCTTCAGAATGGTCAATAGAAACCATGTTGGAAGACAGAATATTGCAGTAGAAGTCCCCGATACTTGTATCGGAATCCCAAGAAGTGGTACTAGAAGAATCAGATCTCTTATCTTCGTCAGACTAGGGATCTTCATGGATAATATTGATAAAAGGAGTAGGAGCTATATAGCCCAATCCGCATTTCGTCCTTCCATATTTCAGAGGAGGAATACGACCAGGCATTTTTCTTCCTTTTCCATTATTGAGGCCAGTCCTGAAGTCATAGCCCATATTTTTGATGATATCTTTAGATTGCTGACTATAACGACGAAGTTGTAATCTTCCAGTGTCATCATTTTTGTCTTCATCTTCTAAATCAGAAGGACTTTGGGGCCCTTTATAGAAGAATATTGGAATGTCTCCTGGCTTTCTGCTGGGAACTAGAAAGTATGAAGATTGTACAGGTTCTAGGGATACATCTGTATGAACAGTCTGTACAACCCCTATGGTTATTGTGTTCAAGTCATCTAACAAATGTAAATAACTATGAACATAATTACACACATCAGCATACTGCAAAGATGGAGACTTTTTATTAAATGTAAAAGCAACAGTATTTACATTGGGAGAAGGCTGAGCCTTAGAGATTTTAGCCAAGTCAATGACTAAAGGAGGAGAAGAAGAACGAGAAAAAGCGTTGTTTCGATTAAGATCGATAACAAATGGCTCAGAAGAGGTGAGCTCCCTTGAAGTTTGAGATGGAAGAATAATCCGCCCTCCAACTGGAATTAGCAGAGTATCCTATTTCATATGTGGAGATGCAGGAATTACAGTACGCCCACTGACATGAATAATTATTGTGTCTTGAGCAAACGACTGAGGTAACGGAGAAATCCGTCCACTCACCGGAATGATGAAAGAACCTTCTTCAGAGAGTTTGGAAGATTGTTGCTGAATAGTTCGACCTTTAACAGGAATTATTATGGTCTCATTTTGTGAATCCTCTTTCTCCATAGCTTGTATAACCCTTGTATACTCTTTTTTGTACATTCGGGAATCATTGAAATAAGCTTCAACCCCATGGAAGGGATTTATATCAGCAACTTCTTTTTGTACTCTTCCATTACTATCAATGTATTTAAAACACTAATGAAGAGTAGAAGACACCATATTATTTTCATGAAGAAAGGGCCTCCCCAGAAGAAGATTATCGGATCCCACGATCTCAATCACATAGAAAGTGACTTTGGATCTGAAATCACCTATTTGAAGCTTCAGATGAATCTTTCCCAAAGGCTCGCTTCGGCTTTGATTGAATCCCAGGATAGTAGTAACCGTCTTAGAGAGCTTGTGAAGAGGGATTTTTAGTTCATCCAACAGACTCTTTGGCATTATGCTTATAGCAGACCCTGGATCAATGAGGATACGATCTATCTTTATTGTATCGATATAACCGGTGTAGTAGAGAGGCCGATCATGTCGATTATCCTCCAATAGCATGTCATCTTGTGTAAAGGTGATATTTGGGATAATTTCCAATACACTGTTGCAATGTAAGCAAGTGGCAGGTTCTGCATCTGGCTTCTTCAATTGTGCAAGACAAGAGTCAGCTTGTAGAAGTGCTTCACTTAATATCTCCCGAGTCTCTTTGGAATGACGTAGAAGTTCAAAGAGGGACATTCTAGCTAGAGTATTAGCAAGCTGAGCTAAAATGTCGAAATTATAAGGTTTCTGAAGTCCAAGAGGAGAGGACTTCTTGATTGGCTTATCAAACCGAGCCTGTTGTTTGCCTTTCTCCAGAGCTGTAGGCTTGGGAGGAACAGGTTCAGTGGATGATTCTTCTTCAGGAGGAACATTAGAAGCATCTTTATCAGCTGGAGGGATATCAAGAGGATCCTCAGGATTTTTGGAATAATCCTTTAGATAAGGTTTCCCCGTTCGAGTAGCACTAACAAGTGCTTCTTCTTTCTCTTTTGGCTCTGTGTCAGAAATAGATCCAAGAGAAGTCATATGACATGATTTAATCTTTCCAGCCTTCTTGGACTTTCGAGAAGTAGTCTTTTGAGGAGAAGGCGATTCAAAATCTGCCACTAGATCAGGATGGATCCACATGATTTCTCCAGTTTCCAAAGTGATTGGCACTAATCCTTCAGACCGTGGAGGAGGAAGATTCACTATGTCAAGAGTTGCCTTGGGAATAGGAACGATCCCACTTTCAAGGAGTTGAGGAGGGAAATATCCGAATTGCATAGAGACGACGTTGGAGGTGACGGTCTTCTCTTTTTGGAGTAAGAGAGATAGCTCCAGATTTAATCATTTCTTGGATCTTTCCTTTAAGTACATAACATGTACGAATTGTATGACCCAGCATTCTATGATATGGGCAGTATTTGGGATGATCTGTTTTACAAGCTTCATCAGGTTTCTTGATCTTAGGTAATTGTATCTTATTACCTTTCAGCAGATATTCAAAGATACCAAGGACATCGTCGTCATCGAAAGAATATTCTTCTTTGGGGCGAGGTGTTCTTGGTTGTTGAGTTGTAGGAGAAGTTTGAACAGTTGATGCATCTTTGCTCTGAAGATTAACTTCAAGAGTTTCTTTTTCCTTGCGAGCATTGTTTTTATTGTTAGTACCTTGACATGTTTCTTTAGGAGTCATCTGCACTCCTAAATCTTTGAAGGTTTCAGCACTAATTTCTGCGGCCTTGGCACTAACTATGAAAGAAGGCCAGTCTTGGAATTGAGTGGATCCTGTCCACATGCTGATGATTGACAACAAGTTTGATTTGCATGTGTCGATGGTGACAGCATCAGAAGTTCCAAGAGGCATCTTCAGAGCTTCTCTTCGAAACCGTTCAATGTACTCTTCTGTAGTTTCATTATTTTTCTGCTTGATTCTAATAAGAGCAGACATAGTCATGTCATTGAGCCCTTCATAGAACCGTTCAAGAAACATCTGTTTGAAACCAGAAAATAAGGTAATGCTCCCATCTGGGAGACTTCTATACCATTTATAAGCCGTTCCCTTGAGACATCCAACAAACACCCGAGTAAGGAGGGCGTCGCTTGGTTGCAGCTGATCAGTCATCACTTTAAAGTGATTAATGAACTGACTTGGAGAAGTGGTTCCATCATAGAATGAGATAGTAGGAGGCTTGTATTTAGGAGGATACGATACTTGCTTCCATTCTATCGGGTAAGGTTGTTTGATGCCTAACCTTTGTAAACCATCTTTCTGTTTGAATGTCTCGAATTGAGTTTTGAGATTCCTCAATTCTTCATTAACAATTCCAGAGGATTGTGGAGTTGTAACTTGTAGAGAATAGTTGGGAGGAGGAACAGCATTGTAAGTACTACCCCCAGATCTAGAGAGACTAGGGTTTGGTTGAGCTGGTCCAGGAGTATTAGATTGTACTGCTGGAGGAACTTGTACTGGACTCATATCAGTGTCAGTTGGTATGGCATCTGGTACAGTCTGTCGATTTTGCATCTTTGTTGCCATGAGTTCATACATCGACTTCATAGTATCAGCCATAGACTTCATTTGTTGTTCCAAAGAAGCAATTCTTTGATCTTGAGGAGTCAAGGAAGAAGAAGGTTCATCAGTATTCCCATCAACCATATAAGTCGTGACTGTACGAGGAATTATTGATGAACTGGTAGATGTTGTTTGTTCTGAATCATTGCTTTGTGTATCAAAGTCTATTATAGGAGAACTACCCCCAGTAGGAAGAGGTGGGAAGTTTGATTCTCCAAGGAATTCAGAATCATCTTCAGAGATCAAATTTCTTTGACTAGAGGCCAGGACTCTTGCTCTGGTATTTCTATATACTCCATCTGGACTATCAACTTTACCCCCAGCATCCCGATAGGTCATATTGACAGAAGCAAACAAAGGCTCATCTTCATCAGACATGGGTTCACATTGAATCCGATTAAAGACAGATTGTCATTTTGTTTGACATCTGTATTGCATTGTGACTCTTAGCTGGAAGTCACATTCATGATCAACATGATCATGAGCCATTGATTGACATCTGCATTGAATTATGACTCTTGGATAGAAGTCACATTCAGCATGGTCCTTTGACACAGAATTACTTCTTCTCTTCCGTTGAAGATATTCTCGTAAATCTGTTTGTGAAGATTGAGGAGTATATTTCCTGTTCTTGGGTCTTGACGGCTCTTGATTATATAGAGAATGATTAATATGAGCCACATAGTTTCTTGCATACTCTGCATCTGGATCTCTTATACTTGTTTCCAACTGGTATGGTTTCTTAACACCAAAAGTGTTAATTTTTGTTCTTAGATCAGTTGGAGGTAACATATTGGTTTTGGACACATGGAGTTTTCCTTCCATTGATCTGGATATTTGCAGAGAAGGAAGAGTTGAACCACCCCCTTGATTAGGAGTTGGTAACAGACCTTTTCTAGACAAATTCTGTGCCCAATTCGAAGAAGTCATAGAAGAAAACATTAAGGAATGTTTCTTCTTAGACTCATTCAAGTTTTGAGACATAGAATGTCCTGAAGAAAGAGTAGTCAAAAGACCATTTCCTTTTCTTTGACTAACAAAATTGTCAGTCAAAGCTGTTCCTGAAGTAAAAACTACAGGAGCAGAAGAAACAACTAAAGAGTTATTTCTTTCCGAAGGGACTTTGTGTGGAAGACCACCCCCAGTTCTGGTAGAACTTGGCAAAGAGGAAGAGATAACTAAAGAGCTATTCTTCTTAGATGAAATACACGCTGAAACAAGCTTGGTTAAAGAACCAGTGCTGTTGGCGTGACTTTTGACTTTGGAAATACATGCTGGAACAGATTTGGCTAAGGAGCCAGTATTGTTAGCGTGACTTTTGAGGTTGAAATTGCACACTGGAACAGATTTGGCTAAGGAGCCAGTACTGTCAGCGTGACTTTTGAGGTTGAAATTGCACGCTGGAACAGATTTGGCTAAGGAGCCAGTACTGTCAGCGTGACTTTCAACTTTGGAGACACATACTGGAACAGATTTGGCTAAGGAGCCAGTACTGTTAGCGTGATCTTTGATTGCTGTCATCTTCGAGCGCACAAGAGTGTGCGTGCTTGCAGTAGAGTTCTTGCCAGTGTTAGGAGCAGACACTGTGGCAGAGACTTCACCATTGGCTGCCAACTGATTCTTAGGGACATAGATAGAGTGTCCCTTCGACTTGGCAGTGATGATGGAGGCTGTAGTGGGTTTACCACTCTTAGCCCGCTGCATTTCTTCATAGGCGAGTTGATCGAATTGGATCGTTATCACCTTCTTCGTCGAGCCGATTGACGAAGTATCGCATTGAGTTGTTGCCATCTCAGAAAAGGAGATGGTTTTCTCCAGTAGAGTCGCCAATTTGTTTTATATAAATAAATTCCTTTATTTATTGTGTATCTGGGAAAATTACAACTGTGGGAATCTGATCTAGAAGACGATCACTTTATCCCTTGGACTATGCGAAGAAGAAAAGCTCTCAAAATTTTGACAGTAGATAACTATGTCTTCGTACAATGAATGAGGAAAAAAACTCTATTTATAGAGTCAAAATTAATAATTGAAAAGATAACTGTCTTCACAGCCTGTGCTTAGTTGAAAATCATGCAGGATTTAACATACGCAAGGTTGTGAGCAGTTACTGGACGTGGCCTGTAACTGTTGGACACATGGCAATCATGCATGAGTCGTGTGCAAGTTACAGGGCACGCAGGCGAGAGATCAGTGGCATGGCTGCCACGTACTCCAATTTGATAAAATCCACGCAGACTTGTTGAAGACGAAATCCACGCAGACTCGGGGTAGAAAGCTTCAAAATCCACGCAAACTTGGGGCAAGAAGCTTCAGAATCCACGCAGACTTGGTGAAGACGAAATTTACGCAGACTCGGGGTAGAAAGCTTCAAAATCCATGCAAACGTGGGGCAAGAAGCTTCAGAATCTACGCAGACTTTGATGAAGAAAACTTCAGAATCCACGCAGACTTGAGGATAGAATTGCCAGCTGTCTTGATTCAGCGTGCCTCGACTGACACAAAATCTCTGGTAGTGATTGCTTTTGTCAGTCACATTAAATGACAAGAAGCTCTTTTGGTACGCCAACTTGACAAAGGTTGAGTCTTGCTGAAGAAGATTTCGAAAATCATGCAATAGACGGCTGTGATCTCTCGAATTCTGTGCATACGTGGCATACGAAGAGACATTCTTCGACTGTTGTGCTGTCAGTCGTAATTACCCTCTGACAAATGATGAGCTGTCTCTCCAGCGTGATTTGTAAATATTGTCTGGATCAACTGAGCGTGACTTTTGACTCTGTCCTGATCAACTCAGCGTGACTATCATTTTTAAAGGCCTACACCCTTGCCGAAGAAGGTACAAGTCTTACAAAATTAAATATCGAGGCTGCAGGGTCTCAGTTGGTCGCAACCGACCCAGCTACACCTCATTTCGGTTCGACCGGGGCTGGAGTGATAGATGTAGGTGATTCGGATATTGCTGTAGAGGAGGATATGGGGTAGTAGAAGGAATTATGACTGTCCAGAGTGAGCCACGGTCTCCACCGCCCTTCCCTGGTAAGCTATGTCATATTCTTACTGACTTGGAGGTTCATTCACTCTTTCTTCATATCCTTCAAGTGAAGCTGATTGTCGGTTGTTCTGGATCTATAGGCAGTGCTCCTTTATTGCCATTGGTAGACACAGCTGCGGAGGAGGAGATAGTGGATGACATCGGGACGGACCTCTTATCGAAGAGAAAAAATGGACCTCCTCTCCTTCAAATCGAAAAAACCCCGCTGAACCGATTTTAGAGCCGCTTAAAGCAGAAGTGCCGATGGTAGAGGCGGTGTTTCCTATACCAGCATCAGTGGATGCCGGGTTGATTGAAGCTGCCTCTTCTTCGGAGATTGAACTCTCTACTCTGCCTAGTCTTCAGCTCCATCGGGCTGTAGAAGGGAAGATTGCTGCTGTGTGGGAGTCTCGTTGCTCGGAGTTTGTTTCCCTTCTGACAGGGTCGTCAAGCTCCGTTATGCCTTCTTCTCACACACCTTCAGGTTCCTTGGCTGATATTCCTTTGACGCTGTCGTCTTTGGAGAATCTGGACGAATTGTCAAGGAATATAGTTGAGAGCTTCTACCGTCATCTAAAACGAGGGGTTGAAGCTACTTCAAGGAGAGGGACTTCATTTTCCATGGCCCGTCACTGCGCCCAAGGCCAGATTGACCTACTGAAGATGCTTTCGAGTAGAGAAGGGGTGGTCGTCCTTCTGAAGCACAAGCTGGCAGAGGCTGATCAGTGCCTAATCCAGTTATAAAAACTGCGACAAGTCGATGTGTCTGCTGTAGTGGAGCAGGAACGTGCTTTCTTTATAAAAGCCATAGAAAAGGTGAAGGATGTACACGAGACGACCAAGCCCACCTTGGAGAAGGACCTCCATAAGTTGTCTCTTAAATATGACAAGCTGAACCGAGAGGAAGAGATTTACTTGACTCGTGAGGAGACCACCGTTTGTGCTATGACCGCAACTAACCAGCAGCTCCTCCAACTCCAGTCTAGGCTGACATCTCTGGGGACTGAGCTCCAAGCCACTTGTCAGGAGAGAGAGAAGATCTGCAAGGAGACTGATGAGGTCACACGAGCCTCTGCTGCTCTAGAGGGTGCACTAAAGAAATTAGAAAAAAATTGGCAGGCTCATGCACATCTTGAGGATGCTGAAAAGCTATCCTAGGAAGTTGAATGCCAAGCCATACTGAGAATTGAGCGCTCAACTGTGCAGCTGGAAGACATTCTCACCAAGCTATGTGTTGCTGATGAGTAGTGAATTCCTCCTCCCCTTTCTTTGAGATGTAGTCTTGTGAATGTAACTGATTTTGAATAAGCATAATATATTCACTCCACTCTTTTGCTTGTAGTATCTGTGGTGCTTGTATTAGAGGTCCTAATACAGCATTTTGATAAAGAATATCCCACTGGGGTACTTTTTGTGGATCTATTGCTCTTTTGTGCATCTGGAAATGCGAGCAAATAGATTTGAATGATATTTTGTGGACCTACTACTCTTTGGTACAACGATGGGGCGAGTAATAGATTAGGATAACTTTTATGGACCTATTACCCTTCTGCGCACTGGCGGTGCGGGTAGAATAGATTTGAAACAAAACCCAACAGAGGTAATATGGACGTGATAGATTTTGTGGTCTTAACACCATATCTTTTATCCAGGGTTGGGTACATGTGTTAAGTCGAGAGACTATCGGTATCAGAGGTAATATGGATGTGACACACGATAATCAGGCATAATCTTTGGTGGACCTATTACTCTCCTGCGCACTGGTGGTGCGAGTAATAGATTTTAAGAAAAAACCCAACAGAGGTAATATGGACGTGATAGATTTTGTGGTCTTAACACCATGTCTTTTATCCCGGGTTTGGTACAAGTGTTATGTTGGGAGATTATCAGTATCAAAGGTAATATGGACGTGACACATGATAATTAGAAATGATTTTTGGTGGACCTATTACCCTTTTGTGCACTGGTGGTACGAGTAATAGATTCGAGGCAAAACCCAATAGAGATAATATGGACGTGATAGGTTTTGTGGTCATAACACCATGTCTTTACCTCGAACTGGGTACTGGTGTTAAGTCGGGAGACTATCGATATCAGAGGTAATATGGATGTGACACACGATAATCAGGCATAATCCTTGGTGGACCTATTACTCTATTACACACTGGTGGTTCAAGTAATAGATTTTGGGACAAAACCCAACAGAGGTAATACGGGCGTGATAGGTTTTGTGGTCTTAACACCATGTCTTTTATCCCGGGTTGGGTACAGGTGTTAACTCGAGAGATTATCGGTATCAGAGATAATATGGACGTGACACACGATAATCAGGAATAATTTTTGGTTGACCTATTACCCTTTTGCGTACTGGTGCTGCGAGCAATAGATTCGAGATAAAACTCAACCGAGGTAATATGGGCATGATAGGTTTTGTGGTTTTAACAACATGTCTTTATCCCAAACTGGGTATAGGTGTTAAGTTAGGAGATTGTCTATATCAGAGATAATATGGACGCGATATACAACAATCGAAACATCAAAGCGGAAGTTCAGAGGTATCAATATACATGACTTGTCACTCGGAGAGATACAATATGAGTCCCTTGGAGGGAACAAAGTGTAAGTTCAGAGGTACCTGATGTACATAACTCGACACTCTAGGCAGTATAGGGATGTTTTTAAACATAGTATTTTTTTAGGAACTTGCCGTTTATGGGCATCATGAGCAAGTCCCCATTCTGCTTTGCGAGCCGGTATGCACCATTGGAGAATACAGTCTCGATGATGAACAGACCCTCCTATTTAGGCTGGAATTTGTCAGGGGTCTTGGGTCGACATTTGATTGTCGGCTCAATTTGGGAAAGACGGATAACCATCGACTCGGTAGAGGACTTCGTGTCTTCCGGTTGCCTTTGAGTGGATTTTGGCAATCGGATCACCATCCACGTCACAGAAGGCCTCGCATCTTCCTGTTGCCTGTGATTAGATTTCGACAATCGGATCACCATCGGCCCTATGACGGGCTTTGGCTCCTGGCTGGATCTCGGGAGCCGGATGACCATTGGTTCCAACTGCGCATGTGAGGCAGGAGAACCGGGCACCTTTTTATGCAAAGTTGCGACAAGGGGTGCTGTTTTGCCCGGTTTATGGGCCTGGAGATAGATTTTCAAAGGTTTCTTTGACCATGTTATGGCTTCGAGTTTGTCAGTCGTGTGTTTCTTGGATTCTTCATATAGGCAAGCCTCCGAAGAGTAATAAGACTCGACTCCGTTGAAGGGATCGATATCGACGAATTTTATCTTCATAAAGCCATGTTTACTGACATATTTGAAGCACTGGTGGAGTGTAGATGGCACGATCATATAGTCATGTATCCATAGACGCTCCAGGAGGATATTGTAGGACGTATCTGCGCCTATGACGTAGTAGGTAACCTCCATCTTCAGGTCACCAATCTGACATTTCAAGCGGATCTTTCCTAGGAGATAGCTCCTTCCCGAGTTGAAATCGCTAATGGCAGTATTGGTCGCTGCTAGCCGATGCATAGGGATGCCCAAAAGTTGGAGCAAGCTTTTCGGGATGATGCTTATCGACGAGCCAGGGTCGATATGCATCTGATCCACCTTGATGTCGCGTATGTATCCTGTGTAGTACAAGGGGCGATCATGCAAGTTGGACTTGATCAACATGTCCTGTGGGGTAAATATAATGTTGGACATTTCATCTGCGCAATTGCTGCCCTGGAGATCTGCTGATGGGTCTTCCCCTAGAGGCTTGAACTGGACTAAGTAGGTGTCAGCATTTTGGAGTGCTTTGCTCAATTCGACACGAAGACCCTTGGAGAGCCTTAGGAGCTCGTATAACAACAACTTTGCTGGCGTATTAGCCAATTGTGCTAATTTGTCAAAGTTGTAAGGTCTCTCCAGCCCCTGAGGTGCATCGTTACGGAGTGGCCTATCGAAGCGGGTTTCCTTTGGCTTGGACTTATCTGCCGGTGGACGCTGGGATGGCCTTGGAACATCAGAGACAGGTAACGTTGCCGGCTGAGGATCTTCGACTGAACTGCCTAATGTGGGCTAGACTTGTGCCCCAGACCGGGTAACAACGGCTGCCGCTTCCTCAGCTTCGGCTGAAATTGTATGGCATGATCTAGACTTTCTGTCCTTTTTCTCGTTGGTAGGAGATGACACCGCCTGAGTAACTACGAGCACTAAGTCCGGGTACACCCATATGATCTCTTCTCATGATGTGGTGAGAGGTACCAAACCAGATGTCTGGTTCCAGACGGGTGGAAGATTAGTAACCTCCATCGTTGCCCAAGGGACAGGTATTACCCCGTCTGGAGTATTTGTTGTGGGGAAGTCACCGAATTGAACTGATACCATGTTCGCAGCCACAGTAACCTCTTCAAAATCTATCGACAAAGGTTTGGAGTCGATAAGACTCTGGATGTACCGCTTTAATTGGAAGCAGTCATGAGTGGAATGATGGACATCCCGGTGGAAGTGACAATATTTTGGGTCCTCCATTTCTGTCGCTCGAGGCTCGCACCTTGGTGGAGGGAGCTGGATCCTACCCCCTTGCAAGAGCGTATCGAAGATAGGTTTGACATGACTATTTTCAAATGAGTAATTCACCTTGGGCCACTGGCCTTTCGCCTATTTTTGTTCAGGCTTCTTAGTCGCATCAGCGACCATGGCCTATTTGCCTTTATTGTCCCATTTGGAGGTGCCGCCAGTATTGTTGTTGCTGGAGGTGGAACCAGGATTGGGGGTCCCGTTTGGAGGTCCCGTTTGGAGGTCCCGTTTGGAGGTGCCACCAGTGTTGTTTTTCTTTAAACTAATATCATAAAACTTTATGGTAGAATTACAAAGATACAATATCAGCATGTCTTCAAGCATTTTTTTTCTTGTATCCTCGACCAGCTGGCGCTTGAGACCTTAGTAAACGGATCCGCCAGATTCTCTTTACTCTGACCATCAACCACGATAATGAATCATCTTTTGATAAGATTATTCACTGCCCTGTGCCTCAATCATACAGTCCTCTTCTGGCAATTGAAAAGATCATTTGATGCCACCGCTGCAGCCGCCTGGTTGTCGCAATATATTAGGACCTTTAGAATCTGCGCACCAACCATTGGAAGATTATACATGAGCTCTCGAAGCCATTCTACTTCATCATGCAGCCACCAGTGTATAGAACTCAGATTTCATAGAATAATGTGCGAGCATAGTTTGCTTCTTCGACTTCCATGTTACAACATCTCCATCAATGGAGAAGATATATCCTCTTGTGGACCTTTCGTTCTCTACTTTTGAGCACCAACTTGCATCACTAAAGCCTTCTACTACTGTCGGATAATCATTTTAGTGAAGTGCATACTTCTGAGTCCTTCTGAGATATCTTATCACTCTCTTTACAACTTTCCAGTGCTCCACACCTGGATTGCTTATGAACCGATTAAGCATCCCCATGACAAAAGCTATGTCAGGCCTTGTGGCAGTTGTCGCATACATCAAACTTTCGATGACCCTTGAGTACTAGAGCTGCCTAATGCTTTCCTTTGGATTTGGTTTCAGCTTTTTATCACACCTATACGGAGTATCAATCCCTGTAAGATTCTAATATCCATAGCGTTTGAGCATATTCTCTATGTAATGAGATTATGACAACGCTACACCAGTATCCGTCCGGATGATCTTTATCCCTAGGATAACATCAGCTTCCCCTAAGCCCTTTATACTGAACTTAGATAACGTAAACTTCTTTGTCTTAGTGACATATGTTAAATCTGTACCCAAGATCAGCATATCGTCCACGTATAGACAAATGACAACTCCTCTTCCGTCAGCGAGCTTTGTGTATACACACTTGTCCATCTTGTACTTTGTAGCCATTTGATGTAATGACATTATCAAACTTCTCATGCCACATCTTGGTATCTTGCTTCAGACCATATAATGATTTGACCAACATGCAGACTTTGTCTTCAAGGTCTTTGACAAAAAATCCTTTTGGCTGTTGTATGTAAATCTCTTCGGTCAATTTTCCATTCATGAATGTTGTTTTAACATCCATCTGATAGATAACTAGCTTGTGAATTGCACTCAAAGCAATCAACATCCTGATGGTCATCATCCGTGCTGAGCGTAAGTGTCAAAGTAAACGATCCCCTGCTTCTAAGAAAACCCCTAGGCAACCAGCCTTGCCTTGAACTTGTCAACGGTTCCATCGGCTTTCATCTTGTTCTTTAAGATCCATTTACATCTGATTGGTTATGCTTCGTTAGGTAGATTTACCAATACCCAAGTGTTGTTGGAGGTTATTGAGTCATAATCATCATTGATAGCCACCTTCCAGAAGACAACATCTCAAGTCTTAATTGCCTCCTCATAGGTAAGCGAATCTGCTTCCATATGATCGGTAACAAAATTATCTCTGATGTCTTTTTGTCTTCTCACTCGCTTAGACACAGGTCCTGCAAGTTTTGGTTCAAACATTGTTTTTGCCAGAACAACTTCTTCTTGGACTATATCTTTATTTGGAGCTTCAGCTTCATGTGCACCCACGCTATTCTCCATAATATCCGTAAGAACAATGTTCTTGTGCCTTACAAATTTATCTTTAAAGAATTCAGCATCATGAGATTCAATGATATGATTTATGTCAATATCAAGAAACCTTCTAGCATAACTCTTCTTAGAATAACCTAGAAAGATTGTCTTTGTAATCCTTGTACCTAGTTCTGAATCTTCAAGTTTGGAAGCCTCACATATGCCAAACACCTCCACACTAGAATGACATTCAAGTTGTGACTTTGAACCAGAGTTCATGAGGAGTGACATCGGAAGTTGCGTAAGGCACTCTGTTCAGAATTAAAGTGGCTGTGAGCACAGCTTCTCCCCAGAAGTAATTTGGAAGACTCGTAGTCAACAACATTGTGTTCATCATCTCTGTCAATATTTTGTTCTTCCTTTCTGCAACACCATTTGATTAAGGAGAATACAAAGCAGTTGTCTTCTTGATAATTCTATGTTCATTGTAAAACGATGCAAATTCTCGAGACCTATACTCTCTGCCTCGATCACTTCTGAGTCTCTTGCATTTTTGTCTGGTTTGACGCTCGGCTTCAGCCTTGAATTCCTTAAACTTCTCAAGCGCTTCATCTTTAGACTTGAGCAGATAGACGAATGCCTACTTTAAGAAGTCATCGATGAAAGTAAAAAATTACTATATCCCAGCCTTTGTGGAGAATTGTTTGAAGTCGCAGATATCTGAGTGCACCAACTCCAGAAAATTTGTGCTTCGGTTAACCCGTTTGAACGATTTTCTTATGATCTTTGTCTGCGCACAGACTTCAAACTTCTCTACCTCCTTACCCCCCATATTTGGAGATAAGCCCTAGACTAGACATCTTGTTAATTCTTTTACAATAAACATATCCTAGTCTATTATGCCATAACTCCAGAGAATAATCAGAACAAAGACTGCATTAACCTTATCAGTCAAAGTTATAAGTTGAAGTTTAAACATCCCTTTAGTATAAAAAGCTTTTTTGAAGCACGTTCTTTATAGGACATAACCATTTGATCCGCGTTAATATACATCCTTAAGCCTGTGTTGCAGAACAGACTTCCAGAGATCAGTTCTTGGCTATCACAGGTACATGTTTCATATCATAAAACGTCAGCAATTTCTCCAAAGTCATATTCAGTACCACCGTCCCAATCCTATGAACTTAAGCTTATGTCTGGTTTGCCACCATTACCCTCTCAGATATAGGCTTATATGTGGTAAACAACTCCTTATTAGAGAAAATATGGCAGGATGCAATAGTGTCCAGCCATCAGTCAGTATCAACACCCATTGAGTCAACCCGCATAATCATAGCAACCAAGTTAGACTTATCTTGCTTTTTCTATTCGGGCATTGATCTGTAGTCCTTCTTAAAGTGACCCTTCTTGCCACAATTGAAACAAGCTCATCACCTTTAGGCTTTGGCTTGAATGGAACCGACTTCAACTTCAGATGGTTGAAGTCCATCTTTTTTCTTATGAGAAGCCTTTGGCTTCCCATTGGAGTCTCCATCTTTCACCAAGTTGGCCTACTTTGAGTCGATCCCTCAACTCATCTTCAACATGAATCTAGTATAAGAGATGCACAAGATCCACCACTATCTTCTTACGGCGCATGTCCGCAATGAAGTTTCTCCACCCAAGAGGGAGCTTGGCAAAAATACCCCCAACAACAAAGCATCGACCAGGACATGTCATCATCCTTAAGTTTTTGACGCTACTTGAGAAATTTCTTGACTTGAGGCAATATCGTCTTGTCATTCTCCATCTTTCAAACTTTTTCAGTCATACAGATCTGTTTGCCATTAAAATTGTTTGATTGAAAACTTTAATACAAACAGAACAGTGTTACAATGTAGGACTTAGACGTAGTCCTAGGAGTACACTTTTGTTTAAGCTGGGTCCTTAGTGCCAATGGAGCGAGTGGTAATGCGTTGACTCCGTTGACCGGCTGACGACGGTTATCGGTTCTCTGAAGGCATGGATTGCTCTGGGTGCTGGAGCTTGCTGAGAGGAGGAAGACGTTGAGTGTCTGTATCTGCCTCTCTGGTGATTCCTTATGGATTCTTTGTGTTGTCCGTATGTGTGAGAAGGAAATGATCCCTCTATTTATAGCTGGGCAGGTTGGCTGCTCATGCGCGCATATGTAGGATGTGCCGGTGCGTGGGGACGCCACGTGGAAGTTGCTGATGGGGACGCACGGATGATGCGCCCTGATTGGGAGGTTGAACTCTTCATACTGCTGTTGTGAGCCGGCACGTAGCAGAGGAGAAGATCTTTCTGTTGCTGAAATCTTGGACGAGTTGAGTCAAAGGACACGTGTCATCGACCCATGGCTCGAAGATCTCGGATTTGGGGGGGGGGGGCAGTGATCTGGTGAGCTGCACCTTGGATCTGGGCGCAGGAGGAGACTGCGGCTCATAACCTTTAGGAATTATAAACCATTTAGGGCGCATGACTTTTGAGGCGCATGCAGGTGACCTTCCTTCTGTCTTTCAGGATCAGAGATCAGTCTGGGGCGCATGGCTTTTGAGGCGCATACAAAGCTTCAACTGGAGACTCTTATTCTGTCTTTAGGGATCAGTGAAGGGTCTGAGGCGCATGGCTTTTGAGGTGCATGCTGGTTTGGACGCATGGCCGTAGAGGCGCATGCGGGTGGCTACGTGGCAGTAGCCGTCGGAATAGAGTCATGATGATGCTGACGTTGCCGACGCTTCGTTCTCTGAAAAAGCTGCTGTTCAGACTTTGGGAAGCGTGCTGCCAACTCTGGTGTCAGTTCAGCATTTAATGTTTGTGACGTTCGATGGACAGCTGAGTGGTCACATTGGTTGGTGTTCCACTTGGCATGGAGATGTGAGGGCGCATCCTCTGTGATGCGCCGGGTACTGTAGGGCGCGTCTGTGTGATGCGCCTACTGCAGGAGGGCGCGTCCGTATGATGTGCCGTTTGGCTGGCGCATCCGACATGTCCTTTAATGACGCGGCTGTCTCGCTCCTCGAGTGCTATAAATAGCCGTTTGGCTGAATTCGAGGCGTCCGGTTCATCCATTTAATGCAAATTCATTGCACAGAATTCGGAGAGTCATCCACTTGGCACGTGAGCTTGGTTTGCCCGGCCTATAAATAGTGGCATGGAGCGAAGGTTTGCTCCTCATTCCCTCACGTACTTCCGACATGAACTTGGATATGTGGGTGCATTCTGTTGACGAAGTGCTCCCAAGGGTGAAGATGAGACGTCGTGTTGTCTTCGATGCTTTTGAAGGTGACTGTTACATCCAAAAGACGGAGTCGAGGGCTTCTGAGGCAGGCGGAAGGTGCCTGTTGCATCCAAAGATAAGGATGTTCGGGCCTCGTCTCCGTTATTCCGGAAGAGCCGTAGATCGGAATGGCGGTGCTAGGCTCTTTCTTCCTTCAAAGTGGGTGTTGCCCACTCTGGTTGTGTTGAAAGCTGCTCCTTTAGCCGCGGTTTCGATCACGGTCTTCCTTCGCCTTTGGAGGCTCTTTCGAAGCCTCCCCTGGCCACAGCATTTGCGGTGCTCTTCTCTTCCTTGGTTCCAGCCAGAGGGTTAAATGCTTTGCTTGGCGAAGCATTTATCAGGCGAGCCTGGCTGGAAGAGCGGCACATAACTGGGCTCTGCTCGGCCAGGTGAGCCTGGTTGGAAGAGTTGTACATAACTGAGCTGCTGAAGGGATGCACATAACTGAGCTGGATGCACATAAATGAGCTGCTGAAGAGATGGTAGGATGCGCCTGGTTGGAGGCGTATGACATCTGCTGCGCCTGGCTGACAGCGCATGGTGACTGCTACGCCTATCGGAAGGCGCATGGTGGTTGCTGCGCCTATCTGGAAGGCGCATGATGGTTGCTGGATGTAGATCTAGGATCCTTCCTTTGTAGAAATTCTCCTTTGTACCATCTTTTCTAGACATGTAATAGACTTTTATATATAAAATAAAAAGTCCTTCTTCGAATGTCCATGGCTTACTCGATTAGCTGTCTGAGTTCTGGCGCATATAATGCCTGGCGCATGGGCTTTCTGGTAGTGAAATTCCATGCTTCTACAAGACCCCCTTCAAAGTTTTCAAAACTTTTGAATAAGTTTTGGAATACTTTGAATAAGAAGCATGGAGGTCAGGGCGCATGATTTTTGGGCGCATGCTTATTCGGGCGCATGCTCCTTTCAGTTGATGATGATGACGCCTTGGTAACCCAAAAGATTAATGATGATCTTTTGGTTGTATTTGTTGTTATCACCTCACGGAACCCGAAGCGACGGCTGAGATTACACGTCATCGGTTCACGCGTGCGACCAAGCCCTATAAATAGGTAAGGGTTGGGGAGAGAGAGAGTTCATCTGCTCTGTGCCTTTGCTTTCTTTAGAGTTTTTTCTTCAAAACCCTAACTTTTTTTCTCTGAGAGAATGGCTCCCAAGACTCCTCGCGGCGGTGCCGGCAAGGGGAAGGAGAAAGCGAAGGAGCCTGTGGAAGTTTGTAACGGCTGACGTTCCCCGACGGCCTGTCGAAGTTCGACCAGATGTGGTCGGTAAGTCTCGTTTTTCCGTACACCAACGCACATAGACCTTGGGTCTTTAATGATGTGCCGCGGTCTTTGTTCGCCGACGTGCATGGGTTTAGGCCCTGATGATGCGCCGAGGCTGCTGACGCGCATGGGCTAAAACCCTGATGATGCGCCGAGGCTGCTGACGCGCATGGGCTTAAACCCTGACGATGCGCCGAAGCTCTTCTTGTTGCTTCTAACATTTTTTCTGATCTTTGCTAGTGTCGGTAGCAATCCCGCCTTTGAATGAAGTGTTCTTGGAGGCTGTCTTCAACCAGATGGGAGTAGAGTATGATAAGGAAGTGATAAACCCCGCTCAAGAGGCTCTTATGCTGGATCAGCCTCCTGAGAGAATGACCCAAATCCGTGAGCAACAGTATGGGTTCCTCAAACGGATGATGGAACGTGGTATTTTAAAATCTTCCACATCTGATAAATTGACCTTCTTGAAGTCGGAGACCGTCTCACTTCTACTGATGCGACGGTGTTGAAGGTCAAGGAGGACTGGTTCTTTACAGCGAATGGGGTGCATATGACTGTCAAGCAACTCGAACGTCAATGGCCTTTGACATCCTTCTGTCGCCTTGTTTCCCAGAGGAAGATGTCTTGGGATCTTACCCCTTCTCAGGGGGGAGCGGTGACTGGCGTCATCCAAATTGATTCTACTTTCGACCGAAGGGATACTTTGACCGCCACACGGTCTGGGTCTTCTTTCACCTGGCGGACTCTACGCCCCGGGAGCCTCTATAGTGACGTACCCATTGATACGTTTGCTTATAGTGCTTTGACTTTTACACATCGTATGCTTTTGATGGAACGCTCATACCCGAAAGGAGATTTTCGGGTAGAGGGTTGGTGCCATTACGTTTCCAAGTGGGATAAACTGACACTCTGGATCTTGTCACGGTTTCGGACCGAGCTTCGAGAGATTGGGTTGACTGCCGCGATCCGTGCTACCCAGGCGGGTGTTGATCTCAACAGGCATATGTTCCTCGCACTACTGGAGATGTTTGATGTCCATACCGGGACCTTTTTTACTCCGGTGGGGGAATTAGGGTTCGCACTTCATGAGATGTACGAGGTGTCAAAACTCCCTTGGGGGTTGGAACCCTATGAAGAGTACTTTCCCACCAACGAGGAACTTCAAGTCCTAGGGGACAGGGCTGAGGAGATGACGGCCGTCTTTAAGGAAGTGGCGAGTCATCATTACTATATGCATAACCGGGAACGTGCCGGTGAAGGCCCGATCGCATCGTCCATCAGGGATAGGTCATCGGAGTGCCCCTTCCGCCTCTCAAGCAGAACCCTCGGGCGATCGATCAAAGCGATGTGCAGACGTAGGGATTGAATCTCCTGTACCGAAGAAACAGAAGAAGGCGTCGTCACCGACGGCGTCATCGGATTCAACGTCCGCAGAGGTAAAGGCGTCCCACATAATCTGATTTTGGTTCCACTACTTACGAGGCTTCATCTTCTCTTGTAGGAACCGTTAAAAAGAAAACCTCGCACCCCAAAGTCAGGTGGGAGCAGGCGAGAAGGGACGGCGGGCTCATCTGAAGTGCGTATGATGTCTCCCATGGAGGAAGATCCGGAGGATGCTGTTGACGTGGAGATTCCGGTATCCCCGGATTATGTTAGGAGGGAAACTGAGACAAGCACGCCGTTTCTTGGTGGTGAAGAAGAATGGAGTTCGTCGTCTTCCGATGACGTTGCTCCAGAGCTGCAAGGGCCTGTTGCGGAGGCAACAGAAGTAGTTGAGACAGAGGAGAGGGTTGAATCCCCTCTTTATCATGATGAGGGGAGGTCGGTTGCATCATTGCCGAGTCCTATCCCGGCTTCAACCGTGGTAGTTGAGGCGGCTACCACTCAGGAGATAGCGACAGATTCTGTCCCTGTTGAGGGACTCGATGATGAGACATGTCTGCCAGTCAAGACCGCTGCGACGGGTCAAGAGACAAGTGACAATCTCCCTATTCTGCCAAGGGAGGTGCCAACCGTTGATAGGATGTTGAGGGTAGAAGAGATGGCTGTTGACGTCGGAGGTTCTTCCGGGCTTGAGAAGGATAAGGGTGTAGAACCCTCTGTTGCTCCTTCTACTTGGGGGACCCTCTCGACGCCTGTGCCGGCTCCTTCTGTTGCTTCGGCTCCTCGGGCTGGAAGTCCAGCCCCTGTTGATGAAGAGCCCATTGATGCCGAGGTTCAAGCCTCGCTGATTGAGATTGGCGGATCTTCTTTTGGTCCGCAAACTGTGGTAGCTCCTCCAACTCCCGCGATGACGACGGAGGTCTTGGCGGATGCAGACGAGTATGTGAAATTCCTCGTCGAGGGGGTATACAAAATGCTGCAGAAGGGTGTATCTGCTGTGATGAATGCCAATGGGAGTTTTGCGACGGCAAAAGCTCTGGCAATGCCCTGCATCGAGCTGATTCGTATTCACCAAGGCCACGACCATATGGCCGAAATTCTGGAGGCTTCGGTGATTGAGCTGGATGAGCGGCTCGCGGAACTTCAACGCATCCAGCGAAACGACCTTTCTATCTTGATAGAGGCGGAGAAGGGGAAGCTAATCGCCGAGATCGAGTCTTCATACCAGGCCACCGTGGGCGTTTGGGAGCGCGAGGTGGCTGAGACTGAGGCTGCGGTAGAGCAGTTGTCTCGGTCCATGAAGACGACGGTGGAAACTCGAGCTGTATTGGAAGCTAATATCGCAGATATCGACACCCAGATGCGCCGCCTTGAAGACCAACGGGCCCGACTCCAGTTAGAGGTCGAGCGTGTCCGGGCTGAACATGCAGCATTTAAGAAGGATGAGGCGACCTTTACTCAGCGGACTCTGGCCTTGGCGCAGCAACGACAACAGCTTGACGAGAAGCATGCAAGTGATACTTCTGCTGGGGCCATTGAATTGATGTACCGAGAAGCAGAGCGACGAGTCCTGGCGATGGTGGAGGCCCGCGCCGTCGACTTAAAGCTTCGAGTCAGGGAGCTCTCAGCCCATCTTGGGGAGATTCAGGGACAATAGTTTTTCCCTTTTTCCTTTGCGTTCTTTTGCAACCCTTACTGGGGGGAATGATGTAGTTTCTTGTACTCCTTTTTCAGAAGAATAAAGAAGTCTACAACTTTTTTTTTGTGATGTGTTCATCTTTTGTTGTCATGAACTTGATGATTTGCGTGAACCTATTATCTTTTGCGCACCTTGGTTTTCAGGTACAGATAATAAGTTTGAAGGAACCATTATGTTTGCTCAGAGGTAATATGGACATGGCAATCATTGGGTTCAAAATGATAGAATCTCCCTACTCAGAGGTATTATGGACGTGGTAGGAATGATCTTGGGGGATACGCTGAACAACTCAGAGGTTATATGGACGTGGAAGTTCTGCGATCAATGTACAATAACGCAGGGGTTGTTTGTACAAGATGTTTACTCAGAGGTAATGTGGACGTGGTAAACATGAAGGGTAGCGTAGGCTTACGAAGTGTAAGATTCTGCTTTGCAGGGTGTAGAGAGACAACTCAGAGGTAATATGGACGTGGTTATCTTTCTACTGGAAGATGCCACGAAACAGCTGGGTCCCGGAGGCGTATGAGTTTGTGGAAAGAGGTTGTTTGAGGAAGTACATGTCTGGAGGATGTCAAGAATAGTACTTCTTTAGGAACTTGCCGTTGATGGACATCATGAACAAGTCCCCATTGGGTTTGGCGAGGCGGTAAGCACCGTTTGAGTATACCGTCTCTATGATGAAAGGTCCTTCCCACTTGGGCTCGAACTTTCCTGGTGTCTTGTGGGTCAACACCATTGGTCTCCTGACTGCTAAAACCAGGTCGCCAACTTGGAAAGTCCTCTGTTTGACCTTTTTGTTGAAAGCCTGTGATATACGGGCTTGGTAGAGCTCGATGCGTTGTTGAGCTAAGAGACGTTTTTCGTCAAGTGCCTCCAGTTCTCACAGACGACGACGTTGATTATCCTCTTCTGTGAGATCGTTTGTGATTGCCATGCAGAGCAAAGGTATCTGTATCTCGAGAGGCAGTACTGCTTCGCTCCCGTAGACCAGGGAGAATGGAGTGTTGCCTGTTGGGGTCCGTACCGTTGTGCGGTAGGCCCAAAGGCATTCGCCAAGCTTTTCATCCCAGTCGCATTTGTTGGATGACACGACCTTTTTGAGCAGCCTAACGATAGTTTTGTTGAATGCCTCAGCCAATCCGTTTGCTGCCGAATTGTAGGCAGTTGAGGCCACGTTCTGAATGCGATTCTTGTCACAGAACCTGCTGAAAATGTGGCTGATAAACTAAGGACCATTGTCATGGATGATCCGCCGGGGTACCCCAAAACGGTAAATGACATGGTGTTTGATAAAGCTGACCACCCTGGAGCTTTTTACTTCTGCTAGTGGAACTGCTTCCGCCCATTTGGAGAAGTAGTCGGTGATGGCCAGGATAAAACGATGTCCTCTCGACGAATGAGGGGTGATTGGCCCTACAATGTCCATGCCCCAGGCTTCGAAGGGCCAGGAGGCGACTGTAGGATGTAGCGGCTCCGATGGTGTATGTATGAAGTCTGCATGAAGTTGGCACGCGTGGCACTTCTTGGCATATTCGACAGCATCGGCAACCATGGTTGGCCAGTAGTAGCCCATACGTCGCAGTCGATCTTGCAACTTAGGACCGGGTTGATGAGCTCCACAAGTTCCGTCATGAGCTTCTTGAAGAGCTTCGGCTGCTTCTTCGTTAGACAGGCATCGAAGGAGGAGCCCATCGAAGGAGCGTCGGTACAGCGTTTTGGTAGCCGTATCGTAGTAGAATCGAAGAGAGCGTCTCCTGACTGAGACGGCTTCCTTTGGGTCCTCTGGAAGGATTCTGTAGACAGCGAAGTCGATGAACGGGAACCTCCAGTCTCGGACATTAACCCCAGTGTTTGTCGGCATGGCGTGAGCCACCTGCAAGCATAGGTTGTTTCTGGGACAAATCAGATCTCGTCCTGTTACCGTGATATAGTGTTGAGTCCCAAAGGGCGCTGCTAATGAGGCTGCGAGGCCGGCCAGAGCATCGACCTCCAAGTTTTGTAAACGGGGGACATGTTCGATGAAGAACCCGGTGAAGGTTGAATTGATGTTCAACGCGACTTCATGATAAGGGATTAAATCTTCATGGCAAACTTCGTATTGTCCCCGAACCTGGTTTACGACGAGTTTTGAGTCGCCGTAAGCTTCCAGATGGTCGACCCCCAGCTATTGTGCGAGCTGGAGTCCCATGACGAGTACGTTGTACTCAGCAACGTTGTTGGAGCACGGTTTCGAAAGAGAGTACGCACGTTGGATGACCAGCTGATCGGGGGAGACTAAGACTACCCCCACTCCTGCGATGATTTGGCCTTTGGGGCCTGTTCTCGAAGCGCCGTCGAAGAACATCCGCCAAACGGAGCTTCCTTCGGTAACGTTGGATTCTTGGACCTCATCCGGGATATCTTCATAGAGTTTCTAGGATTCTGGGATGGGGTGCGCAGCTAAAAAGTCAGTCAGAGCTTGACCCTTAACAGCTTTTTGCGGCACAAACACCAGGTTGTACGGTGTTAGCAAGATCGCCCATGTAGCCAGCCGGGAGTTCAATGATCCTGGCTTCGTCATGAGGACTCTGAGCGGATTGAATCGGGAAATGACATGAATTGTCTGACCCGAGACATAATGACGAGTCTTCTGGATGGCAAACACCAAAGCCAAGCACTCCTTTTCGACGGGGTTGTACCGGTGTTCGGCCCCAATGAGTGTTCGACTGAGGTAGTTGATTGCTTGCTCGTAGCCTGTATCGCTGTTTTGAGCCAGCAGAGCGCCAAGAGAATGATCCATGGCACGGACGTAGAAGAGAAATGGTTTGCCGGTGACTGGCGCTACCAGGACTTGTGTGCTCGTCAAGTAGGCTTTGATATCGTCGAAAGCCTTATGGCACTCCTCTGTCCAGACATAAGAGACTCCCTTCTTCATGAGCTGAGTGAAGGGTTGACATTTACCGAAAAGGTTTGCTATAAACCTTCGGATATATGCCAGACGTCCCTGTAGGCCTCGAAGTTCTCGAAGGTTCTTCGGAGGGTCCATGTTGAGGATGGCTTTGGTCTTCTCAGGATCAACATGAATGCCTTTCGCTGTGATGACGAAGCCCAAGAATTTGCCGCTAGAAACCCCCAGAAAGGATTTAGCGGGGTTCATTTTGAGTTAATGCGCCCGTATGAGATCGAAGACCGTCTTCAGGTCCTGTAGGTGATCTTTTTTGAGGCGGCTCTTGACTGCGATGTCGTCAACATAGCATTCGACTGTCTTGCGAAGATGTTGACGGAAGATGGTGCTCATAGCTCGCTGGTATGTCGCACCGGCGTTCTTCCAGCCGAAGGGCATTACTGTGTAGCAAAAAATACCCTTTGGAGTCCTGAATGACGTGTGTTTTGCGTCATCGGGGAACATCTTGATTTGATTGTAGCCTGAATACCCGTCCATGAAGGACATGCGCTCAAAGCCACATGTGTTGTCGATCATCACATCAGTGATTGGAAACGGGAATTCGTCCTTCGGGCAAGCAGAGTTGAGATCCCTGAAGTCGATACAGACTCGTATCTTCCCGTTCTTCTTGGTGACAGGAACGATGTTGGCTACCCAATCCGGGTGTTGTTCCTCACGGATGAAGCCGCTAGTCAAGAGTTTGTCAACCTTCTGATCGATGGCATTCATGATGTCTGGACGGAAGCGTCGCTGCTGTTGTTTGATAGGTTTGGCATCAGGTAAGATGTTCAACCTATGCATTGCGATATGTGGATCGAGTCCCGGCATTTCCTCATAGCTCCATGCGAAGACGTTGATATACTCTTTAGCCAGTTGGATTAAAGATTCTCGATCTTCTCCTTCCAGGCTTTTACTGATGAAGATGGGTTTGGAAGAAGACCCCTCCCTGAGGTCGATCTGCTCGACTTCGTCTTCGGTGGGAGGTTCACGAAGCTCAAAACGAGATTCCCATTGTTCACCTAGGCGTTGGGCCCAGGGTTCTTCTTCGAAGGGTTCTGGCGCTTGGTCTTCGCCTTCACCTTTCTGAGGTTGTGCTGACGTCATGTTAGCTGACAGCACTTTTCTGAAGACTGATCCGATACTGGTATCGGAATCCCAAGTCGATGCTTCGGATGAATGGGAATGTTCTATGTCTTCTGCATCTGAACTCTCTAGGGTTGATGGCGGCGTGACATAGCCTAACCCTCGTCCAGTCCGATTATAATAGTCCTGTGGCTTTCTATTGGGCATCGAAAGCCGGACAGGAAGATGCCGACCCTTGCCGTAGTTTAAGCCTTTGTTGCTTTTCTGGTCGTAGCCCATCTTTTGGATGATGTGCTTTGCCGCATCCGTGTACCAATAGACTTGTACTCTGTCGGTATCAGGTTCGGGCTCGGTTGACGGAAGGTCCCGATGACGCTCGACTTTGCCTGAGATGATGGTGCCTTGGTCTCGGCTCCGTGGAGGGACTATGAAGACTCCTTGAGACGGGACTATTCGATTATGGTGGACGGTCGTTATTTGTGTTTGCAACGACCGTAGAGCGTTGTCTAATGTATACATGGCATTCCAGTGTGGAAGACAAGAATAATTAAAAGACACTCTATTATAGATAAAATACGAGATCTTATCCCGTGGAATTACATTGTCAAAGGAGGGTGCCTCTACGTCAGCCGAGATATAATCACCAAGCTCCTCGTCTGTAAGAACTGGGGGCGGACTAGGAGAGTCTAACACAGCTTTGGGGTCTGAGAGGGTTATATGAGCCTTCTCTGACACCTTGGATGACTGCGGCGGCTTGCCCTTGAGACGCACCTTGAGAGGTGCCTCGGTTGCGCCTCCGGTGAGTGGTGCCTTCCCTTGTAATTTTGCCACCAGGGGAGCCGATGTTTGAGGTGGCTTTCCCTTGAGGCGTATCTTCAGGGGTGTTTCGCGAGCCGACGCTTTCCCTGATAGCTTGATGCTCATTGGAGGCGCCTTCTGGGGTGGTTTCCCCTTCAGTCGGATTTTCAAGGGGGCATCGGGAGTCGTCTCAGGCTCCATGTCCGGTTCTGTTGCCGTCTCTGCCTCATCATCAGCGTCGTTGGCTTCCTCCTCGTCAATGGGTTTGTACAAATCGGAATCGGTGAAGTAGGCTTCAATCCCTTTGAAAGGTTCGATGTCTGCAAACTCCGTCCGGATGATGCCATTGGTGGATACATACTTCATGCACTGGTGGAGCGTGGAGGGCACCACCATGTACTCATGCAGCCATGGTCGACCGAGCAGGATGTTGTAGTTGACCTCGGCATCTACCACATAACAAGTTACCTCAGTTTTGAGGCTGCCAATGTGACACTTCAGTCGGATCTTGCCCAATGGCTCGCTCTTGCTAGCATTGAAGCCACTGATGGTTGTATTGGAGGGCGCCAGCCGGTACATCGGGATCCCCAGCTTAGATAGCAGCGCCTTCGGAATGATGCTTAGGGAAGACCCAGGATCGATCTGAATCCGGCTCACCTTGACCGAGCCAATGTACCCTGTATAATACAGCGGTCGGTTATGTCGGTGATGCTTGAGCAGCATGTCTTGTTGGGTGAAAGTTATGTTTGGGATAACTTCATCCGCACAATGACAGTGCACACAAGTAGTTGGGAGGTCTTCAGGCTGCTTGACCTGACTGAGAAAGGATTCAACGTCCTTCAGAGCTTCGCAGAGAGCTTCTCGGGAATCTTTAGAAAGACGCAGGAGCTCGAACAAAGACAGGCGCGCAGGTGTACTGGCTAATTGTGCCAGAATGTCGAAGTTGTGAGGCTTGGACAACCCCGAAGCGTTCTCCTTCCGTAGAGGTCTGTCAAAACGGGCCTCCACCTTCTTCTGCTTATTGGCTGCTGAGGGCTTAGATGGACCCTCCTCAGGGATGGTGCTAGGAGGCACCACCTCGGCGGCGGCTTCGCCGGACTGGGAGTTCTGTTGTGCACGTGTTTGTACTGGAAGTGCCTCTTCTGTTGAAGAAGAGACTGTGCGGCAAGACTTGATCTTCCTGCCTTTTGATTTGGAGGTAGGGCGTACCTCCGATTGAGTCACCTCGGAGACGAGGTCGGGGTGAACCCAGAGGACCTCTCCTCGAGATGTGGTGAGCGGGGTGAGTCCACTCACATTGTCACGAGTAGGTGGTAAGTTTACCACCTCCATTGTCGCCTTAGGGATGGAGACGACGCCATCTTGTGTGGTAGTTGGCGGCAAGGTGCCGAACTGAAGCGAAACCAGATTGGCCGACACCGTCTTCTCTTCATAGTCGACGGAGATTACATCCGCATTGATCATGCGCTGGATGTAATTCTTGAGGACGTAGCAGTCCTTGGTCGGGTGTCCGACAAACCGATGGTAGTGGCAGTACCTTGGGTTGTCCACTTTCCCAACTTCATCGGGCCGCTTTGGGTCCGGTAGCTTGATCTTGTCACCCTACTTCAGTATCTCGAAAAGTTGCAGGGTGTCGTCATCATTGAATGAATAAACCTCCTTGGGTCTCGGTGCCAGTGGAGGCTTCTGAGTAGGCGCAGATGCGCCTTTTGAGGCATTAACAGTCAATGCCTGTTTCCCCTTTGCTTCTCGTCCGGAGCTGTTAGCTGCGGACTTTTTCCCCTTATCGTCAAAGGCGGGGAAGCTGACACCCAGAAGACGTGCATTGGCTGCCTTCTTTTCTGCAGCTTCAGCTTCGATGATCAGGGAGCTCCAGTCAGGAGGGGGAGTAGAGTTGAGCCAGAGCTTTACTGCAGGCAACATGTTCATGCTGCAAGCGGAGAGGAGCACATGTTCTGGCATGCCTGGAGGTAGCCTGAAGCAAGCCTGTCGGAAGCGTTCGATGAACGCCCGAACCGTTTCCTTCTCCTTCTGACGTATCTCTATGAGAGACGCCATCGTCATGTCCTTTCCGCCGTCGTAGAAGCAGTCGAGGAAGAGGCGCGTCAGGTCGTCGAAGGACGATATGGAATTGTCGGAGAGGCTGCAGTACCAGTCATATGCCACTCCTTTTAGGGCCCCGACAAAGATACTGGTGAGGAGCGCGTCCTCCTTCGGAAGATGCCCTGTCTGTGACTGGAAGTACGTCAGGTACCGTCGCGGAGAGTCTTTTCCGTCATATGGGGTGAGTGTTTGTGGTTTATACTGTGGGGGATAAACCACCTTGTTCCATTCGAGGGGATAAGGCTGTGGAATGCCCATCTTCTGGCGTTCCTCTTGCCTGTTCTTGGACTCGAAGCGCTCCCGCAGGTCTTTGATCATTTCGACCACATCCTCCGTAGAGCTAGGAGTCGGGGAAGGAGGTACCATCTGGATTGGAGCGTTTGAGGGCTCCGAGGTCCGAGGTGCTTCTGTATCCGAGGGCGCCCGTTGGAGGGGCACACTCGACTCCCCATTAGCTCCTGGGTCAGGACCAGTTGAAGGTGTCCTGATCAAGACCGACCGCATCTCAAACACTTCTTGAGTCAGTGCTTGCATTGAGGCAGAGAGGGTTTTGAGTCCCCCCTCCAATGAGTATATGCGCTGGACTATGTCCTGTGACGGCGCATCAGACTCGACATCATCCCCAGCCATGTATACTGTCCTGACACGGCCAGGAGTGGAGGCTTCACTTTCGGCCTCACTCTCATGCGGGGGAGTTACTTCTCCTGGTGTTTGGCCACCCCCAGCCGCATTCTGGAGTTCATCTTCAATAGGTGCATCTGCAAGGGTCTGCTTGCCCTCAGCTCCGTCTTGAAGGACCTCTTCGTTTCCAGAACTACCCCCGGCAGTGTCCTGGAGGACATCCTCATTTTGAGGGGCTTCCGGGAGAGTAATCTCGCCTTGATGATGAAGATCCGCCGCAGCTGTGCTTTGGACATCTTCGTCTTCGGAAGGAGGCTCAACAAGGGTCTGGCTACCCCCAGCTTCTTCCAAGGACTTCTTCCTCGACCGAGTGCCTTCAAACACTCCAGAGGTAAAGACAGCTGCCTTGGTTTTCCTCGGCCGGCTTTTGGATGAAGACGAGGAATTGGCAGTCGTCTTCCGGATTGATGAGGAGTTGGAGACCACGTTGCATGAAGCGACCTTTGGCTCCTCTTCAGCTGACACCTTCGCCCCAAGGCAACGTCGGAGAGGTGTCGATGATTATAGTCGTTGGAAGACCGACTGTCTTGGTGGAACTGCCGTCTTACAACAGCAGTTGATGGTGACCACCGTACAAGTATGCCCCGTAAGAGGCGCATCGTGCTTGTTGGTCGACTCTCCTGACCGGCGCTTGTGAGTGATCACGTTGCGCAGGTCGTTGGAGGAGAGTGGTGCCTTCACACCCCCTTCAGACGTATGGCAAGGCCAAACGCCGGGGTGGTCAGGTGAGTGCTGCGTCCCCTGATCTAACACCAAGCAGGCATCACGATCAGTAGTGGAGGAACCACAACATTTGAAGTGACTTGAACGAACCTCAAACGCACAACCAGAGGAGGCGCGGGAGTTCAAGACCACTGAGTTTGCCTCTCTCGACTTGGTTGTGCACGCAGTAGATGCGTCCAAGCGAGATGAGGACTTTGAAGATCGACTCGTTGTTAGTGCAGAAGCACTTGAGTCAACCTTGTACAGCTTGCCATCGGCAGCGAGCGTGATGACGAGCGCGTGCCTCTGGCCGGCTGCTGGCATAGCACGTTTGTGGCGCATGGCCCGTGCCGCCTTGGATTTCTTCGTACCAGCCCGCTGGGGCGCATAGTACTCAGCATCCAAATTCTTCTCGCCATTACAGCGAGTGAGTCTGTCAAAGACAGAGGCTTTTTGTGGCGCATCAGAGGTGATGTACGGGGCATTGGCTGCGCCCCTGCTCCGTCGACGTATCTTCCTCGCCTGAGAGGGAGATGGCTGGGGAACGTGGTCGGCCGCACGCTTCCCCAAGAGATACGCTGCATCGGCGGGCGCACCTTGGTCGCTGAGAACGTCAGCAGGAAGGGAAGGCTGGATTGCTGCATCCCCTTCAGTGGTGGTACCCGAGGCGTCGACTTTGCACACCCAGGCCGTGCGAATCTTCTTCGGCTTTGGTAGCCGCTTCGAAGGACTCACACTTCCTTCAGAAATGAACTCCTCGTACGCCTGTTGATTGAGGCGCACGACCAGCGTCTTGTGGGTGGTGCCCACCTTCACGTCGTCGGCCTGTGACACGACTTTCTCGGAAGAGGAGAAAGAAGTCCCCAGCAGAGTCGCCAGCTTGTTTGCCATTAAAATTGTTTGATTGAAAACTTTAATACAAACAGAACAGTGTTACAATGTAGAACTTAGACGTAGTCCTAGGAGTACACTTTTGTTTAAGCTGGGTCCTTAGTGCCAATGGAGCGAGTGGTAATGCGTTGACTCCGTTGACCGGCTGACGACGGTTATCGGTTCTCTGAAGGCGTGGATTGCTCTGGGTGCTGGAGCTTGCTGAGAGGAGGAAGACGTTGAGTGTCTGTATCTGCCTCTCTGGTGATTTCTTATGGATTCTGTGTGTTGTCCGTATGTGTGAGAAGGAAATGATCCCTCTATTTATAGCTGGGCAGGTTGGCTGCTCATGCGCACATATGTAGGATGCGCCGGTGCGTGGGGACGCCATGTGGAAGTTGTTGATGGGGGCGCACGGATGATGCGTCCTGATTGGGAGGTTGAACTCTTCATACTGCTGTTGTGAGCCGGCACGTAGCAGATGAGAAGATCTTTCTGTTGCTGAAATCTTGGACGAGTTAAGTCAAAGGACACGTGTCATCGACCCATGGCTAGAAGATCTCGGATTTGGGGGGGGCAGTGATCTGGTGAGCTGCGCCTTGGATCTGGGCGCAGGAGAAGACTGCGGCTCATAACCTTTAGGAGTTATAAACCATTTAGGGCGCATGGCTTTTGAGGCGCATGCAGGTGACCTTCCTTCTGTCTTTCGGGATCAGAGATTAGTCTGGGGCGCATGGCTTTTGAGGCGCATGCAAAGCTTCAACTGGAGACTCTTCTTCTGTCTTTAGGGATCAGTGAAGGGTCTGAGGCGCATGGCTTTTGAGGCGCATGCTGGTTTGGACGCATGGCCGTAGGGCGCATGCGGGTGGCTACGTGGCAGTAGCCGTCGGAATAGAGTCATGATGATGCTGACATTGCCGACGCTTCGTTCTCTGAAAAAACTGATGTTCAGACTTTGGGAAGCGTGCTGCCAACTCTGGTGTCAGTTCAGCATTTAATGTTTGTGACGTTCGATGGACAGCTGAGTGGTCACATTGGTTGGTGTTCCACTTGGCATAGAGATATGAGGGCGCATCCTCTGTGATGTGCCGGGTACTGTAGGGTGCGTCTGTGTGATGCGCCTGCTGCAGGAGGACGCATCCGTGTGATGCACCGTTTGGCTGGCGCATCCGACATGTCCTTTAATGACGCGGCTGTCTCGCTCCTCGAGTGCTATAAATAGCCGTTTGGCTGAATTAGAGGAGTCTGGTTCATCTATTTAATGCAAATTTATTGCACAGAATTCGGAGAGTCATCCACTTGGCACGTGAGCTTGATTTGCCCAGCCTATAAATAGTGGCATGGAGAGAAGGTTTGCTCCTCATTCCCTCACGTACTTCCGACATGAACTTGGATATGTGGGTGCATTCTGTTGACGAAGTGCTCCCAAGGGTGAAGATGAGACGTCGTGTTGTCTTCGATGCTCTTGAAGGTGACTGTTACATCCAAAAGACGGAGTCGAGGGCTTCTGAGGCAGGCGGAAGGTGCCTGTTGCATCCAAAGATAAGGATGTTCGGGCCTCGTCTCCGTTATTTCGGAAGAGCCGTAGATCGGAATGGCGGTGCTAGGCTCTTTCTTCCTTCAAAGTGGGTGTTGTCCACTCTGGTTGTGTTGAAAGCTGCTCCTTTAGCCGCGGTTTCGATCACGATCTTCCTTCGCCTTTGGAGGCTCTTTCGAAGCCTCCCCTGGCCACAGCATTTGCGGTGCTCTTCTCTTCCTTGGTTCCAGCCAGAGGGTTAAATGCTTTGCTTGGCGAAGCACTTATCAGGCGACTGGCTGGAAGAGCGGCACATAACTGGGCTCTGCTCGGCCAGGTGAGCCTGGTTGGAAGAGTTGCACATAACTGAGCTGCTGAAGGGATGCACATAACTGAGCTGGATGCACATAACTGAGCTGCTGAAGAGATGGTAGGATGCGTCTGGCTGGAGGCGTATGACATCTGCTGCGCCTGGCTGACAGCGCATGGTGACTGCTGCGCCTATCGGAAGGCGCATGGTGGTTGCTGCGCCTATCTGGAAGGCGCATGATGGTTGCTGGATGTAGATCTAGGATCCTTCCTTTGTAGAAATTCTCCTTTGTACCATCTTTTCTAGATATGTAATAGACTTTTATATATAAAATAAAAAGTCCTTCTTCGAATGTCCATGGCTTACTCGATTAGCTGTCTGAGTTCTGGCGCATATAATGCCTGGCGCATGGGCTTTCTGGTTGTAAAATTCCATGCTTCTACAAGATCGTTCCTGTTCTTGACAGACTTGTACTATTTTTACAGAGGCTCCCAGACATCCTTTGCCTGGACCAACTTTTTGTATGACTCAGCCAGAGAATCCTCTATAGAGTTTAGTATCAGCAACTTGTAGTGGTTGTTGTCTCTTCTCCACTTCGACTATAAAGCACTGGCCTCAGCGATCCTTTGAGCATTTTTACCCTCTGGAATAATAGGCTCAGGTTCTGTCAATACTTAGTCAACGTTTGCGAGTTTAAGATTAAGGCTGACCTTTCTCTTCCTGATATTGTAATGCTCTCCACCAAACTTCTCAAGTTTGTTAAAACTTATGTCGAGAAGGTTTGCATGGTTGTTCTCCATCTTATTCGGATCTTGCATTGAGATTGTTAGTCGCGAGGCTCAATCTAAAAAGAACGGTCAGAAACTGAGATTTAATGTGAATCAGTTTGCTTCTCTGTTCTGCGTTTTAGGACTTTGGATATTTTGGTAAACAAGTTTGCTCTCCACAGTAAAATTTTTTATTACAATTTTGTTACAAACTGATAGAAATCACTTCACGTTCTTCCTTTCAATCATAGTTGTAAACCGACAAAATGGATTACAATATACAGAAAGTTAAAAGAAAAGGAAGAAAAAGACACAACTCTTGCTGGGTGATGAAGTTCACCATTGCTCAAAGTAAGATTCGCCCCACACGAACTGCTCCCAAGAACCAGCAAGTTCTCATAGAACTTCTGGAATGCTCGTCGTCACCTCCTTTCTAAACTCGCTCGATCTTTTCTGGAATCCAATAGTGGTAGCAATAATCTCTCTTTTTCTCTCCTAACGCTCGCCCCACACGAAGCAGGTATTTATATAGTCAGGTAGTAGCAACAATCTCTCTTCATCTCTCCAAAGATTTTATTACTTGTCTTGACCCTAGAACATTATGAGTAGCTTATCCTATGTGACCCATGTGCCTATGCATTCCTATGCGCCTGTGTGACCTAAGTGCCATGAGATTTCTATGCGACTACTTGGCTTGACTATGTTCCTGACATGATTACCTGCATAAGTGGTAGAACATTCTATATGTGTACTGAGGTACAATTCTATGTGTGCGCTAAGGTGCTATACTACATGCTATGCGATCCTACATGTTAAACGTCAATACATTCATGTTCCCAGCATAGTCTTGGTAATTAGCCAGTAATATTAGCATGGTACGATGATTGTTTGATTTATGCATTACACTTAGGGTGGATCCATATTTGGGACTATACGAGTCGATGTGGATTTATACTTAGGGTACCCGTACCAAGGTACGACATCTAGGATGATGATCATGTGACCATGACATGTGATTCCAAACCAACTTAGGGTTAACCTAGGCAACTGGGTGGAAGCATTGGAAGAGAAAGAAATATGGTGATTGTGTACCACTGTTGGACAATATTCGGGAGTACAAGGTTGGCCACCACAGATATTGTATATTCAACCACACTAGTGGAGTATAGTATCTGACTATGTGTGTCGAGCTAGTACCTCCCTCTAGAAGGGCTGGAACTATTTTTGATCTGTTTAGCACAGTGGCATTACAAGGGACCAGTACAATCTATATGCTATGCGCTATGGATATTATTGGTTCATCTAGCCTGCTTAGGTATGACACTATTTGATAATTCCTTTATATATAAGCATTACTGGGATAACCCATACACATCATAGTAAGCCGTAGGATTGATTTGGCCGCCTGTAAAAATACTTTTTTGTGATCTGTTTCTTATGTTAGCAGCCAAAAAACATAGACTATCAGGGTGCATGGTCCAACTCATGTCCTTGTCTGGTTGTTGAGTTGGGCTATTGTGCTGCTATAGGCTATGGACCGAAGTTGCCAACCAGAAGCCTATAACCTGACCATGATTATAAGGCGTAATCTATCTCGATGCACTTCAGCACTCCTTGTCCTTGTTTGGTTGTAAGGACGCCGCATTGTCTCGTTGGTAAATTATAGGCCAGGACTTATTTATTGCTTGGGTTTTGTCTCAATTATATGTGCTCCCTTATGGTACTTGCTATTCGAGGATGACCCCGGTGGTTTTGTTTGGCTAGATCTCGTAGTAGAGCCGGAGGATCTAGCTTTCCTTCCCAACGATGGTGTATACTGGAAGTATGGCTATCAGAGAACTCGAGTGGGTTTCTTCTTCACCACATTGATATCGTCAATTTTGTACTTGACCTTTAGCCATCGACACCTGTTTAGCCGGATGATCTGGACATTTAGTTTCCTTTATATAATTATAATTAATCAGATTGCAGCTGGGTCTTATGATCATTTTAATAAAGTATTGGGTACGCCATACTACTTTATCATATATGTTCATTAATTGTTGATTCTGGATTGAATGATTGAGACATAGATGTTCTGTATGATCCTAGGAGACTTAATTGTAATATGCAACCCCAAGTCTATTGACAGTCATGATCGTCGTATGACATCTTCATACCTTATACGGGGTAGCTAGCCATGTCCGTCTCTGTATTTTGGTATGGGGCGTGACAAATGTACTAGCAAAGACAGCTGCTGGACTACTACTATAACTCCTGCAACAAGTCTTCGCGAAATTGCTAAATTTTGATGAACAAGAAACTTTTTTATTTATATGTATTTTACAATTTAATGAGTCTAGAAAAAAATATGTGCATCAGATGTACTTGGCACTTGGTCAGCTTTCTAGTTTATCTACCAAAAAGCCTACTAAAGTTGTTTAGATCACAAACAAATCACCATACCCAACCTAAAAGGCCACAAATCAACTTAGACCCTGTTGAATGCAAGGGAACTAAACTCGGACCAAGTTCTGTCCAAACTCTACCCGAACTCGGTTACCTCGACCCAGTTCTCTTTTTTAGTATATTTGCATCACTTTTGTATTAACTTTATTTTCTTAAATTTGAATGAGAATCATATGGATAATGTTTGCATATTGTATTTGTTACAAGTGTTGATGCAAGTGTCTGATACTCTATATTGTAGATAATATGGTGTGTGGTGTCACACAGAAGATCATATTATCAGTTTCCTATGGAATATATAAATGGTTCACAACGTAGATGGACTTGGACAATCTATTGGAATGGTTGTAGTGTAATCTGGTATTAGTCTATCTTGATTATAGGTTTACACTTGTACACTTTGTGTGTATTGAACATGACAACTTGAGATTGTTCTTTTTGTACTGACTACATAAGAGAATAGACACCTTTGTTATTATGGATGCTTGTGCTCTTAATTCGGATATAATAATAGACATGTATATGCAGTGTGCATTACTTTAACTCATAAAAGAGTGAGATTCATTATGGGTCAACAACCTCTATGAATTGGGTAATAACATTGTATGTATGATCGGTTATTGATTATAAAAGGAATCCATGTCCCGATACGTCGGGTTGATGATATCCCCTTAAGAAGCTTATAAGAATTGTCATTTAAACCCTACATGTGGATTTATATCCGACATGACAAATAAAGTTGAGTGGTACTAATTAAGGATAAAAGATGTCGATCAATATAGTCGTCAGTAACTTAATCTGATCGACGGGCATTCAATGTCTTAACATGGGGAGCCAAACGAGCATATAATAGAAGGAACCCACGATCATAATTTAGGATTAAGAAGGTAGTGCAATAATAGCTTATTAGTGGACCGAGATATTATTAATGGGCATGGGTTGTGTGTTAGGGATGAACACAGGACACCCAGATCTGTAAAGAGACCTAACCCTAATTTCTTCTTATGGTCCCTTCCGTAGCCTTATATATCCTCTATTCTCTGGCTGCCAAATATTCATTAGAACTAAGAAGCTTTCTCTAAATTCATGATCCATGTAAGGAGAGAAACAAGGGGCTGCTAAGAAGAAGAAAAGGTTGGGAGATCGTCGCCCACACAACGTCCAACCCGAGGAAGAGATACATGTAGAAGATCTTGGGGTCGTGACTGCTTGAGATTACACTACAAAAAAAATGCACATTGATAGCATAACGTAATAGCACGTTTTGCTGAACTGCTATAAAAAATAAGTTTGATATTTTGGTTACTTTATAATAGCATTTGATAAACGCTAAGATAGAGTTTCATTAAGCGGGAACCTAAAAACACTTATACCGCCAAACACTTAACCAAAAAAACACTTTTCCTCTTTTATTTCAGGTTTCTTTTATTTTCTCTTTCAGTTTCCCTCTTTTTTCGAAAAACCCTAAAACTCACCACACTGGACGAATTCGTCGTGAAGGTCGCTGACACCGCCGATTAGAGTCGTCGATACCGTCAATTAGAGTAACCGACGCCGCCGTGAAGGTCGTCGAGACCACTGACACTGTCGTCGGCCCTAATTTCGCCCATCCCTGTCGAAGGCATGTTTTTCTTCCTTCCTTCGAAGTTTCGTGAATCTAAATAACAATTGTTTAGGTTTTGTAGGTTTATAAGTTTCAATTGTAGAGTTTTGTATCATGCATTTGATTTTGTTTCGATTTCATAGTTTTGTTTCGATTTCATAGCTTTCAATTTCATAGTTCTCGATTTCATAGCTTTCATGCATTTGATTTTTGTTTTAATTTCATAGTTCTCGATTTTAGTATTGATTCGAAATTAATTTTCTTCTTTTTTGCATGCGTATGTTATTTGCGAAGAATGTTCTATTTTGACATTAAAGTTTTTGGGAATTGATTTAGCTGTAGCCATAGATAAATAGAATGAACAATCTGTTGTCTGATACTTGCGATGCATATTCATTTTGTTGTGTTGTTAAATTCAAACAATTGGATACACCAATACTTATGTTACTGTCTGATTAGAGATGAACTTGTTTGGTTTAGGAAATTCAAATTTTTTGAGTATAGCTTAATCTGTTATATAAAACTTGCGATGCATCTGTTCTGTATTTTGGATTCTAGCTTCATTTGTTCTTCACGTTTGCATAACCTTTGAGTCATTATGTAATTTTCTTTTGCAAGTACTGCTAAGTGCAATTATGGGAATTTGAAGCTTTTCTTTGGCTCTTATCACACGACAGGTTAGTACCATCTTTCTGCATTACTTAGGCTGTTAATTGATGTCTTGAATTTTTGTATATTGTTGTTGTTGTTGTTTATTAGGTTTCGTGCTTTTAGTTTTATTGGTTTTAAACATGGTGAGATATGTTTGATATATTAAATAGATCTGGACTGAGTTTGAATTTTTTTTGCTTGAGTAATTATAAGCGGTTGAGTTATTTGTTAAATGGTCTGAATATTGAATAATTTTGTGTTGTGGAATACTCTATCATTATATCTGATATGGCGCTTATGCTACTAAAGGTTTAGATTAAAGTTATATCATATAATGGTGGACAAGGCATGGGTGCATCTTTGCAGGTAAAAATTTAATTATATAGGTTAGGTTTCAGTAGGGGTTTGGAGACTTTATTTCTTCTTCTTTTTTTAACTTAAATTCTGCAATGAAGAGCTGATCCTGGTTATGAGAGAGGTGCTATAAATTTTGTGCGAGCTGTGGCTGCGGCTTTGGAAGAGGCTAATATGATTGTATGCCCTTGTATTGACTGTCGTAATATAGACCGACACTCAGGTAGAGTTGTAGTTGATCATCTTGTTACTAGGGGAATGGATGAGGCTTATAAGATGCGGTCTGATTGGTACCATCATGGAGAACTGAACTCAGGCATTGAAGGTGAAAGTAAATTAAGTCATTGGAATGATGAGATTCTTGGTTTATATCAAGCTGCTGATTTTTTGGATGAAGAGTTAGCTAGTAAGGGTTAATTGGGTGAAATTGCAGAGGGTGAGGACAAGAAAGAAGATGAGTTTCTTGCAAAGATTGCAGATGCTGAAACACCATTATATCCAAGTTGTGTAAACCATAGCAAGCTTTCGGCTATTTTATCACTTTTCAGACTTAAGACACAGAATGGCTGGTCTGACAAGAGCTTCAATGATCTGTTAGAGACATTGCCGGATATGTTGCCAGAGGATAATGTGTTGTAACACCCTGTTTTCTGAAATTGGGATATTTTTGAAATTTTTTATTTTTATTATATATTAATGGTGTTTTAGTCATGATATGATTATGGTGATTTCTAGTGTAATTAAAACCATTTCCTAAGTCATGACTTATGACTTTGTGACTTACTAGCAAATACTTAGTGTAAACCCTAGTTATTCCTTAAACTAGGAGTTGCCATGACCATGTGAGCCTAGACATAGGCTTCGAACATCAAATTAGTGATTTTAGCCTAAAAGGGTATTTTGGTAATTTACTAGATTTTTATTTGAAATTATGTGTTTTTAATATTATTTAATTGTTGTTAAGTACCATGATTGCTCCTAACCTAGTTTACCCTAATCTAGAGATTAGTTACTAACCTAGAATGCTAAGGGGATAGATATTACTTTTAGTCAATGGGTGGAAATATCTTAGATTACTTTATTGGATATTTCCCATGAAATCCTCAAAGTATCTCAACCTTGGAACCAAAGTCTTGCCTTCACCATGAAGGAAAGGGCAAGGACACCCCCCTTGCCATGGCCGGCCAAGGACCCCCCCTAGCAGCCACACCATTCTATATAACCTCATCAAATCATTCATGAACATTTTACATGAATTTAATCCTACAAAATCCCATTTCCTTCAAACCTACACAACTTGATCATTTTTGATCCAAATCACCTTTAGTCTTTTGCATTGGGACCCTACAACATCAAGGGTGCTAAGG
>JANAVB010027400.1:8051358-8113858 GCA_029216955.1 Iris pallida | reverse complement strand
CTAGAGCGACGGTAGAGAGGTTGGCTGTCCAGCCACAGGGAGGATTAGGACAGCCGCGACAGTAGAGGATTCCGGACATTCAGGACCTCAAGAAGATGAACCCCAGGGACTTCTTGGGGACAGAGGGGATTCTTTATGCTGATGACTGGATTGAGCACATTGAGAAGATCTTCCGACTGGCGGAGATACCAGCCGGACTCCAGATAGAGGCAGTAGCCAGCCAGATGCAGGATCTTGCCCGTACCTGGTATCAGACGGACCCGAGAGTAGGCACTCCAGGGCAGACATGGAGAGCTTTTAAGGAGCTCTTCAAGGGGAAGTTTTTCTCGAATCAGGCAGTCGGTGCTTTGGAGACCCAGTTCGAGAACCTTGTTCAGGGGAACCAGACTGTAGAGGAGTATTCTGGTGAGTTTTGCCGATTGAGCAGATTCGTGGAGGGCCTTAGCGAGACAGCGAAGGCGAGGAGGTTCAGGAAGGGCTTGGTCAAGGAGGTCAAGTCCTTGACCAAGAGTGACAGGAACGCCACTTTTGAGGAGATCCTAGCAGGAGTGATGGCGGCTGAGGATGATCTTGAGCTGAAGCTCAAGAGGGGCCGCGACACCGAGGGAGCTGGCAGCAGTGGAGGACAGGCCAAGAGGCCTCTTTTTCAGCACCAGCAGCAGAGGCCATTCCAGCAGCAGAGGCCGTTCCAGCAGGTGCAGCAGCAGCCGAAACACCAGCAGCACGCACCCAGGCAGCAGGTCGTCAGTTGCACTTTCTGCAAGAAGCAGGGTCATGGGTGGAATGACTGCAGAAAGAGGCTTGGCAGGTATCTACTATGTGGTTCCGGAGACCACCAGCTGAGAGAGTGTCCCATGTCTTCGGGACGACCAGTTCAGGGAGGCGGAGCCAAGGCTCCGGCAGGGCAGCAGAAAGGACCTTTGCCGACTCAGCAGCAAAGGTTCACCCAGCATCAGGCCAGGGGTGGACAGCAGGGGTGAGCCTATGCCATGGCAGCAGAGGATGCTAAGGTTAGTGGAGAGCTGATAGCAGGTTCTATTCTTCTCGACTCTATTCCAGCTTTTGTATTGTTCGATTCGGTGACTTTCCATAGCTTTGTATCAGTATCTCTTGCGATTCGACATCATGTTATATCTGAATCGTTGCCTAGGACTTGCAAGATCACGACTGGGGTGGCATTATCCTCGTTCGTAATGTTTGCAAGGGACGGAGAGTAGTTTTGGGAGGCCGAGAGTTGGATGTGTGTTTGCTCGTAATGCCACTACCGAACTACGATATTGTGCTCGGTATGGATTGGTTGAGCAGGCACCACGCCAGCATAGATTGCCGCGGGGGTAGAGTTCTGTTTAGAGCACCAGGAGAGCCAGAGTTTGTATATTCCCGACGGCAGGCAGAGCAGACTGGCGGAGTTTTCTGTGGAGCTTCAGTAGAGGAGCAGCCAGCTCCACATCTATTGATCGCTGAGTTCATGGACGTATTTCCAGAGGAGTTGCCTAGGCTTCCACCAGACGGAGACGTTGAGTTCTCGATAGACTTTGTTCCAGGTGCGGAACCGATTTCTCAGCATGTCTATCGAGTGAACAACAGCGAGTTGGTGGAATTGAAGAAGCAGGTGGATGAGTTGCAGGACAAGGGCTTCATCCGCTCTAGTTCTTCACCATGGGGTACACCGGTACTCTTTGTACCGAAGAAGGATGGGTCGGTACGGATGTGTATCGACTACAGGGCACTCAACAGTCTGACGATCAAGAACAGATATCCACTGCCGCGGATCGACGATCTCTTCGATCAGTTGAGCGGATCTCGGGTATTCTCGAAGATCAATCTGAGGTCAGGCTACCATCAGGTGAAGATGAAGAGGGTAGATATCCCCAAGACGGCGTTCAGGATGCGGTAAGGCCAGTTCGAGTTTATGGTGATGCCGTTTGGGTTGACTAATGCCCCGGCGGTGTTCATGAACTTGATGAACAAGGTGTTCCACCAGTACTTAGATAAGTTCGTAGTGGTGTTCATCGACGACATCCTGGTGTACTCGAAGACAGAGGAGGAGCATGAGGAGCACTTGAGAGTGGTCCTGGAGACTCTCAGGCAGGAGCAGCTTTACGATAAGCTCTCGAAGTACGAGTTCTTCCTTGACAGAGTTGACTTCCTTGGTCATATGGTGACTGGAGATGGGATCTCAGTCGACCCAAGGAAGATATTAGCAGTTGAGGCTTGGGCAGCACCGACGTCAGTAGCAGAGATCAGGAGCTTCCTAGGATTGGCAGGCTACTACAGGAGGTTCGTCCAGGATTTCTCCCTGGTTGCAGAGCCGTTGTCTAGGCTGACCCGAAAGGACGTAGAGTTTCTCTCGTCAGAGGAGTGTCAGGCCGCTTTCGATGAGTTGAAGAAGCGGTTGACGACAGCCCCGATTCTGACATTGCCATCAGGATCAGGCGGGTTCACTATCTACAGTGACGCCTCGGGGAAGGGTTTGGGTTGTGTCTTGCAGCAGCATGGGAAGGTGATTGCCTATGCTTCCAGGCAGTTACGTCCCCATGAGAAGAACTACCCTACCCATGATTTGGAGTTGGCGGCAGTTATCTTTGCTCTGAAGCTGTGGAAACACTATTTGTATGGAGAGCGCGTGGAGATATTTACAGACCACAAGAGCTTGAAATACGTGTTTACGCAGAAGGAGCTGAACATGAGGCAGCGTAGATGGCTGGAGCTGATGAAGGACTTTGATATTCTGCTGCAGTATCACCCAGGGAAGGCCAACGTAGTTGCCGATGCGTTGAGCAGATATCCGTCAGCTATGTGTTTGACGATGGATCGTCACTTGTTAGCGGACTTGGAGAGCCTTGGGATCGAGGTGATTGTGTCGGAAGTGCAGATGCAGATGTAGGGCCTCCAGATTCAGTAGGACTTGATTGATAGGATCAAGTCGGCTCAGTTCGATGACATTTCTCTACGATGCATCAGGGAGCAGGTCAGCGCAGGATTTGCGGACGATGAGTTCACTCTTGCAGGGGATGGTGCATTGAGGTACGGTTCCAAACTGTGTGTGCCCAGTGGAGACTTTCGGGAGCAGGTTATGCAGGAGGCCCACCGTTATCAGTACTCGATACATCCGGGAGCCAACAAGATGTATAGGGATCTAAGAGAGCATGTATGGTGGAGTGGGATGAAGCGCGAGGTAGCACACTTCATAGCCAGGTGTTTGATCTGCCAGCAGGTCAAGGCAGAGAGGTAGAGTCCAGGAGGACTGTTGCAGCCATTGCCCATTCCGGAGTGGAAGTGGGAGCACATCACGATGGACTTTGTTTCGGGATTGCCGCGTACTCCAGGAGGGAAGGATGCGATTTGGGTCATCGTCGACAGGTTGACCAAATCGGCCCACTTCTTGCCATTCAAAGTGGGTTTGTCTACCGAGAAGCTATCAGAGATGTATATGAGGCAGATAGTCAGACTTCATGGAGTTCCAGTGAGCATTGTATCGGACCGGGACAGTCGTTTCACTTCACATTTCTGGAGGAGCTTGCATATTAGCTTGGGCACTCAGCTCAAGTTTAGTACTGCATACCACCCCCAGACAGACGGACAGTCAGAGCGAACCATTCAGACACTGGAGGATATGTTGCGGACTTGTGTCCTAGACTTTAGAGGATCTTGGGAGAGTCACCTGTACTTAGTAGAGTTTGCATACAATAGCAGCTTTCAGGCCAACATTGAGATGTCCCCTTTCGAGGCACTGTACGGGCGTGGATGTCGTACACCTTTGTCTTAGAATGATGTTGGGGAGCGAGTTTTATTGGGGCCTGAGATGGTTGTAGATGCAGCAGAGAAGGTAAAGCTCATCAGAGATCGGCTTTGCGTGGCGTAGAACAGACATCGGCATTGGGCCGATAGCCATCGCAGACCTTTGGAGTTTGAGGTACAGTTTAGAGATAGGCTTAGAATTAGGTTATCTTGTTTGTGTTTTGTTAACCATGTTTGATTATCATAATTAAATTGAGACCTTGTTTGTGATTAGGTTGGAGACCAGGTATTCTTGAGGATATCTCCGACACATGGCATGATACATTTTGGTGGAGGTGGGAAGCTTAGCCCGCGTTTCATCGGCCCTTTCATTATCAGCGGGAGAGTCGGTGACGTGTCTTACAGGCTAGACTTACCACCAGCATTGGTAGGAGTCCACAACGTATTTCACGTGTCACAGTTGAGACGGTACGTGGCAGATCCTAGCCATGTACTTGATCATTTCGAGATCGAGGTAGGTCCTACTCTTCGTTATCCAGAGCAGCCTGTTGAGATTCTGGATCGACGGGAGAAGGCATTGAGGAACCAGACGATACCCTTGGTTCGTGTCGCATGGAGGCATCATTCTCCAGGAGAGTCCATCTGGGAACAGGAGGATGAGATGCGCGAGCGAAACCGTTATCTATTTGTACCTTGAGGTATGATTTTCTATCCTTCTCATCAGTTTCAGTTTCGTCTTAAAATTTCGAGGACAAAATTATTGTTAGGAGGGTAGACTTGTAACACCCTGTTTTCTGAAATTGGGGTATTTTTGAAAATTTATTATTTTTATTATTTATTAATGGTGTTTTAGTCATGATATGATTATGGTGATTTCTAGTGTAATTAAAACCATTTCCTAAGTCATGACTTATGAATTTGTGACATACTAGCAAAACCTTAGTGTAAACCCTAGTTATTCCTTAAACTAGGAGTTGCCATGATCATGTGAGCCTAGCCATAGGCTTAGAACATCAAATTAGTGATTTTAGCCTAAAAGGGTATTTTGCTAATTTACTAATTTTTTATTTGGAATTATGTGTTTTTAATATTATTTAATTGTTGTTAAGTACCATGATTGCTCCTAACCTAGTTTACCCTAATCTAGAGATTAGTTACTAACCTAGAATGCTAAAGGGATAGATATTACTTTTAGTCAATGGGTGGAAATATCTTAGATTACTTTATTGGATATTTCCCATGAAATCCTCAAAGTATCTCAACCTTGGCACCAAAGTCTTGCCTTTACCATGAAGGAAAGGGCAAGAACACCCCCCCTTGCCATGGCCGGCCAAGGACCCCCCCTAGCAGCCACACCATTCTATATAACCTCATCAAATCATTCATGAACATTTTACATGAATTTTAATCCTACAAAATCCCATTTCCTTCAAACCTACACAACTTGATCATTTTCGATCCAAATCACCTCTAGTATTTTGTATTGGGACCCTACAACATCAAGGGTGCTAAGGGAGGCTAGCAATCCAGATTTCATGAGCTTTGGACATCACCAAGTGGAAGGAAGCACACCCCCTCTTTATTAATTTTCCCTTGGAATTGCACAATTAGGTAAATGCCTTCAAACCTAGTTGATATTCTATTTTTTCTCCATAAATGCATGCATATAGGTCTACCCTAACTGTGGGCCAAGTTTGGCAAAATTTAGGGTTGGTTTGGTGTCCGTATCGGACACGTATCCTAGCCTATTAAACCTTGTTTGATGAAATGCCACAAAGGATTGGATTTTGTTATTTTGCAAAACTAATTACATTTCCTTGTAGCCCTAGGCTAGTAGATTATATACCTACTTGACTGAACACGACACAGTGTCATTTTCGTGTCAAAAATCGACACGGACACGCTGTGACAGGTGCACGCACAGTGCCCTGCTACCATACTGTTCGTGCTCACTGAACAGAGCACTAGGACACGTGAAATTTGACTTGGACACGGGGGCAATATTTGCGAGCATGCCTCCAGAGTTTCGTGTCGTGCCGTGTCGTGTCGAGTGAGAAATCTCACTCGTACTGGACACGCACTGACTGTGCACACGCGCGTGGGGGCCAACTTCGGGTGTGTCGTGTCGCACGGACACGACACTTGGGCACCTCGTAGAGACACAAGCGTGTAGCCCATCATGTGGCGAACACGAGGACACGTGCATGAGATGTGTCGTGTCCTGTGTCACGAGCACGAGGCGCTCGACCGCGTGCACGACGCGGTCTGAACGCGCGTATCAGTCGCATTTTTCACGACTGATACGGTCTTCGTATCGTGTCCTGGAGTGTCGTAGACACGTATCAGGGTATGGGTCGTATAGCCCTATATGTGGGCTACACGTGTGCATGACCACGAGATGTGTCGTGTCTCGTGGTGTGTCCACGAGAGTGTGGAACACGTGCACAACGCTGTGTACATGTTTGCGTATCTTAGTTTACCCGATTTGGGTTTTGAGAGTTTAGACACATCAAATCATGTCGTGGTGTCGTGTCAGGCACCTAGGACACTATAGGACACTTGGGGCATCACTTACCAACCCTTGGGTTCGAACCTTAGTTGGGTTTTGGACACGAAATTGGGTTTACCCAGTTTACCTATGCACAGTCCCATATTTCCAGATTTGGGATATTTTCCCAGTTTTTAAAATCGAATTTGAAAACGAATTTTGAGGTTATTTCTTAATATATATATATCTGTGTATATAGGGTATATACATAGTATATGTATTTGTGTGTGTAGGTGGAATTGAGAGGTATATACATGTGTGTGCATGTGTATATACATATATGTATATATATGGGTGTGTGTGTGTTTTTCTGTGTGGTGTGTGTGAGTTTTCTGGTTCCAGAAAACTGGAACACCCCCCCCCCACTGTTCAGTTCACTCTCTCACTCTATTCACTAATCTCTCTCTCTACTTCTCTATATATATGTATTATATATATAAGTTGTATATATATATATATATATATATATATATATGATATATATATATATATATATATATATATATATGTATGTATTTGTATTAGACTATATTTTTTGTCTATATATAGATACCTATAGGGTATATGAGTATTACATAGGCTATAGGCCTATGTAGTTGTGTTGTGTATATATATATATATCTAAGGTTATATATATATATATATATATATATATATATATATATATATAAGTTACTAGCCTATGGCCTAAGTTAGTAGCCTATGCCATTAGGGGCTAACCCCAATTGACCTAATGACTTAAACACTAACTAGTTGACCCTTGTTGACTAAGGGTTGACCAAAGTCAACCTTAGGTCAAATTTAACCTAGCTAACCTAGATTTGACTAGGATTGACCTAAAATGACTAGTTTGACTGGTTTGACTAAAACCCTAACTAGTTTGACTATTGTTAACCTAACTTTGACTAGTTTGACTTTAGAGTTGACCAGAGTTGACCAAGAGTTGACTTTTGACCAGATTGACCTAGAATCATGTAGTATGCATAGTTAACTTCATTTTTTACTATTTAGAATATATTGTGACTTGTGTTGCTCTGATCAGGAGCCAGACACCTCTCCTCAGACAGCATATTCTCTACAGACATTTATACAGCAGGCGAGTACATTCTCTGACCGTTTCATACTTGTTCAGGCTTTACTTCTCGCTCTAGATTACTTTACTTGATGCTGTCACGTTGGTAACACGGATTGGTACTATATGGATCTTTACATGAGATGTTATCCCCCTCGGGAGCATCGGGTACTTCATGTTACGTGTGTTTCACTTTCATCATGTACTCCTATGCTTCCATCATGCATGTGCACTCATGTGATCATGTACTCTCATGTTCACTGAGCCCTCATGTATAACTTTACGTATACTCATTTATAAGCCTCATGTGAAGTAATGTACAATAACGTAACTTGTCTCGATCCTTGTGTATTGATTGGGGAAATAGGGGAGTAGAAGTGGACATGTGAATAATTCCAAAGTAGTGTAATCATGTACAAACTCTGTAGTGTAATCATGTATAAATTCTAGCCATTCACATGCCTATCTTGTACTCTACATCACTAGTCACTTACAGTTCTCTATATATACAGTAGATATTTCCTTTACAGCTATCTCTTTTACAGCGTATATTTCCTTTCAGCACTTCCTGTATTTTACTCTATTGCCTGTATAGTATTTCCTAACCTGATATGAACTGTGTAAGATGTATTGTGCTCGTTCCTGTCCTGACTGGACCTGTTAAAAATATTACAGAGGATGAGGATGAGGCATGGGTAACTACATATTATGGAGCATGACTAGATGACACTTGTGTTGAGGACCCTCAGCAGGATCCACCTGCAGCTGAGGATGTTGCTCCAGTAGTCTAGACCAGTTTAGTCTAGACAGTATTTTCTACTTGTATTTTGTCTCACATTCTGAGTTATATTTTGAGATGTTGAGATGTCTAGACCTTTAGACTTATTGTATTATGAGTTGACATTCTGGATGTTATGTATCCTAGACACTTGGACTTATTTCATCTAGGCTACCATTCTCTTGAGTTACTATCTATCTATCTATCTGTCTTTCATTCTTCTACCTTAGATGTGATTGAGACTGTATATTGTGATGTCACCTCCATTCGGAGAGTATAAACTGTACAGGTACCTTTATATTGTTAGATGATTGACCTAGGACAGCGTTCTACCGCCGACACTGCGGCGTAGGCTGGACGTACCCATGTCTCGTGCCCTTACTCTAGGGTGCGGGTCGTGACACGTGTTGCACACATCACTGTACGAGGTGAAGAAATTTTTGAAATCATTTGATATGGGATATGAGAAGATTCATGCATGTGTCAACGACTGCTGCCTATTCAGAAAGAAATACAAGAAGCTCGATAATTGTCCAAAATACAAGGCTTCAAGATGGAAGACTAACATGCACACTGGTCAAGTAAAGAAAGGTGTACCACAGAAAGTATTACGGTACTTTCCAATAGTCCCACGGCTGAAAAGAATGTTTAGGTCTGAGAAAATGGCTAAGAATTTAAGGTGGCATTTTTGTAACAAAAGTAGCGATGGAAAACTTCGGCACCCTGTGGATTCGGTCACATGGGATCAGATGAATGACAAATACCCTTCCTTTGCAGCTGAAGAAAGGAACGTGAGGCTTGGCCTCTCCACTGATGGTTTTAATCCATTCAACATAAAGAATACAAGGTATAGTTACTGGCCTGTTTTGCTAGTAAACTATAATCTGCCACCTGATTTATGCATGAAGAAGGAGAACATCATGCTAACATTGTTGATTCCTGGTCCACAACAGCCGGGTAATAGTATTGATGTGTACTTAGAACCCCTCATAGAAGATCTCAACCATCTGTGGAACAATGGAGAGTTAGTATATGACGCCTTTAGTAAATCGACTTGTACTCTTAAAGCAATGCTGCTTTGGACGATTAGTAATTTTTCTGCGTATAGGAATCTTGCAGGCTACAAAGTAAAGGGTAAAATGGGTTGTCCTATCTGTGGGAAAAATACAGATAGTATGGGTTGAAGTTCAGCAGAAAACATGTCTACATGTGTCATAGAAAGGGTCCGCCACCAACGCATAGTTATAGGGGAAAGAAATCTTGGTTTGATGGAAAAGCAGAATAAGGGAGAAAGGGAAGAATTCTATCTGGTCGTGAAATTTCTCAAAACCTAAAAAATTTCAAAAACGACTTTGGAAATTTTAAACAATCTGCAAGTAAGAGAAAAAAGACAGATTATTCTGGGTTAGGCTCTGATAGTGAGGATTTATCCAGCGAATCAGAGGAGGAAGAAGAGGAAAAAGAAAACGTAGATGAAGAAGAGTTATCAAGATGGAAGAAAAGGTCCATCTTTTTCAAGCTACCTTATTGGGAGGTATGTTATTCTGTCATTTGTTTCTTTTACTTTTTTTTCAGATTCCATCAATTAAGCGTTGTTTAACTTTGTTTTATTTATTATATATGTGTTGGTTAGGAACTACCGGTTAGGCATAACTTAGATGTAATGCATGTGGAGAGAAATGTTGCTGCAAGTTTTGTATCTACATTGTTGTATTGTGGGAAATCGAAGGATGGCCTTCAAGCTCGTAAAGATCTGGAAGATCTTGGTATTAGGAAAGATTTGCCCCCTAACACCCAAGGAAAAAGAACATACCTTCCCGCAGCACCTTGGAATTTGTCTAAGGTAGAGAAGAAAATCTTCTGTAGGCGTCTATTTGACTTTAAGGGACCTGATGGGTATTGTTCTAACATATCCAGAGGCGTATCATTAGATGACTGTAAGGTCACAGGTTTGAAATCACACGATTATCACGTGTTAATGCAGCAACTTCTTCCAATAGCACTTAGAGGTTTACTACCAAATGGTCCTAGGGTAGCAATTGTTCGCTTATGTGCATTCTTCAACCACTTGTGTCAGCGAGTTATTGGCCGAGAGCAGATTTTGGTTATGGAAGCTGAGATTGTTGAAACTCTCTGCATGTTTGAAAGATTTTTTCCTCCAAGTTTCTTTGATATCATGGTGCATTTGACGGTACATCTAGGAAGGGAAGCTCGTCTTGGTGGACCAGTCCATTTTAGATGGATGTATCCATTTGAGGTAATACTTGTATTTTATATGATTTTTACAAAAATTTTGCATTTGACAGTTTTGTTGATCTTTCAGTTTTCATAATTGTCAGGTATATGAAAGTTCTAAAAGATTTTGTGAGAAATCCTGCAAGACCAGAAGGTTGTATTGCTGAGTCTTATCTTGCTGAAGAGTGCATCCAGTTTTGTAGTGAATTTTTGAAGAAGACAACAAATGTTCAAGAAAAATAAGATAGAAACACTGAGTATGATAACAACTCAATCCCAGAGGGTCGGCCAATATCCGCAGGCATTTCAATTACTCTTACTGAAGTAGAGAAGAGAATAGCCCTTCTTGCTGTCATCCAAAACATGGCTGTCGTCGACCCTTATGTAGAGTAAGTTCCACAGTTTTCTAGTTGATTACTCATTTCTTTTAATGATCAACAAACTGATACCTTTTTATTTCAAAATCTTGTACAAGTGAGCATCTACAGTTTCTGCAAGACTCAAATGGAAGATGTAGACGTGATGCATCTACGTTATGGAGTATGCAAACTCAGAATTTTGCAAATTAGCTAAAAGAAAATGCTAGTTTTATCTTCTCTGATTTTTATGTTATAACGGTATGTATATGTCTATTGGTGTCTGACTTGTTGTTTTTATTTGTTAGATACCTCTTGATTCAAAAGAACATGGAGAAACACTTAAGTGGTTGGCATATGGTCCACGTACTTCTGCACGGTCGTATTCAGGTTATATAGTGAATGGTCAACGGTTTCACACAAGATCAGTAGATAGAAAAAGTCAGAATAGTGGGGTTTTCTATGAGGCTACTGCAATCTGCAGATCTAGTGCGAAAGACACTTCACAAGTGGTTGATTTGGTGTCAAACTACGGCAGAGTAACTGACATTATCTTGTTGGATTATAATGTTTTTTACGTTCCTCTATTCCGGTGTCAATGGGCAGTAATGGGTAATGGAGTGAAGATAGAAGATGGTTTCACACTTGTCAACCTAAATCATAGTCAAGTCTCTTTTTTAAAGGATCCTTATATCTTAGCCTCTCAAGCAAAGCAAGTGTTTTATTCAAGGGAAGACGAATCATCAAGTTGGTATGTTATTATGAGAGGTCCGGCAAGAAGATACAGTAAGGAAGATTTTCAAGAAGGAAATGCTGACATTGGGCCACTGCCATCATGTGTTGACATGGATGTTGACATGGATGATGCTGAAAATGCCCGAACTGATTATGAAGGCATATATGTGTAAAATTTAGGTTTTTGATTATTTTCAGTTTCTTTCTTGTTTGTTTGTTGTATCTGATGTGTGATTGGTCATTGTGTGCTTACTTGATGTTTTCTTGTTTTGCTTCCATAAATGTGAATTAACTCGTTTCTGTCATTTGTTTCAGGTGAATTAAAATTGGAGGTGGAAAGAAGAAGCGAGGAAGGAAACCGAAAAGGAAAGAGGGTCAATCGGATGATGAACCAGAATTTTTGGGTCATATTGAACCAGAAGCAAAACCACAAACGCAAGTAGAAGAACATGTACAACCACAACTCCTATTAGAAGATGTTCAGCTTTCAGAAGACCAGCAAGACCCGTAACCTTTGGCTGAGGAAGAGACTGAAGCTGAGAATGTAAGGACATCTACAGCTGAAGATGGTAAAAAAGGTGTAGATGAAGAAGAGCCTGAAGGTGAGTTTGACTTATCTGAAGAGCATGAACGTGAGGTTGAACCTAAGCGTAAGAGACAGCGAGGACCGACAAGGATGAAAGACATCGCCAAGGACCCAAATACCAGAGTGCGAGTTGAGTTCACTTTCATAGGAGAACCTTATGGTCCTGGGTCAGTTAAGTTGTCTTCATACTTAGGTCCACTGCTACGGGAACACGTTCCTGTTACACTTGAAAGTTGGAAAAAACTCGATGAAGAAGTCAAGACACTTCTTTGGAAATCTGTTCAGGTTACATCTTTAAACTGACTTCTTAGAAAGTGCCATAATTAGATTATTTCTTTAATTTACTGTTTTGTTTTGCATATGAGTTCAGGCAAGGTTTGAATTAGATGAAGATTACCAAAAGAGTGCAGTGCTTAAGCAGATGGGATGTTTGTGGAGGTCATCTAAATCGTGCCTAGTTTCCCAGATTAATGAAGCAAAGAACAACCAACAGAGGATGAATCTGAGACCTAAGAATGTTTCTCCAATTGATTGGCATAAATTTGTGAAGCTCAAAACAAGCCAAGCATTTAAGGTATTCATTTGGAATTAATTGGAAAGTGTTTTAGTAGATAGAAGATTACATAGTAACATTCATCTATTAGGCTCTGAGTGATAGCTATAAGGAAAGAAGGCGCAAACAGATTTCGTACACTTGTAGTCATAAAGGAATGGTTAGACTAGCAGAAGAGATGGTAAGCCTAAAGTTATGTTCTTTTATTATGATCAGTATATTCAAAGTCCTTTTTATAAACCTCTTATATTTTCTCTCCTCAGAAAATTGGTAGTGAAGACCCAGCTGAAGTGACAAGGCTAAGGGTTTGGGTCAAGTCGCGTACCAAAAAAGATGGTACACCAGTGAATACAAATGCGACTGAGAAAATTGTAAATTCTTAATTGGACTTGAAATGATTTTGATTTGAGTTTTTAAGATGTCATGTTCTGTTATGTTTTAGCCTTTGGAATCTGCATTTTATGATTTGTAGAAAAAGGCAGCTGAGATGGTTAATAGTGATGGTCCATCTTCTGCAACAAATGAAGGACGAGATACACTTAGCCAACTTTTAGGACCCGACAATCCTGGTCGAATGAGGGCAATGGGTAGGAACATGAGTAAGACCAAATTAGCTTGTTTCCAAGTGAAGCACAAGTGTATGACTGAAATGGAAGAGAAACAAGTTCATCTCCAACAAAAAGTCAATGAGTTACAAGCTGAAATTGCCAAAATGAAAAACCAGGTAAGACAATTCTCAATAAATACGTTGAGCCACTGAATTGATATATAATTTTGACATTTGTCCTTGTTTAAAACAGAGACAAGAACCTGAAGTTGGTGAAAACTCGACTGCAAGAGTAAGGCTTTCATATCATATCAATGCTTTCGTTCTTACTTTACGATCTGATAATTTATATTCTAAACATTTTCTAGAGTGTGAACAAAAGATCACAACCTAAGTGTGTCTTGATTGATTGGGGTGGTACTGATGCAAACGTTGCTGAGGGGCGTATTATTTCTTCTGATCCGGAAGACTTGGTGAATGAGAGTCGTTTAGGCCCTATGGATGTTAAATTCTTGGTTGACACTGCTACTGTACCAGAAGCATTCCTATGGAGACCTGCGACTAACATGTTCACAATTGAGGAAGCTGTTGGACAGATGATTGCGTGGCCTGCCTCTAAGTGTGTTAACCTATAACAGGGGCTCCAACAAGAAGACATTGCACCACTGGTAAGGTTTATTTGTCAGACTAATAGCAAACTGAATTGGTCATTGATGAGTAGGATTATGTGATTGTTAGCTGAATGTGTTTGACAGGGCCCAAGGACAAATTCTGCAAACAAGTACAAACTATTGGATTTGTCTGCAGATGATTTGGTTGTTGCTGAAGGACGTTGGCAAACACAAGAACCAAAAGCATTGGTTAATGGACTTCCACTCGGACCAAAGGCAGTTAAAGTATTTGTGGATGTCATACATCAACCTGATACATTCATATGGAGGCCTACGATGGACAAGACATATCTTGAGGACTATTTAATGTCTTTCGTGGCATGGCCTGCCATCAAAGTTGTATTTGAGAACACAACAGATGCAACAGGTCAGAAATCTTCTCTGCAGAATCCTGCATCATCTGATAAAACATTAGGAGGAAAATCAGCATCAACAGGTCAAAAATCTGCTGGAACAAGTTCTACATCTCATATAGAGACATCTCGAGCAACAGGTACAAAATCTGCAGCAACTTTTCCAAAAGCTCCTGCTGAGAAGGCTCCGACAACAGGTCCAAAATCTCCTGTAAGGAAATCTCAACTAGCCTCACAATCCCCTATCCGAAGATCTCCGATAAATTTTTGTAAATATGATCTGAAGTTGGTTCTGCTTATTACTGTGTGTATTAATTGGTTTATGTTAACTGGCAGCGTAAACATGGAGCTGAAGTTATCAAGGAAAATCAAAAGTGCAAGTTGATGGACATTAGCGGAAGGAAGCGGGTTGTTGCTAAAGGGCGTGTGCATTCAATCGACCCAGAGCAAAAGGTACACTTTGTTCGCTTGGGGCCTAATGCAGCTAGAGTTTGGGTAGATATAGTGAAGGTAGATAATGCAGCGGTTTGGAGAACAACAGATGATATCGAGTTTATGAGAGATGCACTTGGTTCGTCTATCGCATGGCCAATGGATAAATTGGTCATCTTTTGATTTTAAGAAACTTGGTAAGTATTTTAATTATGTAATGCTTGTGTTTTGGTTTTCAATCTGATGTTTCATTGCTTAACTGATGTAAGACCATGTTGCTTTTTTTGCAGGAGAATGAACAAACTTTGGTCCGAGTTAGCTAGTTTAAATTAGATTTAGACTAGCTAGGCTTATGAACTTATGACTTGTCTTATGTATTTTGGATTCAAACCTATGTTATGTATGTTGAATGAAACTCTAGACTTGTGTTATGTATGTTGGATTGGTTTTAGACTTGTGTTATGAGTGATCTTATTTGTGTAAAACAGGTTCTTATTTATATCAATGTGAAACAGGTTCTCTAATATTATAATAGATACGTAAAACAGGTTCTTATTGAATGAAAATACGTTTAATAGCAAAAAAAAAACTGTTATAATCATATATTATAGCACGAAACTTTAGCCGTGAAATAATTAATTAACGCTATAACAAAATATTTTAAAATAATAAAAAATTGCTATTGTAGAACGTCCTATCATAGCACAAAATATGAATTGTCATCAAGTTTTTAACATAAAACGGATGTGCCATAATAAAGAAAATTAAGGCATTCAGATATTGCTATTGTATCTGAACCTGTCGTAGCATTTTAGAAAAACGCTATCGTATGGGTGGAACCTAAGATAGCTGCCGATGACATAGCATTTATGAAAATGCTATGTAATACGTATGATAGCAGATTTTTTGCGCTAATAATGTACATATTTCTTGTAGTGTTACTAGAAACTGTTGTCTTCTTTCCGCCACATGTATAATTCGTGATAGTTTTCGCCTATGAAGAGTTAGAACACGTTTATATGTGTTTAACTTTCTATCAATTAATACGCACACCAAACTAGGGTCCTGGGAATCCCCAGTTCTATCAATTGGTATCAGAGCAACTTTGGATCTGCGTATTGATTGATACGTCCATGTTGTAAAATAAAACTTGCGCTGTGTAATAGTCGGTAGATGTAGATCGATTCTAACTCGGTTTTGCAGGCATCTTAGATCCAACTATTATGATCCAATATATATTTTTTTTAAATCACGGACATGTCGTGGAAGTCGTTGTTATTCTGGGTGTAATTAAAATCACGAGGGTTGATCATGCTTATTATTTTAATTTTTTAATCTAGATTATGTGTGAACTCTTTCGGGAGGCATATGATTGATGAAGTTTTAATTATTTTTGATCAATCGTGATGGCGGTGGTGGCTATTTCTGACGTCGGACGAGATGCTAGTTTTAAGCAGTCCAGAGGCAGACGAATGATTTTCGATGAAGGAATCGACAACCAAAACCTTAAAAAAATGACCATAATAGTTGGATATTTTTCTGTTGTTTTTGTTGTTTTAAGGAAACAACAGCTAAAACCAGAGGCAGACAAATAATTTTCGATGAAGGAATCGATAGCCAAAACCTAAAAAAATGACCTAAAATGCTAGTTTTAAGCAGCCCAGAGGTAGGTCGAACCCCGAATAGATATACGTAGTACCAAATTTTGGATTCGGATAGTTGAGGATGGAGCAGGAATGATGACCATAATAGTTGGATATTTTTCTGTTGTTTGTTGTCATTTGGCTTTTTCTGATTATGCATATTTATTATTAGGCTTAATTTCACTTTGATACCCTCAAACTTTTTCAGTTTTTCAACTTAATACCCTAAACTTTTTTACTCAACAACTCGATACCCTCAACTATTTTATTTTTTCAACTTAATACCTAAAACAGAAAAAATTCCAAAAATACCTTTAGTTCCCTCTCCCCATGCTTCCTCCCTCCGTCTACGACGATGCCCCCTCCCTCTTCAGCAGTAGATGCCCCCTCCCCCCAGCGAAGGTGCACGAGGAGGGGGCACGGGTAGAGGAGGGGGTGGGGCTGCGGGCGGCTGGAGGGGGAAGGGGCCGGGGTGGGGGTGGGGGGTGCGCGTGGCCAGAGGGGGGAAGTCGGAGGGTGCAAGCGGGTTACTGGAGGGGGGGTGGGGGTGGAGGGGGGCGGTGACGGATGGCCGGAGGGGGATGTGGGTTGGGGGATAATTTTAAATTTTAAACAGGAGCATTATTATCCAAAAACATTTTAGGGTATCAAGTTGAAAAAAAATAGTTCAAATATTAAGTTTAAAAACTGAAATAGTTGAGGGTATCAAAGTACAATTAAGCCTTATTATTATGTGGATGTTTTTTTTGAAAAACTAAGCCTACATTAATAATGGACAATATGGGCATAATATCAACTAGTAGAAAAACCCTCATTGTTAAATAACTAAGTGGGAGAGAAAATTTATTTAGCATAAATCCTACGGTCTCCATTACTGGTTTGTAGGTGATGTAAGTGTACTTGCGTGTTGGCTTTAGTGCTTTCCTCCATATCGGATGAGTATAATTATGGATCACCAGTACAAACTTCCTTAGGGATAATTGTAGAAAATTACCTAGTATATGTACACTTCTCCATCTGAAGAATCTCAATACAAGGTAATGGACTTAGTATTAAGTAATGGTATACACTTAGATACAAATAATGGTATCCTCCCCATCGGAGTTACTGCTATTATTTTTATGACCAGAGCAAAACCAACAGATTAATTTTATTTGTCATAAAGTTATGTTGACATGATAGTAAAATTAACAAGAAGTACCTACTTGAACAAAGTTGAATTTGTATACGTCCACACTATCGTAGCATGCTAAATTCATGATGTTCAAAGTGTTGGTAAATTTCTTATTATTGTTTTGAGGGAATCAATATTTAATTAATTCAAAAAGTTTTTTGCCCTACATAATTTTTATTATGTGATTCTAAGAATTTCAAAAATGGGTTCTTTCAGTCCATTTATGATGATTCTTAAAAAAAAGCTTACTGGGACTAATTATACTGACTGGAAACGTAATTTGGACATTATCCTGACTGCTGAGGAGTACAAATATGTACTTGTTGAGGAATGTCAACCTAAACCTGATGCTAACTATGATGAGGAGGTCAAAGAGGCCTATAAGAAGTGGAAAAAAGTATATGAGATGGCACGGTGTTACATTCTGGCATCTATGTCAAATGTACTGCCACATCAACATCAGGCCATGGCTACAGCTATATGATGTATAACCTCAAGGAACTCTTCGGACATCAGAGTAGAGCAGCTAGGCAGTTTGCTATAAAGTGTTTGATGAATACAAAAATGGCTGAGGGTACACCAGTAAGGGATCATGTTCTCAATATGATGGGTCATCTGAATGAGATGGAGATCCTTGGAGCTGAAATCGATAGGGAATCCCAGGTCGATATCATTCTCGAGACTCTGCCTAAAAGTTTTAACAATTTCTGCCTTGATTACAACATGAACAAAAGGTTATATAGTTTGGCAGAACTTATAAAAGAGCTACAGGATACTGAATCTCTCTTTAGGCAGAGTGGTCATATTTTTGTTTCTGAAAAGTCTTCTACTTCTAAGCCAAAAGGCGGTAAGAAGAAGAATAACATTCAGAAACAGGCAAACTCAGCAAAGAAGGACATAGGACCTCAAGACGCTATGAAAAAATTGAAAGGCAAATATTTCAAGTGCAATGGGTCAGGACATTGGAAGACTAACTGTCCACTTCTCAAACAAAGGAACAAAGAAGGTATATCTCATTTACTAGTACTTGAAACATATTTAGCAGTGTTATCTACCAACACCTGGTGTGTAGATACATGAGCCACTAATCATGTCTGCAGTACATTGCAAGAGTTCCAGGAAACCAGGCGACTCAGTGATGGAGAGATATGCATGTTCATGGGTGACACTACAAAAGTAGTGGTCGTTGCATTAGGAGATGTTACTTTATCTTTTGGTAGAAATAAGTCTTTGACATTGAGAGATTGTCTTTATGCACCTTCACTTAGAAGGAATTTAATTTCTGTTTCTATGTTAGTTAAGGATGGATATTCAGTTTATTTTAATGACAATATTGTTATTAGAAAGAATAAATATTTTATTTGTTCTGGTGCATTAGTTGATAATCTATATGTCATTAATCCTATTTCGCCCACAATACAACTTATAGAAATGAATAATATGTCATCTAACTTAAATAAAATAAAGGAACCTTCTTATATGAACCAAACATATCTTTGACACTTGCGATTGGGGCATATTAACCTAAGAAGGATTCAAAGACTAGTTGAAGATGGACCTTTGAGTTCATTGGAAGTGGAGGTACTACCAGTCTGTGAATCCTGCTTGGAAGGTAAAATGACTAAAATGCCTTTTACGGCAAAAGGGTATAGGGCCAAAGATGTGTTGGAATTGGTTTATTCTGATTTGTGTGGACCCATGACTATCCAAGCTAGAAGTGGCTTTGAAAATTTTGTCACATTTATTGACGATTATTCAAGGTATGGATACATTTATTTGATGCGTCGTAAGTCTGAGTGCTTTGAGATATTCAAAGAGTACAAGACTGAAACGAAGAAACGTCATGGAAAATGTATCAAGTCATTACGATCAGATCGTGGTGGCGAGTACCTCATTGGAGAATTTAGGGATTATTTATTAGAGGCTGGTATTACATACCAATTGACTGCACCTGGAATGCCCCAGCAGAATGGTATAGTCGAAAGAAGGAATAGAACTCTAATGGAGATGGTTAGGTCAATGATGAGTTATTCAGATTTACCATATTCGTTTTGGGGATATGCCTTAGAGACTGCAGCTTATATTCTAAACTTGGTTCCTTCTAAGTTAGTACCTCTTACTCCCACAAAGCTGTGGATTGGGCGTAAGCCTAGTCTGAAACATGTTCAAATTTTGGGTAGTCCTGCGCATGTGCTGAATGAGAAGCAGATAAGTTGGAATCTCATACAGAAGTACGCTTGTTTGTAGACTATCTAAGAGGAACAAAAGGAGGTTTATTTTATAGTCATAAGGATCAGAGGTCATTGTTAGCACCAATGCCCGATTCTTAGAGGAAGACTATATGATGAACCATAAACCCACAAGTAGAGTTGTTCTAGAAGAACTGAGAGGTGAGACACCAAGTACTTCAGTACCAACAGTACAAAAGGATGAACCATAAATAACTGCATAATATGTCACAAATGTTATACCACAGCGATAGTGCCTCGTCGTAGTTGGAGGATTGTGATATAACCTGATAGATATATGTTCTTGGGTGAGTCGTCAGACTTCGTCCCTAAGAAACAAGATTATGATCCCTGTACCTACAACGAAGGACTCCAAGATAAAGATGTAGAGTCTTGGCAAAAAGCAATGATATCTGAAATAGAATCTATGAATTTCAATCAGTCTTGGGAGCTTGTAGAACTACCCATTGGTGTAAAAGCCATTGGATGCAAGTGGGTCTATAAGAGAAAAAGAGGATCAGACGGTAAGGTTGAAACCTTTAAAGCTCGGCTTGTTGCAAAAGGTTTTACTCAAAGAGAGGGTATCGATTATGAGGAAACCTTTTCTCCAGTAGCCATGCTTAAGTCTATCCGGATTTTTTTATCTATTGCAGCTCATCTCGATTATGAGATTTGGCAAATGGATGTCAAGACAGCTTTCCTTAATGGAAGTCTTGAGAAAGACATCTATATGAAGCAACCAGACGGGTTCATTGAAAAGGACCAAGAGCATCTTGTTTGTAAGCTCAAGAAGTCCATTTATGGACTTAAGCATGCTTCCAGATCTTGGAACATATGTTTTGATTAGGTGATAAAATCCTATGGATTTGATCAATGTCAAGATGAATCATGTGTATACAGAAAGTGTGATGAAAACGTGGTGGTATTCCTAGTACTTTACGTAGATGACATCTTGTTCATTGGAAACAATGTGAAGGTGTTATCTGATGTAAGGGTATGGTTATCCAAACAGTTTGATATGAAGAACATGGGAGAAGTAGGTCACATCCTTGGGATCAAAGTTCTACGAGATCGCAAGAAAAGGATGTTGGGCTTGTCCCAAGCTTCCTATGTCGATACTGTATTAACTCGTTTTAGTATGCAAAATTCTAAGAAATATTCCTTAACTTTTAGGCATGAAATTGCTCTATCAAAGGAGCAGTATCCGAGGACACCTAAAAAGATAGAGAACATGAAAGCAGTTCCTTATACTTCAGCAGTAGGAAGATTAATGTATATAATGCTATATACGAGACCAGACATCTGCTTTGCCGTTGGCATGGTCAGCAGATATCAGTCTAACCCAGGACAAGAGCACTGGCCTTCCGTAAAGCATATTTTGAAGTACCTGAAAAGGACTAAGGAGTATATGCTAGTTTACCAAGCAGATAGTTTAGTTCCCTTGGGGTATACAGACTCAGATTTTCAGTCAGATAGGGATAATAGAAAATTTATCTCAGGTTATGTATTTACTTTGGGAGGTGGATCCATTGTATGGAGGAGTATCAAGCAAAAATGTATTATTGATTCCACCGTGGAAGCCGAGTATGTGGAAACCTCTGAGGAAGCCAAAGAAGCGGTTTGGCTCAAAAAATTTATGTTAGACTTGGATGTGGTACCTAGTTTGCCTAAGGCTATTACACTTTATTATGATAATAGTAGTACAGTTCAAACTTGAAGGAACCACGAGGCCATAAGACAGGTAAACATATTGAGCGCAAGTACCACCTGATACGAGATTTCATAAAGAAAGGAAAGGTTGCTATGATCAAGATAGCATCAGCCGACAACCTAACTGATCCCTTTACAAAGAGCTTACCGGCTAAGGCTTTTGATAGTCATATTGAGGGAATGAGAGTCAGATGTGTAGCAACATGACTTTAAGTATAAGTGGGAGATTTGTAACAGTATACTGAAAAGCAATGCTTTGAGTATAAGTGGGAGATTGTTAGGGTTATATACTAAAATAATCACTTTTGTATTAATTTTATTTCCTTAAATTTTGAATAAGAATCATATGGACAATGTTTGCATATTGTATTTGTTACAAATGTTGATGCAAGTGTCTGATACTCTATATTATAGATAATATGGTGTGTGGTGTCACACAGAAGATCATATTATCAGTTCCTTATGGAATATATAAATGGTTCACAACCTAAATGGACTTGGACAATCTATTGGAAAGGTTGTAGTGTAATCTGGTATTAGTCTATCTTGGCTATAGGTTTACACTAGTACACTTTGTGTACTATTGAACATGACCACTTAAGGTTGTTCTCTTTGTACAGACTACATAAGAGAACAGACACCTCTGTTAGTATGGATGCTTGTGCTCTTAATCCGGATATAATAACAGACATATGTATGTAGTGTGTATTACTTTGACTCATAAAAGAGTGAGATTCATTATGGGTCAACAACCTCTATGAATTAAAAAATAATATTATATGTATGATGGGCTGTTGATTATAAAAGAAATCTATGTCCCGATACGTCGGGTTGATGATGTCCCCTTAAGGATCTCATAAGGATTGTCATATAAATCCTGCAAGTGGATTATATCCGACATGACAAATAAAGTTGAGTGGTACTACTTAAGGATAAAAGATGTCGATCAATATAGTTGTCAGTAACTTAATTTGATCGATGAACATTCGATATTTTAACATGGGGAACCAAACGAGCATATAATAGAAGGAGCCCACAATCATAATTAGGGATTAGGAAGGTAGTGCAACAATGGCTCATTAGTGGATCGACTATTGTTAATGGACCTGGGTTGTGTGTTCGGGTTGAACACAAGACACCCTGATCCGTTAGGAGACCTAACCCTAATTTCTTCTCATGGTCCCTGCCGTAGCCTTATATATATCCTCTATTCTTTGGCCGCCAAATCATTATTAGAAATATGAAGCTTTCTCTAAATTCGTGATCCATGTAAGGAGAAAAAGAAGGGGCTGTCAAGGAGAAGAAAAGGTTGGAAGATCATCGCCCACACAATGTCCAACCCGAGGAAGGAATACGTACAGAAGATCTTGGGGTCGTGACTGCTTGAGATTACTAGGAACTGTTGTCCTCTTCCCGTCGTAGGTATAATTCGTGAACCCTAGTTTTCGTCTATGAAGGGTTAGAACACGTTTATATGTGTTTAACTTTCTATCAATCAATACGCACACCAAACTAGGGTCCTGGGAATCCCCAGTTCCATCACCCTTGAGATTAAGTACACCTAAAGAACATGAACCCAATGTTTAAATTTATGAACTTTAAGGAACAGAACTTTGGCCGAGTTCGGTCCCCCAGAACTTCATAAATAGAAAAGTTTTTCATGTCATTTTCATTCAATCCATTCTCTTCTTATTTATATCTTTAAGAGTTCTAAGAGCTTTTAAAACATCCTAATCTAATCCTTACGACTAAATATTTTGATAATGGAGTGTGACAAGGTTTTAGTGGTGGCCCATGCAGGTCTAATTTGTAGACTTGTGGAGTGTTATTATTATAGGAGTCTCAATCAAAACATGCTCCCTTGATCTCCTGCTTCGTCTTTCCTTCCCCACCTTGACTATTTACCAGGATTTTTCATCCTACTTTCTTCTCGTCCTGTCTTTTGATATCTTGTATTTTTCCTCTTGGGTGCCTCATTCTCAACAGTTGGTAGGACCGACATGTAAGAAAACCTGGTGGATCAAGGTTCTACAGGGTGTCATCCGACGTTAGTACCTTCTCCAGATTAGATCCGCATTGAGCTAGTGGCAGAGCCGACTGAGCCGCAGGTTCTAGATTTCCATGCACCTCCAGTAATGCCTACAGTGGCAGTAGTACCAGACTCTGTCGCACTTCTGGAGATTTTCAAGGATTACTAGCAAAGCAGCAGCACAAGATGACAGTCCAGCAACATTAGCATGCTAGACTACAGGAGTATAATGTTTTGTTGAACCAGGGTTTACAGACAGCCCTAGAAAGGGATTGGATGACTGACTCAGGTGCTTCAGAAAGGTTTTGTCGGCTCAACCTAAGATACTTTAATGGCATGGAAGATGTCATTACGACAAATGCTTGGCTTTAAGATATTGAGGCCAACTTAGCAACGACCAAGGTACTAGCTGAGGAGCAGGTTGACTATGTCCGATTGTTGCTTCAGGACCTTGCTCGTGATTGGTGGGCATCAGAGAAAGTGGGCTTGAGGTATCCTATTTCTTGGGACAACTTCAGGACCAAATTTAAGACCAAGTATTTTGGTGTCATGGCACGATATGAGCTTCAACAAAGGTTTATCGGTCTCAAGCAAGCCGAAAGGATGGTGGATGGTTATGCAGCATAATTCTATAAACTGAGTCGGTTTGTACCGACGATGGTGGCTCTGGAGCGAGAGAAGGCTATGAGATTTCAACAGAAACATCACTTGGAGATCCTTCAGCTGGTAGAGGGGCACGACTACCAGACTTTCGATGCAGTTTTGACAACAGCTCGGAGGCATGAGCTTACATAGCAGAGGTTGGAATCTAGGATTGGAGGACAGAAAAGATCTTATGCCCAAAGTGGGGGCGGATAAGCAGTGTTGCAAATTTTAGCACCAGTGCCTGGTAGTCGTATTCATGAGCTAGGAACGCCGTGGAGGCTGGTGGTGATAGTGATAATAGCGGTAGTCCGACAGCAGCAACTGAGGCAGCAGCAGCAGCGCTAGGGGGTACCAACATGATGTACTTACTATGGTAAGGGAGGGCATGCTAGGGACGTGTGTCGGAGAACAAATGGATTGTATATGAGATATGGTGGTCCATACCATAAGACAGCTACTTGCCCGATAATGTAGGGGCCGGTAGGACTAGTTCAACAATTACCAGCGTTGCCAGTTCCAAGGGCAGCACCATACCGAGGGCCAACACTAGCAGTGAGTCCATTAGCCCGGCATCCATTTTCGATGCAGGCTCAGATATTTTGGCAGAGAAAACAACAAGGGCAGTAGAGGCCGCAACAGCATGGCCAGGGAAGACAGCAGCGAGGAGTTCAGCAAGGCCAGGGTCAGGTTTTCAACTCGACTCTGAAAGACACATAAGCATTGGGCAACATGGTTGCAGGTAATGTCTTTGTCGCATCTTTTCCTACAATAGCATTGTTTGATTCAGGAGCTTCTTATTCTTTTGTATCTACATTATTCGTGACACGTATTGGATTAAAGTTTGAGACATTGCCAGAGAGGTTGAATATACTCACTGGTAATGGGCTTGTAGGACTTACCAGAGTGTTTCTAGCGTATCCGATCGTAGAGTATGGGAATTTATTACCCATAAGGTTGATAGAGTTTTCTATGGGTAACTCTGATAACATCCTAGGCATGGACTAGTTGAAAGATAGTCATGAACCGGTAGATTATCGAAGAGGTAAAGTATTATTTAGTATTCTAGGAAGTGAGGAGTTCGTCTTCATTCGATCTTTGGAGGATCATTCCAAAGGCATGATTGCGGCAGCAGTGGCAGACCAGGAGTAGATTCCAAGGATAGTCAGGGAGTTTCTTGATGTCTTTTCCAAATGAGCTTCAAAGTATACCACCCGTTAGGGATGTGTTCTATACCGAGTTGATTCCAAGGAAGTAGCCTATATCTAGTAGAGTCTATAGAATATCACACTCAGAATTAGACAAGCTATACCAGCAGTTAGAGGAACTAAAGGTAAAGAAGTTCATTCGAGATAAAGCACCGATGATTTGGTACCCAAGAAGGATGGATAGACGCAGATGTGCATTATTTACAGACAGTTGCAGTTATAGTAAAGAAAAAGTAGCTATTACTAAGGATGGATGATTTGTTTAATCAGCTGAGTAGAGCCAGAGTTTTCTCCAAGATTGATCTTCTGTCCGGATATCATCAAGTGAGAGTATGGGAACAGGACATACCCAAGACAACATTTAGATCATTATATCGGTATTATGAGTTTTTGGTGATGCTATTTGGGCTAACTAATGTCCCGACAATGTTGGATTTGATGAATCGTATTTTCATGCCTTATTTGGATAAGTTTGTGGTGGTGTTCATAGACGACATCCCCGTCTATTCCAGTTGTAAAGCTAAGCATGAGGAGGATCTTCGGACAGTTTTGCAGACCTTGAGGAAGCACCAGCATCATCGTGGACATAGCTAGAGTTTCAGCAACTTTGATGCATTTGATGCAGAAGAAGGTAGGGTTTGTTTGGTTAGTAGAATGTCATGCATCATTTGAGGAACTGAAGAAGAAATTGATTTCAGTGTTAGCTCATTACCTAGTGGTCACACCTGATTTTGATAAATCAACGATGATTTAAGTCGATACATAAAATATACGAACAACTGCTAACATTTTAGGATAAGTGAAATCAATATCAAAGAACATACTGCATCTACAACAAGTATTCAAGTCGTCATCCAAAAGCAAAATTGAACAGGAATCAGATCGAGTCATTTTATATTTTTTTCTGTATTTTATCCTTTATTGAGTCTAGGACACAGAATGTAAAATTGATGGGGTACTACTGGCTTAGGTTATCTACAGTCCACTCATCTAAAAAGCCTACCCATTTATCTAAGCTCTATGTATCTAAAAAGCCATAAAATACTATACAAATTTGGCCATACAAAACATGTTTTGGAGTGACAGAACTCTGACCGAGTTCGGTCCGAGTTCGGTCCAATATATTTGAATATTCAGTTGCCTCCAAATCTGCATACAATGTTCATTTGCGAGATCTTCGCATCCGAACTCTGCCCCAACTATGCCCGAGTTTGGTCCCCAAAAACACCTATAAATAGAAGAAAAAATTTCATTTCTATTCACTTCATTCACTCTTCTCTCTATCTATTTCTAAAGTATTTTTCAGCGATCTAAATCTTTCACATTCCACCTATACATCTCTTAGCCAAAGCCAGTAGCATCTGTTCGATTTAGAGTCTTTGGTTTACACAGTTGAAAAGAGGTTTTTCAAGTTCAGAAAATATCTCAGTTTTCGGAGTCGATCGTGCGCTAGTCACCAAGCACGGTGTTATGAAGTCAGTCATGCACTTGTCGCCAAGCATGGTGTTGTAAAAAGACTGCAAGCTCTCAATTAGCTTATGAATAGTGAATTAACAGCGGACAAGAGTACCTGCGACTGGACTAATCCTTTCAGAGGGAAACCAGTAAATACGCGGCGTTCACTGAGTTTGATTTTCTATCCCTTGTTGCACTTACAATTTTGTTTCTTTATTACTGCCATAGTTATAAACTGCTTAAAAATTTTAGTTGGTGATTATTTTTACTGCACATGCACATACTCTATTCACCCCTAGAGATGCTCAACGGTCCTACATTCAGTACTGATTCTGACGCTTTCAGTAGGATCAGAAGGATTTACAGTATATTGTAATGCATCCGAAGAAAGACTCGGGTGTGTGTTAATGCAGCATGGATGAGTGATAGCATATTCATCGCGACAACTTCAAGATCATAAGAGGAACTACCCGAGCCATAATTTGGAGTTAGCAGCATTGGCGTTTGCTCTTAAATTATGGAGTGTAAATACCTTGATTTGGAATTTTTGTTTTTAAATTTTTGAGTATAGAACTCTTTTCCAAAATTTTAATTTTAATTTTGAAGCCAATGTCATTATTTTTGAAAATATATAAAATTATTTTTGGATTATTTAAATTTAATTCTAATTCTGATTATTGTTATTTAATTATTTAATTTAATTTCAGAATTATTTTATTTGTGAGCCTACCAAGCCTTGGGCTTGGATTGAGGGCTAGCTATCCTAATTACCTACCAAGCTTAGGCTTGGATCGTGGGCCTATAGATTTAGGTTAGAGATCGATTAATTATTTAGTTAGCTAAATTGATCGTTTGGTCCTAATTATTAATTAATTGCTAATTATTAGATTAGTTAGTAACTAATTGTTAGTTACTTAATGATTAGTTAGCAATTAGTTATGGTTACTTAGGATTAGTTAGTAGTCCTTGCTATGGCCCCTAGATCTAATATAATTTACCAAGCTTTGCCACTCTATACTTATGGAGCACTCCATAATATTTTATTATAAATATCATACCCTCTCACTCCCACTCTCAGCTAGCACCCCGATCACCTAGCCTGCCGCGTCACCACCGCCACTGCTCCTCGATCTCGTCCCGACCAACCCCACTGAGAGACACCACCTAGCCAGGCCTCTACTCTACTACCCAATTTCACCCAAAAACACCTTCAACCAGATCCCATGTCACCACCACTGTCACAACTACAGCCACCCCGAGAATCACCTCCATCAACTCCTGCGACCAGTCCCTGCTCTCGCTGCCGTTGCCACCACCAAGACATCACCTCCACCACCATAACACCAGAACAGACCACCATCCTTCACAACTCGATCACCGACCACCTACTCTTGATCACCGATCGGTCGACCTCCGTCTTCACCATCACCACTCGAAAAGCTCCACGACTCACTGTTGCTACTACAGCAGATCCGACCCCTACATGACACATCTCCTTCTCGATCAACCCAACCGCCACACCGTACCACAAATACCATATAGAACCGCTACCATACAATCACCTAGTCTCCGCCCGAGCGCGGTGAGCTCTGTCTTTCATGATTGCCCTTCAGATCTGTGCCATGGGAAGATGGACCCCGTCAACGATGACCCCTCTATTCCAGATCTGGCCTAGAGTTGCCAAATACGAGGAGCACCGCCGTTATCTGCCTCTATGCGTCGACCCGGTTCGTCGAGCGTCGATGAGTGGTAAAAATATTGGTAAAAATACTATATTAACTAAACTTTAAGAAATCATGTAAGTCAAAACTATATTTAATATAACTAAACATTATTGGTAAAAATACATTTTTTTTGATAACACACAAAAATCTGAAATAAATCATTTTAACTGAAACTCTAAGTTTGTAGCATATAATATATAAAACTATATTTCCTACTTAATATCTAATACTAAAGAAATCATTTTAATATAGTTGATATTCTACAATTTATGAAATATATATTTTAATAACCATTATAATCTAAAGAAATTATTTTTCCTGTTAAACTAATTTTTTGTAAAGATAAATAAAGTCTAAGATGAAATATCATAATATATGATAAAAATGGCAAATATTTGATATCCATACAAAGAGATATTTCCACAACACTTAAAATACTAATGATTAATAATAATAAAATCTTTAGAATAATATTCATAAAAATTTTAGTAATGATAATATATAATGCTAACTAAACAAAAGCAAGTAAAATGAGATAGGAAAGTCAAATGGTCAAAGAAAAAGAAACAAACAAATAGCAACAGCAGCTACTAAGTAGTTGTGTTCTTCAGTAATGAAACAAACCGAGAGGAATAAGAAGGAGGAGGAAAGGGGGAGCGGGAAGAGAGGAGAACCTATCGGGGCTCTCGGTGGTCTAGGTAGAGGAAGGGCTGTGGCGCAGCCACCTGAGGAAGGAGGTGGCGGCGTCGGATCATCGTCGGGTGCTGGCCTCACGAGGAAGCAGCTCCAGATCTAGGGGTCGACGGATCTGGGGACCACGTTGGTTGGGAGACGCCGACAGGGCATGGAGGCACAGCACGACTGTGTACCAGATACGGCGAATGACATGAGCTATCCCACGATGGAGGCGGAGGGGCCACGCGCAGCTACGGGCGATGGTGCTCCGGGGAGGCGGAGGACGCGATGGTCGGCGCTCCGTAGCTGCGACGAGCCGGAGCCAGGTGATGGTTTTGCTTGTTCTCCTTATTCTTCTTCTCTTTGGGTGACAGAGGTGGTTGTATGTGGTTGTAGAGGTTGGCGGCGTGATGGCGGAGCCTATTGTCAGAGGGGTGGCCATTTTGTTACGACCTGCACCTGCTTTTTCGGATACGAGACGTGTCCAAGCCAGCCTACGCCACATAGTCGGCAGTAGAACGCTGTCACGGCCATGATGCTCAAAATAAAAAAAAGTAACTTTATTGCTCATTCACATTTCTAAATTTATTACAACATTTACAATATTTAAAATTAAAGAAAATATAAAGTTCTCACAATATAGAAAAGACAGCTAGTTCCACTATCTAGGTCGACCTCAGCATACCCATGCCTTTCCAATGCTAAAGTGATCATGGCTAAACCTAAAAAATATTAGTTTCCAGTTAGGAATGGAACAAGCACACAAACCGACGGTAATGCAAAAATATAATAGAATTAACAATACATGAAAATAACATATGAGATTTGGAAACAAGAAAGTAACTGATGACATAGCAGGTGAGGAAGAAAACAAGGAAAACAAATAAAATACAACTACCTTGGTTATGTGAAATATTCGTTTCGACATGTGAACGGCTAGGAGGTAAATCCGGCACCCTGCACGTGTCGTGTGCAGCTGCTATTATTCACGAATAGACTCATGGGATAGTTCTGGGTAGTCCACATGTCTACTAAGATATTTTCCCTCCCGACTACTCCGTGTGACGAGCGTGTCAACAAGCAGCAAGACATATGTATAAGCATAAAACAAAAAGACTTCTATGAATCGAAAGCAATCAGAAAGTGTATTTTCCTGACGTCCTTAGCTGGTGAAACCAATACCACTCAATGAGCCACAATCAGTCAACACATGCAGAAGTCTCCAGATGCTGAAATAAACAGTACCAACGCTTACAGAATAGTCAAATTAGCTAGGATTGTCTGTCCTTAGTCCAATTCTTGATACAGGGGCAAAACGATAATTTTGGGTCAAAACGGTGTCCGCCGTTGGACCCGTTTTGCACCGAAAAGTGTGCCAAAGTCTATGGTCGCTAAAGTCGTCAAACTATATGTCAACATGTTCGGTTTTCCGATACGAACCCAACCGTATGTCCAAAGTTGGATTCCGGCGGGCCGTGCACAAAATCGCTCGTTGAGTCTAGAATAGTCCAGTTGCTAGGGCTGATATATAGGAGTCTGAATTCGCAAGAAGGATGCAAATAGATTAGTCATGGTCAAGGATAATCTAGAAGGGAATCAGTTTAGAGAGAAATCCCGTAACCAATAATATATACCCCTTTTTAAAAGATTCATTAGAATATTCATATTAGGAAAATATTTATTGCTAGTCAAAAATTATAGTTAAAATGAAATATAGTAGTAACATTTTAGCCAAAATGATACTTTTTAAAATATTCATATTTTATTTATACCTATATTAGAAACCATATAAAAATTGTTAATGAAAATCGTTTGCTTCTTAGTAAAGAAAAGTCAACGACAAAATATACTTATAGATATATGAAATAGTTAAATTAGTTTAGTATCATTAAATCAATCTGACTCATGTTCATATTTCTAGAAAACATTTATATACTTAAAGCCCATAAAATAATCCCCAAAATTATAAGCCCAAAACTATGGCCCCAAAATAATTTTAACCAGAAAATAATTTTAAGAAAAATCCAATACCAGGACCAAGATAGTTGTTATTCAGGCCCAACCCAAAATATAATTAAATAAAACCCAAGGCTTAAATATATCTCTAACATATATGTATAGGAAAAGGCCTATCAGACTAAAGGTCAAGATAGATGTTAAACTTCCACTGGCTTTTAAAGGCCAACCATAATAATTAAAATCCAAAATATTCCTAAGTAAACATTTATGTTTGTGCATATAAGAGCCCAGGACCCTCTACAATAAAATTATGTTCCTAATGCTCCCTGAGCCCAAACAATGCTTCAACCATTCATGTAAAATACAATTACTTTTAAAGCCCAAGGCTAACCATATTAGCCCATCTACACCTATTCCTGAACTTGTGCAAGAGAGAGAGAAATGAATTTAAGTGAGAGGATGGAGAAAAGGGAAAGATCACCGACATTGGGATCGATGCCGACGGAGCTAGGGCGGCGCTCGACGGTTGCAGCTGCGAGCGAAGAGAGGGAAAGAGTGGAGCGTCTCACCTCGGTCGCTCCAGCCGAGTACGGCCACTGCGCGGTGGCAGCGCGGAGGGAGCGGCTCTTGAGAGTCGGCGCTGAGGCGTACCTCGGCTGGCGGCAGGAACCGGCAAAATCCTCGAGCACGGCAGCGTTCTCGAAAGAGGGAGGCGGTGAGGTGCCGGCGGGCCAACGGCGGTCGGGTCAAGCGGCGTCCAGAGGAAAGGGTCACTAGATCCGACGAGCCTGGTCACCGGAGAACGCAGTAGAAAGCGGTCCCGATGCGGCGAACGAGAGCTAGGTGCGATGAGGGGAGAGGCTCACCGGCCACAGGCAGCACGATGCACAATCGCGGGGTCGTACGGCCATCTGTGCCGGTCTAAGCACAGAGGAGGTGCGACGGAGCGGGATAGGACACGCGAAAGGGGGACGCGCCGGTGGGCATCGCTCGTCGCAACAGCCGACGGTGTCAATCACGACGTCAAGGGGGTGCTGCTGGTGCGGAACGGCGGGCGGAGGAGATGTCTGCGCACTGTTGCTTCGGAGAAGGGTGCGGACAGGAGATCAGCCAGAGTTGTAGCGACGGTGTGGCGCTGGCAGAGGTGTTGGTGAGAAGGAGACGCACGCGGTGCTCCGAGGGAGGAGGAGGAGGAGGAGGTCCGGCGGTTGGGTAAGCACTGCGCGCGGATGAGCTTCGCCGGCAGGAGGTGCGCTCGTGGGTGGACGTGGATGCTGAGGTCGTTGGTGACTGCGGCGAGTCCACGGCGCTCGGGAGGTCAGAGTTTAGACTAGGTTTCTGATTTGTTTTCCTTGTTTACGTGTCCAGATTGGTCGGACACGAACTGCTGTGATTTGTATGGTTAAAATAAAGGGAATGGATGTGGACACGTACAATACGGGTCCGGACACGGTGGATATGGTAATCTTTTGTGGTGGATATACAGACACAATTAGACATGGATATGGAATTGGTGGTGGTTTCAGGAGACGGGGAGTGGTCGTAGGGTTGATGGTGGTGACAGGGACAACGAGGGAGGCAGTAGTCAGCGAGGTGACAATTTTGGGGTGACGGTGGATGGTGTGGACGATGGTTGCGAGAAAGAAGAGGCTTAGAGAACGAGTATTATATATAGATGAGGATTCTGGTGGAGAGAGTATTTTATGATAGATTATGAGAAAGGTAGAGGAATTCTCCTTATATAGGAGTTGAACTCCTAACTGGATAAGGAACACGAGGAGTAATAGATAAATATTTCCTTTGGTTTAAATCCAATAAACTTGTAAATTAGAACTAATCTAATTATAATCCATTTAAATTAAGACTTGATATTATCATATAAATTTAAATCTATCTCAAATAAATTATCATCAGAATATTTTAAAATATTCTTTAGTATTTATCAAAATGAGTTTAATCACATATTAAAACCATAATTGACTACCTTCGAAATATAACTAATATTCGATATCATCGAATAATCTTTAAAACATATTTCTTTATAAATCTAAAGTTTTATTTAAAAATACTTTTGACAATTCTTCTTATTAACAAAAATTATGTAATCCACCTTCAAAGTTCATATATTTCGAAAGTCCAAAATTCAAAACCTTTTGCGCTACAAAACAATAGAAAATATTTTATTAAAACAAAAATAGTATTTTAAATAATCTTTAAAATAAATTTTATAAAATCAATTATCAAAATGTTGCTAAAAATAATTTAAATATTTATATCTCTTTATAAGTATAAAAGTAAAACTAGATTAATGAAATCTAACTATAATATTTGATAACCATAGTAATTCGAACAGAGTTTTCAATAATATCAAATATTACTTAAAACAGATGTCATAAATTTGAATCACAAAGTATAATTTAATAATTCTTTAATATAAAAATAAATTAGACAAATTACTTTTATTTTCTAAAATATCTATATTAGGAGATAAAATATAATTTTATTTTTCAAAAATGAATTAAAATAAAAGAAATTTCAAAGAATCGGGAAGAGGGGTTACACATTTGTTGGTGATGGTGATGTCGGTAGGGGTGGGTACGGTGGTGGTGATGGTGGCGATGATGATGAGGGGGTTCTAGTGGGGTGGTCGGGAGTCGAGGAGATTGGGATAAGTGATGGCGCGGATGGAGGCATTGCGGTGGGTATGAGAATGGTGATGCAGAGTTGACTGGTTGGGCTGTGGCCGGAACGGCGGGCCGGGGAGGCCTGGGGTGGATTTGGCCGATGGTGGTTGACGGCCAGGTGGTCGTGGGGTTGTTAGCACGATCGGCAGTGGCTCGCCGAGGCCAGGGGAAGGGTCAGCGGATATGACAAAGTCGAGAACAGGGGCAAGGGGTTGATGTCGATGATGGGGACGAAGAGTGTGGCGACGGTGTCAAAGGCGACAAAGAAGAGGAGGACGGGGACGGGTTAGGTATAGCATTCGATTGTGTCGGGGGTGTGCCGGACACGAAAAATATTGTACATGTATAAAGAATGGAATATTGCGGTGGACACAGACATAATGTACATCTGTGGTAGAAGTTTTGGCTTGTGGAATTCATGGAGAAAAGAGAACAATAAGGCTCTCCTTATATAGGAGGTGGAAACCCTATTTGGATAAGGATTGAGATTGTTTAAACTCCCCATGGATAAAATCACTCTATTAATTTTAACAAATTAATGATCTAGATCAATAATATTTATAAACTATAAAATCTTATTTTAATTCAAAAAAACTACTTTTAGAAAATATCGATAAAATCCAAATCTCGGTTTAAATATCAAAAATCAAATTTAGGATATCTTTTTATAACTTGTAAAAATAATATAATATTAATTTCAAAAATCAAAATAAATATTTATATATTTGGATTACCTTTTATAATTAATTAACCTATTTACAAATAGTTTTCATAAATCCAAATAGCCATGTATTAAATTTATGCATCTCGTAAGGAGATATTTTTATAAACATGGTTTTCCAAATTATTATTTATACCATAAAATTACTAGTCTTTTTATAATAATAAATAACGTTTTTCAAACCTCGACGTGCCATTATAGCGTCACTCTTTGAAATAGAAATTTTATATAAAATATATTATCTCGTAAATTCGCATGCGATGTGCAAATACGAAGAACGCGAATTCGTACGCGACGTACAATTACAAAAAAAATCGATACCAATCTAATAAAAAAATTAGTAGAAATTTAGGGGATTTACATCCTACCCAACTTACAAGAATTTCGTCCTCGAAATTTAGGGATAGGTAGGGTAGGTAAGGTACAAGAGTTTATCGATAAGGAAGTATAAACAAATCATTGAGCTTGGCAAGGAAACAACGTTCAACACAAACATGCATTAGAAAAAACAAAAAAATTAACTCACGGATATGGAACTTAATAATGGTTTGCTAGTTAAGACGATAAAATCATGATGACACGAATTAGAGAATAGTAAGGAATTGAGTAGATCAAAGAGAATAATTTAGACATTTGGGAAATGTGGTTCCATGAGGGAATGCTAATCGTCTGCGTTGAGGGTACGATTGAGGGAATGATTGAAAGGTTTTACAAACGATTAGATGGTCATAATAATAGGCTGAGGGCCGAGGAAAGGAGGAATAACTCGAGGCAAGGTCGTAGTCTCATGGTTGGTCGGTGGCTAACTATCTTGGTAATAGATAGTGGGTAACTAAGGGGATATCAAGTATGAGTATTTGTCTTTCTAAATAGGCGAAAGACGAAAATAATAAAGAGTTTGAAGAAGATATTATCGAATACAAATAAGTGGTTCAAAGGTGAATGAAAATGTTCAAAAGAATTGCCAAGGCAGTCGTGGATGAGACTCTAGGGGCAAGTTTAACTATGTCTCCATCCATGTAGAATAATATATGAGAAGCGAACCAAAGTGCACCAGGTTGATTAGACCATCATGTACCGGTTCTAGACAATATGTTAGTGGGTGCGCACCCAATAAAACATGTCATGATCAAGCTCGAGAAGGGAATAAGTTTACAAAACTTAGGCTAAATTAGCAGCATAGGATAGTCAAAAATAGCAAAAACAGAGGCACATGAGATTAATATTAAAAGAAGTGGAGTTAGTTTAAACTTCTTAAGAATCTAGTCATATCTTATGTTAGAGCCTATACAGTCGTCCTACTGTCTACTTGCTTAAGAATTGGTTAAGGTCACAAGGAAGGTTAGGTCGTAAGGCATTCTACCCAACTTACAAGGGTTAAACTAGTAGGGTGATGGAACAATGGGTCTTGTCCACCTAGTATGGGTTACCTTATTAATCTCTATCAAGCATGAAAGAAGGGCACGAATCACGATAGAAAGGATAAAGCAAGATGCAACTCGAGGAGTCAAGCGAGAAGGCTGTCAAGTATGTGGATGAGATCCTAGACTCTAATCCTATACACATTGGTACGGTAAAGTAACCAAACAATTTATCTTGACCTGCATGGGCCACCACAAAAATATGTAACACCCCAGTTCCAAAATACTTATGACCAAGTACGTAGACAAGCCATCTGTATACATACGAAGCATACTCTAATATACGAAAACCTCGTATGTATACATAAGCTGTAAAATACAGTAACCATGAAACTAATCTCATCCACAAACCAATATATCATAAAATCACTTATAAATGTCATTTGTATAAAACGTTGGGCAAAGAAAAATCTACTACCAACAAAAAGAGAGAAATACATAATGACGATGGAAAAGTCGAGCGAAGCAAAAGACGATCCAAAAGCTAGCATCACGAAGGTAGATTATAAACTATGTCCTTGGCTAGAGCACCTGCGAAAATCATAAACACACCTGGAAAAATTACCAGGTCCTCAGAGGGACGTAACAAAATACATGATGAACATGCTAATATGAACTGTCAGAATAATAGTAAAATACAAAAGACTCTCCTAGACACAAATATTCAAAGGGGATTCTAACCGTCTATTGTGCAATTTAGAGGACAATTTTTATTACGCATGGGTGGGATTTAGGCTACAAGTACGTAACTAGCATCCAGTCATACGTATCCGGCCGTAACATCCAAAACGTCATAGGGTATCTGCAAATATAATCTTGCCATATTTCCTTTCGAAAACTATGGTTTACCTGTTTGGCTTCCCATACGCACTAGTGACTGTCCTTCCCCAATATTTCCCATACTGACCAAGTCATGTCCATGACTCGCCCAGTTTTTTAACTGCTCGAGTCTATATACCTTAATCATAGCAATTATGATCTATCCGTCACACGACATTAGAGATGGTCAGTCAATAAGTCATGCCCTAGCAAAATGTCTCAAACCGTGTAGTGTGAGTGTCATGGCCAAAGAAGATATACGAATATCCCACAACGAGAAGGTAGTCCACTAAAACTAAGTCAACATGCATAAAATAAAGTAAAACAATGAAAAACGACTAGTAGGGTCGGTTGCACCCAAGTATGGCTTGGACACACAGTTTATAACAAAGAAAACTAACAAAGTAAATATATGCTGAAAATAAATAATATGACAGTAAATATAGCAAGGTATACTTGCCTGAGGGTACGACGATCCAACAAAGTCCCGGATAGTTCAATGGCCATGACTGGTGTGAAGAAGTCCAAAATTTACAAGACAGCAGGAGATATGATCAGTAGTGCTCAAGACTCGATAATAGATGAAAATTTATTGGGAAAAGTATTTGTAATATTTAGAAAACTATGTTTTAGTAAAAAATTATATAATTACTTGAAATTACTAGAAAAGGGTTTTAGGCAAAAATTTGTAAGTTTGTAAAAAATATGCTTTTTAGATAACAAAAACTATATTTCAAAAATAAACTGTTTGAGTAATTATTAGTAATTATTAAGAAATCATGTAAGTCAAAACTATATTTAATATAACTAAACTTTATTGGTAAAAATAAAAAAAAATTAATAACACACAAAAATTTGAAATAAATTATTTTAACTGAAACTCTAAGTTGGTAGCATATATATATAAAAAAAACTATATTTCCTACGTAATATCTAATACTAAAGAAATCATTTTAATATAGTTGATATTCTACAGTTTATGAAATATATATTTTATTAACCATTATAATCTAAAGAAATTATTTTTCCTATTAAACTAAATTTTTGTAAAGTATATAAAGTCTAAGATGAAATATCATAATATATGATAAAAATGGCAAATATTTGATATCCATACACAGAGATATTTCCACAGCACTTAAAATACTAATAATTAATAATAATAAAATCTTTAGAATAATATCCATAAAAATATTAGTAATGACAATATATAATATTAACTAAACCAAAGCAAGTAAAATAAGATAGGAAAGTCAAATGGTCAAAGAAAAAGAAACAAACAAATAGCAACAGCAGCTACTAAGCAGCTGTGTTCTTCAGTAATAAAACAAAACTGAGAAGAATAAGAAGGAGAAGGAAAGGGGGAGCGGGAAGAGAGGAGAACCTACTCGGGCTCTCGGTGGTCCAGGCGAAGGAAGGGCAGTAGTACGGCCAACCGAGGAAGGAGGCGGCGATACCGGATCATCGTCGGGAGCTGGCCTCGCGAAGAAGCGGCTCCAGATCTAGGGGTAGCCGGATCTGGGGACCGCGATGATCGGAAGACGCCGACAGGGCGTGGAGGCACGGCATAACAGTGCACCAGACATTGCGAATGGCGCGAGCTGTCCCCTAATGGAAGTGGAGGGGCCACGCACGGCTACGGGCGATAGTGCTCCGGGGAGGCAGAGAACGCGACGGTCGGCGCTCCGTGGTGGCGGCGAGCCAGAGCTAGGTGATGGTTTTGCTTTTTCTCCTTATTCTTCTTCTCTTTGTGTGTCAGAGGTGGTTATATGCGGTTGTGGAGGTTAGCAGCGTGATAGTCGGGCCTATTGTCGGAGTGGTGGCCATTTGTTGGTGGTGGAGATATCGGTAGGTGTGGCTACTGTGGTGGTGATGGTGGGGATGATGATGAGGGAGTTCTAGCGGGGTGGTCGGGAGTCGAGGAGGCTGGGATCGGTGATGGCGGGGACGGAGGCATTGCGGTGGGTGTGAGAATGGTGATGCGGAGTTGTTTGGTTGGGCTTTGGCCGGAACGGTGGGCCGGGAAGGCCTGGGGTGGATGTGGCCGAAGGTGGTTGATGGCCAGGTGGTCGTGGGGTTGTTGGCACGATCGGCAGTGGCTCGTCGAGGCCAGGGGAAGGGTCAGCGGATATGACGGAGTCGAGAACAGGGGCACGGGATTGATGTCGATGATGGGGACGATGAGTGTGGCGGCGGTGTCGGAGGCGACAGAGAGGAGGAGGAAGGGGACGTGTTAGGGATAGAATTCGATTGTGTCGGGGGTGTGTCGGACACAGGAAATATTATACATGTTATAAAGAATGGAATACTGCGGTGGACACAGACACAATGTACATCTGTGGTGGAAGTTTTGGCTTGTGGAATTCATGAAGAAAAGAGAACAATGAGGCTCTCCTTATATAGGAGGTGGAAACCCTATTTGGATAAGGATTGAGATTGTTTAAACCCCCCATGGGTAAAATCACTCTATTAATTTAAACAACTTAAAGATCTAGATCAATAATATTTATAAACTGTAGAATCTTATTTTAATTCAAAAAAAACTGCTTTTAGAAAATATTGATAAAATCCAAATCTCGGTTTAAATATCAAAACTCAAATTTAGGATATCTTTTTATAACTTGTAAAAATAATATAATATTAATTTCAAAAATCACAATAATATTTATATATTTGGATTACATTTTATAATTAATTAAAGTATTTAAAAATAGTTTTCATAAATCCAAATAGCCATGTATTAAATTTATGCATCTCGCAAGGAGATATTTTTATAAACATAGTTTTCAAAATTATTATTTATCCCATAAAATCACTAGTCTTTTTATAATAATAAATAACGTTTGTCAAACCTCGACGTGCCATTATAGCATCACTCTTTTAAATAGAAATTTTGTATAAAATATATTATCTGGTAAATTCGCACGCGATGTACAAATACGAAGAACGCAAATTCGTACGCAACGTACGATTACAAAAAAAATCGATACCAATCTAATAAAAAAATCGGTAGCCGTAAGTTATGGGGCACCCCAGGTAGACGAGGGGAGACGAATTGACGAGGAACTCAAAAATATTCTTCAGAGGTAACCTGGCTTCCTGGTTGAGGGATGGAGACACGAATATGCTGCTTTTTTAACGGTTGATACTTTGTCGAGAAGCCTTCTCATGACTGGATAAAAGCCTACAAATTTGCCGCACAACCCTCTGATTGCCATTCTCGAAGATAAGGATGTCATTAGCAAAAGCAAGGTGCAAAATTATAGGACACCCGCTTATGGCCCGATACCGCCGGGATCTTCGATTGTTGCTCAACGACACCAAGTTGCAACTTAGCATCTCCGCCGCTAAAATTAAGAGACAGGGAGAAAGGAGGTCACCTTGTCGAACACCCTTGAAAGATTTCATGGCTTGCATGGCCACACCATTGATAACAGGGGACAACCAAACGTCGCTAACGGCCCTCCAAAGGATGTTGACCCACCTGGGCACCCAAAAAAGTTGTTGCCAGTCCAGGCAATCATATGCCTTCTCCATATCGAGCATAATGGTAATGTCCCTCCCCCCGTTTGGTTCGTTGATGCCTGAGATAAGCTCTTTGCTCTAGTAGGATGTTCTTGATGATGTTGTGGTTCTTGACGAAGCCGCTTTTCTCCTCTGAAATCAACTTCGAAAGAAGCGAAGCCATGTGCGTCAACAGGACTTTGGAAATAAGCTTGTTAAAGAACGAGCAGAGGTTGATCGGCCTGTAGTCGTAGAAACTTCTTTAGTTGGAATTCTATAGAAACAGTACTAGGAGCGTACTAGTAATAGCCTTCGAGTAATGAAGACCCTCTAATAAGGCCTTATCGCGTCAATTAAAACCGCCTTTATGATCCTCCAAGAGGCACGGAAGAAACGATCGTTGAACCCGTCCGGTCTGCCAGTACTATCAGGATCAAGCGCCATGAGGGCTTCCCAGAGCTCGACTTCTGAGATTGGTGAGCTAATGAAAATATTGGGCTCTTCTGTAATCCGTCACGTGATTCTCGACAAGAGGTCAGAATCAGGATGAACCGGGGCTTTGGTGTAGAGGCCGTCGAAGAAATCGCAAGCCGCTTTGTCGATGTCAGCAGATGCGGTGAGGACCCTTCCCATGTGGTCCGCCACTTAGTGAATCGAAAGCTTTGCACGTTTGCCCTGGACGCATGCATGGCAGAACCAGGTATTACGATCTCCGTCTGCGTCCTATGGTAACCTAGCTTTTCGTCGCCAAAATTCAGTTTCTGTGTGCAGGGTACGGCGGAGGTTATCATGAGCCTCGTGGAGCAACTACCCGTAGATGGAGAAAGGCGATCGCTCGAAAGATTTCTCTACCATGGCCACCACGGACTCCGCCGTCACGAACCGCATCCAGTGTAAGGGCACGAGATCGTGGGTACTTCCAGCCTACGCCACAGTGTCGGGGGTAGAACGATGTCCTAGGTCTTAACAATAGCTAACACAATATAATGTGCTTGTCCAGTATATAATCTCTATATGGAGGATAAACTCAGAAGATACAACTCAATCACAAACTAAGTAAAGAGGAATAATAGCAGGATATGGAATAGATAGAAAGTCAAAGTGCAATATAACCCAAAAGAGATAATTCTAAGTGTCAATAGAGTATCTCAAAGTATACATGAATTAAACTAACATCTCAGAAATAACTAGAGACAAATTCTAGACAAAAGTTCTAACAGTCTATTCTAGGCACTACTAGTGTCTCCTCTAGGCTAGCTGGATCCTCTTGGCGATACAAGTAATACTCCAAGTTCTCCGTAAAATTTTGTCAAGATATCCAGTCAGGATTGGAGCAAAGTACATAACTCTGAAAGCAGTTCCAATGCATGGTAGAAAATATAGAACAAGCAATAGAATAGAATACATGACATGCTATAAAGGAAGTACATGAATATAGGAATATGAATAAAGAAACTGAATACATGAATAAAATAGAGGATCTATGAACTATAGTAAATATAAGTGATTCAGAGCACAAGACAGTTATGTGATTGGTTTAGGTCGTACATGAGTAATCTATGATAACTCCATTATACGTGAAGGTATCATCGACATATACATGAGTACACTAGAGGAATTTAATCAGATAACCACTTCTATTCCCCCTACCCCAATCAATATACAAGGATCCGATCAAGTTACGTTACATATATTATTGTTAGGTTGAACATGAAGCACATATGAACATGAGAGTACATGAGCGCACATGAGTGTACATGAATAATACGAATACAAGGAGTACAAGATGTACATGATAAAGTACATGAACATGAAATACCCGATGCACCCGTTAAGGGGATAACATCTCATGACCAGATCCATATAGTACTGGTCTGTGTTAACAATGTGTCTGCATCAAGTAAAGTAGTCTAAAACAGGCAATATAGATACTATCATGAATGAAAATAATCAGAGAATGTACTCGCTTGATATCTTGAGCAACAGATGTGTAATGGTATCCGAACTGAAGTCACAGATACTTATTATAAGAGTTACAAGTTATATAGTTTTCTAGTTTAAACAATTGATTTAATTATGATATTTACATGCTGCTAGGCCATTCTAGGTCAGTAAAGTCAATTTGGGTCAACACTAATCAAACTAGGTCAAACTTTAGCTATTTGGTCAACTTTAGTCAACTTGGTAAGTTTAGCCTAATCTAAGGTCTTTGGGCTAAGTAGACTATTATAACTAGACCAATGTGGCATAAAACCACATTCAATCCTATATTCTACTATCCTATAGTACAACAATACCATTCAAACTCACTGTCAACCACGAATTCTTATATACATATACTATATACCTCACATTAAAGCTATATAGTACATTTCCTAAACTCTTACCCGCCACCCATATGTGTATATAAACATAGAGTACATTAGATGGCTAGTATCTATATAGGATGACCTATATATATGGGTTGACTCATAAGGGCTAACCAAAGGTTATGTTAAGGACCTCAGGATACAAGACTGGATATTAGATGTCCAGAACATGATGTTGCAGTGAAAGACTGGACAAATTAACTCAGAGGTCTGACTTCCTTAGCGAAGAGGATTGATACTATAAAAGAAGGCATGGGCTAAACAAGCTAATGTATCTTATCATATATCTGGTCATAGAAGAAATATATGGACCAAAGTTCAGGACTGAACTAAGAGTGTGGGCTATTGCAAGTTAATGTCTGATACATACCAGTTAGGAATAGTTGAACATATAAACACCAAGAACTTGATACAATAGGGTAGGAGTTGATACCTTTTAAATAGGAAATTACATGAAGTGGTAGACTACTACAGACTTCAAGCATGGAACTGAACCAAAGATAAAGTATCTGAACAAATGAATAGGCAGAACATGCTAGGGACAAAACATTTGTATGGACTCAGATGACAGAACCAAACTATGATGCCGAACAGAATGTTTTAGTTTAAGGATGGACTTAATAAAATAGAACATGTATCTGAATCTGTTACCAGATTCAGAGAATTGAACAAGATAATGGATTGGATACATTAGCTAAAACAATATAAAATGATGCAAGCCATTAGTGGGGTATACATATGCAGGTAACATGGATTGGTACATAACCAAAGATCTTATCATCTCAAACCTGGACTGTATTATACTCCTACTGCAAAACCAAAGGAGATATGATCATTTGAACAGTGACTAGTCATAACATGGACAAAATATATGTTCATGTATATGACTGAACCAATGTTCAAACAAGGATATATAGGCTAACTGGACATCCAATAGGACAGTAAGAATAAAGGGGGTCTGAACAAGATACCCTAATAATTGAACAAAATATGAAATGGGCAGGAACAAGTGATCAGTGGACAGATTGTTAGCTCCTATTGGGCATGTTCCTAACTGAGGTATAGGACAGAACGATAATGGACTCGTCACTAATACATGAGGATATCTGCTTCATAACTTAACAATCAAAGATACAGGGAATGAACAATGTAAGTAATGAGAGGATTGATACAGTCTAACCTGTCACAGTAAGGCATGAGACACACTGAATGTCAATAGTTCAGGATTGCATAGTGAAGTGCCAAGGGTATGCATAGGTTTAGTATGCAGGACACACCATCAAGAAATGAGGACTGAACATGACTTGATGTTCGAGTATGATCACTCAACAAAAAGCAGTCAGCAAAGGAAATGCAGCAACTAAATGTGAGCATTCAACATATGACTGAACAAATGAGCAATGGGACAGAACAAATATGAAGGAGATGTGACTGATACTTTAGAGTATCAGTAATTTGAGAAGTACAGGACAATATAGCTTGACTATGGAGTATACAGAACAAAACATGCAAAGGCAGAACACATTCTTTACTGTCACATACCACTGCAAAAGAATGAGCCATCAAGTCGTAAACAGAACCCAAATTTTGTGACAGAACATCAATTTGATGTAAGGGGGACCTAACAATGAAGTAGTGGATTAGCACCCCTTTAAGTATCAGTTGAATATGCAGGGGTTTGATTAGAACTGAACTCAATGGGCAGATTAATGGAATGAACAGATTATTCAAATGGACAGTGAACAAACATTGCAATACAAGCCCCCAATCCATTATACTCCACCAAATATCCAATATCACAAGATAACACCTAATATAGCTAACACAACATATTACCAATAGAAAAACCAAATTAAAACTGAAATTAGAGAGTTCAAATTGGTCATTTTGACAAACACTTGGGCTGCGTATTCGATACGGTGCGATCCACCTGTGATACGCACTCCAAATGGATCCAAACTTGACCCAAGGCATTCCTAATGTAAAGGAGGATCCTAAATGAATGCATCTACACTAATGAAAGGAATTTAGAGAGTTTAGAGGGCTCTTACCACTTGGGAGATGGATTCCAAAGGAACAAATCCTAGACCTAAATCTCCACCAAGCTCCAATGGCCAAATTGCTCCAAATGCTCCCAAGCTAGCCAATAGAGGCTTCTCCTTTTCAAGGAGAAGAGATTGCAATTAGTTTGAGAAAATTTGGACTCAATTTGGGAGATGGAGAAAATTTAGAGAAGAACAAAAGTTAGGCTTAAAAATGAAATGGATGGAGGAAGAAGATGAAGTGGTGCTATTAATAGGTAAGGGGCTATGTGGGCTGGCCACATTAGGGCTAGGGTTGGTTCATAGAAAAGTCTAAATAGCCCTTCTAGGTTGTCATGACAAGGTTTCAAGGAAAAGGCTCATTCTAACTTAGTGGTTTAGTCAAACCAATTCTAAATGGTTTCATATTAGATTAGAGACTTAACTAACTAATTAGAAGTGGAAATAAAGTTTGTTTAATCTCACTAACTAAGTCTTCTTTGGTCATGACTAATTATCTAATCAATGTGGTTCTAAGGTTCTACCAAAATAATATCACTAGCACAAATAAACACATTAAAATAATATAATTATTAAATTCACACAAAAAGTCAAAAATATCCTCATTTTAGAAAAGTGGTAGTTACATCTGTGTTCCGTATTGCTTGGAAGATATCGCCAAAGGAGCTGCGACTCCAAACTGCAAAGGCCCTGCTAGTGTCATAAAGTTTGTTGACCAACCAGGTTAACGGGTTGAGGTGAGAGTCGACATGCCATGCTCTTTGGACGGTGTCGATGAAATCTGGGTGGTGGATCTAGAAATTCAGGAATTTAAAAGTTCTTTGGCGAAAATACTCGCAGAGGAAGAATTGCAAGAGGAGGAGACAGTGGTCCGACTCCAACCGACTGAGGGGGGTGATGTGGTTACATCTCGTCCGAAGGAGCCAGTGATGATTCACTAAGACCCTATCACGCCTCCATAGTTGGATGTTGATGCCGCTCCGACTGTTTTTCCAGGTGTGTGATGTGCCGGTGAAGGCAATCGAAGATAAAAGGCCATCGAGGATGAATTGTTTGAATTCAAAAGTCGAGCCCTCGTCCGCCTGGAGACCCCCTATGCGCTCAAAAGGAGAGAAGATAGCGCTGAAGTTGCCTCCGACAATCCATGGCATTCCCACCAGATTAAGAGCAAGTAACGTCTTCCAAAGGCCCCGTCTTTGAATCTTATTCACATGTCTGGACCGTCGAGATGAAGAATGGGAAAGAAGAGTGACGAAGTTCAAGAGCTCTTGGTCTGTAGCAGATACTAGGCGAGCCGTCGCCTCCTTGTCAAGAAAAACCCATATATCAATGCCATTGCCGAATGCTTGTTTAAATTCGAGCATAACTCTATACTTATTGATCTTGTGCAATGAGACCTTGTACACGTAGATTGCCAAAATCGAGATCTTGTGCACTTTGGAGAGTAGTTTAATTCTCTTTACAGCAGCGTGCCTCGCGATGCCCTTATAATTCCAAAACATGAAGCTCATCATCTGAAAGTTGGGGGTTCTTCTTCATTGCGGATCTAAGGGACATCCCAAGCGGAGCGGAGACCTGGCCTTTCATCTTCTTTTTATTGTGCTAGGTTAGGGTTGGTGCGGGGAGATGTTATAGTTATCGGGGAGAGGGGATGCAGAGACAGACGAATATGGAAGGGTGGCTCTAGGAGGATCCACGAGTATAGGAAGGATGGGTGAAGTGTGTGCTAGGGGAGGGAGGATCTTTCGAAGCCTCTAAGATGGCCTAATAGTTGGCTAAAGTGATAGCGCCTTTAGAGTCAACATCAGAGGCCGCTTCTGCTGGTTGATGAAGATGGCCATCTTCAGGAATTCTTCTAAGGATGGAAGAGACATTAGCCTCGATGCAAGACTCAATCGATTGGTCACTTCTTGTCTTTTCTGTCGAGCTACGTTTTTTCCTTCGCTGGTGAGAACTTTTGCCACCGACAGGTTTAGTGAGTCATCGGGGGCATCTGATGCAGACATGTCCGAGGAAGAGGCGAAGGACACTTGAACTACTTAAGGGACAGGAGTAGGCATTGGCATCTGAGGATCTGGATCGGTGCCTAGAGGATCCACAGGATCGACGACCTGGGCAGGACCAAGGGGGCCTTCAATCGCTAGCACCGGGCTGAGGTGTGTCCTTGGTGACTGCAGGATAAGCAAAACACCAGGTTACTTTTGAAAATCACCTCCTGCCATAAGCTACATCCATTAGAAAGAATAACTCGAATACGATTTTGCAGAGGAGTACGAAGATCGCGTTCTACTAGAATTCTAGCACAATTGGGTGAGACAAGGCTTCCGTGGCCTGATCGATAAGGAGGGGGTGCCAAGGTAGCTAGCCAGATCCGTGAGTTTGGAAACCAAATAGATGGGGAGCAGTGGGAATGAAACCCAAATCAGGGTGAGTGGAGACTCCCGCAGGGGTGAGAAGTCAGTCGACCATCGAAAAATCCTCATTAGACATCCTTTGATGATCCAAATATCTTTCGCACACAAATGGAGGAAGTCTATTTCATGGAAAGGCCACAGCAGGAGATGACGAAGAGCCAAAATGCCGAATGCGGTAGGGCTGTCACGACCCTCACCCGAAGTAAGAATACGAGTGTGAGACAACATCTCAGCCTACGCCACAGAAACGACGTAGAATGTTGTCTAGGTCTACTATTTAACAACAGTTATAATATAAAAATCTGTCGAGAATGGTCAACTTCGAATGGAGGACAAGCAATGACAATATAATATACTCAATCACAAACTCTAAAAATGATAGATGATACTGAAAGATAAAGACAACAAGATATGAAATTATCAACCAGAATATCCGACACAGAAATAATACAAGTCTAGAATCAACAATCTCTAATACAAATACTAAAATAATAACAAGCCAAAATGTAATCTGGAGACAAAGTCCAGTACCACACCAAACAAGCTAAGCTACACTAATGCCTCATCAGCGGGAGCTAACCCCTGCTGAACTAGGGTCTCCAAGTCTAGGCCAACTATGTCATGAGGAACGTAGTAGGTAGGACACTCGTCCTCGCCATAATCTGTAAAATTTTATCGACATATCCAGTCAGGATGGAACGAGCACAAATCTTCAATAATAGTTCTACTTAGACGATATTGAAAATATAGCAGTAAATAGAGAGAATCTACAAGATAAAGTAATGAGTACATGAATCAAGGTGAGGCATATCTGGACTGTAAATGAATGTAAGAACAGGAGAACAGTGTATATCATGTACAGGAATCAGGAACTACTATCTATGTGAGTTTAGTATTAGTTTCAACATGTGATCGGGTTGGGTATTGTACAGGAGAAAAAGGGCCTGGCTAGTCATACATGAAGTGTATGACTAACACTCACGGAAGGATAGCACAGGAGCTAAAAGTTATCAGATATCTACGCTAAGTACCCCCATCCCCGCCCAGTAAAGTGGATCCAATAATGACATATCGTGGCACATAATTCTTTGAGGAGGTAGCTAGCCTTCACAGGAATCATATTTATACAATGCACAGGAAAGGACTTGCACAGGGTATACTAAGAGTATAGAATAACATCTCATGACGAGATCCAGACAAATACCAATCCATGTGAAAATTATGTCAAGAGAACAACGATATCTATACAATATACTAGAAACAAAGACGATATCATAAAACGAAAATATTATCAGAAAATGTACTCGCCTGAGATCCGATGGAAATATATCAAGTGTGTAATATGGCTCAGAGTGAAATCACAGACCTAAAGATGAGATATCATGAGTTAATTTGGGTTTAACAGTGTATGGCATAATTTCTAGTATATGTTATGTAATCTAGGTCAAACTCAGTCATACTAAGTCACACCAAGCCAAACTAAGCAACACTAGGTCAATCTAAGTCAATCTAAGTCAAACAAGGTCAAACTAAGTCAATCTAAGTCAACTCTGGTCAACACTCTAGTCAAACTAGGTTAACTCTAGTCAAACTACAAGTCTAACCAACAAGTCATATAGGGTAAACCACTCTAGGCATATATACAATATAGGTACAATACATATATGCATATTCATTACATTCATTATTGTAAACATAGATACTTGCATATCATTCATTCATATCCCATATACATGCATACTTCAGTTCATGCATTATATTCATTCACATATCATTAAGTTGCATACATATACTTATTTTTATTACATACATGTCATTAATGCTTATTACATACTTACATGCATCTACACATTATATAAATTGTATACAACCTATAAAAATAGAAGAGGAAAAAAACGGGAAAAACTGAAATGGAAAGGGAAGGGAAGGAAAAATGTAAGGAAATGGAAAAACAGTGGACATATACATGCTTGTATCATATATTCTACTTTACCATAATGCTATCATTATATATTCTATTACATTATGTATACATTATGTATTCATATCTATCATTACATGTATACCTTGCATTCATATCTAGCATTCATTATATACTTTTATGCATACATTGTATATCATTCTTTCATTCATGCATTTATGCATTACTTACATACTTTACATTTATTACATTCCTACATGCTTGCATTCAACCATATATATACATTAATGTAAAGAGGATACATATCATATATATATATATCATTTCATTCATCTGATATATCATGCATTACATACTCTACATTCATTTAATATCCATACTACATAGGCTCATAAGTTACACAAAATGCCTATGTTGTATAGTCACTCTTCTACTTAAAACCAATACTGTATCAATTGGGCCTTCACTAAATTCTAGGATTAAAATATGTCATACTCCTTTGTGATAGATTTCTGAAACTTCAAACGGATCGCATTTTCGTGTCCGGAAGCTCCCGGAATCGCGAAAACACCGAAATGCGCTCGTCTTTCGGACAACTGACACTCAAACAGTTTTACAGAAAGTTCTAGAATGTATTTTACATATTACTATATATATTTGGAAAGCTAACTTCGATATGGTTCTTTTAAAAAAAAAGAGATTAATCAGAGTTCTAAGCTAAAAGTTATGACATTTCTAAGTTGCTATGGCTACTAAAAATGTGGATGAATATTATGACGAATTTGGGTTGTTTGGACAAAAGAAACACATCTCACTCTCCACACCACTCAAGACACACATCAAACCACACTCCCATCTCCTCTAATGCAAGCACACCACTAACAACATATCCACACACATCTAAATATATGAAATATATCTAACATACATATTATATATATACAAAATAGTCCATTATATAAAGAGACACTAAAATGACAAGTTGAGGCTAAAAATATGACATGTAGACTAAACCACTTAGATCTAACCATGGGTATCCAAATGAAACTCATTCTAACCATCCTAACTAACATCAATCCATCCTCTAACATGTCTAAAACTAAAATTAAAATACAATTAAACCTATTATACATTAAACCAAACACATGAGGTGTCCTAATTTGAGATCTAATATGTAGGACACAAGACACAATTCTAACTTGCTTTAGAGAGCTCCAAATGGCCTCAAACTTGAATCTAAAGGGGATACATGTATGGGGTGCATCCTATGGATTCAAAACTAACTAATATGTATAGAAAATCAATTTAGAGGGTTGGTTATACCTATTGGAAGTGGGATCCCAATAATACTCTCAAGGACACGGCTCCAATACGAAGATCCTTCCAAAATGGACACTCCTCCTTGCACTTTGATCCAAATCTTTGCTAGCACCCACCTTTGATAGTATGAGAAGGTTGGATGGAAGTTTTGGTGGAGGAATGAAGAGATTTGGATATCAAATCAAAGAGGGAAGCTCTCTAATTTTGGGAAGAACAGTTTGTGAAGGAAAAGAGGCAAGATGGAATGAAATGAAAGGAAGGGAGGCTAACCTACCTATAGTGGCTGCCATTAAACCCTATTTGGGCCTTGGGGGAAAGCCCAATAAGGCCCCTCAACTAGTCCTCTTGGTTAATTTTAAGTTAGGTTCAAGTTTGGGATCAAAGGGGTTAAATTTAAGCCTCTAACTTAACCAATCTAACAAGTAGGATTAGTCTAAACTTACTAACTTAATTAGTGGGATTTGTGGATCATGACTAACTAATCTTGGGGTCCCGTCTAGAGTCTAAGCTACCCGGGTCACTAACACAAGTCGGAACGAAATGAAACTCAAACCCGACTAAACAAATCCCGTAAAATTAATATTAAAATATAAAAATTTCTAAAGTATTAAAATATGAAAAATAACCAAAATCACAATACATCAATTTAAATATTATGAAAATAATCTAAAATTTACCAATTAATCAAATTCCTAAATAATTTAAAAGTTACAAAATGACCAAAATATCCTTAGACTAAAAAGTGGTAATTAGCTAATCTAATCACATGTGTTAGGCATCCATGGTCATGGTTAGTCTCTAGGCTAAGCAGCTCTATGGTTACACTAGCCAAAGAACAAAATCACAAAATACTAATTTATTAATATTAAAATAATCAAAATTTACTAATAAATCAATAACATGGTTCAAACCTATTATTAAATAATCAATTTTACAAAAGTTCAAAATTATCCTCATTTTAGAAAGTGGTGGTTACAAATCTACCCTCCTTAAAAAAAAATTCGTCCTCGAAATTAAGATGGTCGTACTCTTTCTAGGTTAAACCCCAAACAATCGAGGTCATGAAAACTATATCTAAAACATGCAAATTGTGGTCCTACTGGTCGTGATATCATGGTCTTGATCAGGGTCACTATACTATCTATAACAGCACAAAACATCCTGACAGGTAGTAATGGAATCACACAACAAGATGGAAAGAAGAACAGGAAAGACAGACCTGCTAAACCGTCACCCGTAGCGTCGGTCTACTCGACTGTCATCGCAAAAGCCTTGCCCCTCTGGGATATATTCCTCTGATGGTGTGGGGTACGATGCTGCGCTACAGGTGGCCTAGGTCCTTCTATCTAATCCATGATACTCAAGTAATATCCACATTGATATTCTATTCCATCATACTAGGGCACCATCTATATGGTATCTATTCTGAAATCTGATAATCATACCCGTCTATCTAGAACCATGTTACCAGAATCCTCGTTACGCCAGTAAGTACAACAGCGATAATCAATAGAGTTCGCAACTAAGGTACATACCTCTAGAATTATGGTATTTAAAAATTTTGTATTGCCGTTAGCTTGGCTGCGAAAACTTTAAATTTCCACACCCGAGAAATACATCCAAAATCATACTCTATCTCATCGCCAAACCATCTAATATAGATGTAGAAGACTCTAGATTCTATGGCTAAGGCAACCTAGCCCATACTGTTATCTTAGTAGAAAATAAAGTCAATAATGAATACCAAGAATCAAATTCAACGATGAACAAGAAAGTAGACAGAAACTGTCGGAATCGAATTTTGAGATAGTTTATAATAAGATTCTCAAGGGTCATCCCAGGAATCTTGTCAAATAGTCCTAACTGTGATTGAGTAACATCTCTGCTAAAGCCTATTCCTTAGTTTCTATCGCAGGCGTGCACCAGTATAACTAATTGTTTCACTACTACGACATCGCACTAATGCGACTCTCGACCTGCATGGCTCTACTAAAAACGTGTAACGACCCAAAAGGACACGTGTGAGACAACGTTCCAGCCTACGCCGTAGAAATGGCGTAGAACGCTGTCTAGGTCTACTATCTAATAACAGTTATAATATCAAAATCTGTCTAGAACGGTCAACTCTGAATGGAGGACAAGCAATGACAATATAATATACTCAATCACAAACTCTAAGGAAGATAGATGATATCGAAAGATAAAGACAACAAGATATGAAATTATCAACCAGAATATCCGACACAGAAATAATATAAGTCTAGAGTCAATAATCTCTAATACAAATACTAAAATAATAATAAGCCCAAATGTAATCTGGAGACAAAGTCCAGTACCAAATCAAACTAGCTAAGCTACACTAATGTCTCATTGGCGGGAGCTAACCTCTGCTGAACTAGGGTCTCCAAGTCTAGGCCAACTACGTCATGAGGACTGTAGTAGGTAGGACACTCGTCCTCGCCATAATCTATAAAATATTATCAACATATCCAGTCAGGATGGAACGAGCACAAATCTCCAATAACAGTTCTAGTTAGACGATATTGAAAATGTAGCAGTAAATAGAAAAAATCTACAAGGTAAAGTAATAAGTACATGAATCATGGTGAGGCATATCAAGACTGTAAATGAATGTAAGAGTAGAACATGTACAAGAATCAGGAACTACTATCTATGTGAGTTTAGTATTAGTTTCAACAAGTGATCGGCTTGGGTATTGCACAGGAGGAAAAAGGGCCTGGCTAGTCATACGTGAAGTGTATGACTAACACTCACAGGAGGATAGCACAGGAGGTAAAAGTGATCACATATCTACGCTAAGTACCACAATCCCCGACCAGTAAAGTGGATCCAGTAATGACATATCATGGCACATGATTCTCTGAGGAGGTAGCTAGCCTTCACAGGATTTATATCTACACAATGCACAGGAAAGGACTTGCACAGGGTATACTAAGAGTTTAGAATAACATCTCATGACGGAATCCAGACAAATACCAATCCATGTAAACAATGTGTCAAGAGAACAAGGATATCTACACTACATACTAGAAACAAAGACGATATCATAAAATAGAAATATTATCAGAGAATATACTCGCCTAAGATCCGATGGAAATATGTCAACTGTGTAATCTGGCTCAGAGTGAAATCACAGACCAAAAGATGAGATATTATGAGTTAATTAGGGTTTAACAGTGTATGGCATAATTTCTAGTATATATTATGCAATCTAGGTCAAACTCAGTCATACTAAGTCACACCAAGCCAAACTAAGTCACACTAGGTCAATCTAAGACAAACAAGGTCAATCTAAGTCAACTTTGGTCAACACTCTAGTCAAACTACAAGTCTAAACAACAAGTCATATAGGGTAAACCACTCTAGGCCTGTATACAATATAGGTAAAATACATATATGCATATTTATTACATTCATTATTGTAAACATAGATACTTGCATATCATTCATTCATATCCCATATACATGCATACTTCAGTTCATGAATTATATTCATTCACATATCATTAAGTTGTATACATATACTTATTTTCATTACATACATGTCATTCATGCATATTACATACTTACATGTATCTATACATTATATACATTATATACAACATGTAAAAATAGAAGAGGGAGAAAAAGGAAAAAACTGAAATAGAAAGGAAAAGGAAGAAAAAATATAAGAAAAAGGAAAAACAGTGGACATATACATGCTTGTATCATATATTCTACATTACCATACATGCTATCATTATATATTGTATTACATTATGTATACATTATGCATTCATATCTATCATTACATGTATACCTTGTATTCATAAGTAGCATTCATTATATACTTCCATGCATACATTGTATATCATTCTTTCATTCATGCATTTATGCATTGCTTACATACATTAGATTGATTGTATTCCTACATGCTTGCATTCAACCATATATATACATTAATGTAAAGAGGATACATATCATATATATATCATTTCATTCATCTGACATATCATGTATTACATACTCTACATTTATTTAATATCCATACTACATAGGGTCATAAGTTATACAAAATACCTATATCGTATAGTCACTCTTCTATTTAAAACCAATACTGTACCAATTGGGCCTTCACTAAATTCTAGGATTAAAGTATGTCGTAGCCCTTTGCGTTAGAATTTCGAAACTTCAAACGGATCACATTTTCGTGTTCGGAAGCTCCTGGAATCGCGAAAACACCGAAACACGTTCGTCTTTCGGATAACTGACACTCAAACAGTTTTACAGAAAGTTCCAAAATGTATTTTACCTATTAATATATATATTTGGAAAGCTAACTTCGATACGATTTTTTTTAAAAAAAAGATTAATCGGAGTTCTAAGCTAAAGTTATGACATTTCTAAGTTGCTATGGCTACTAAAAACGTGGATGAATATTATGACGAATTTGGGTTGTTTGGACAAAAGAAACACATCTCACTCTCCACACCACTCAAGACACACATCAAACCACACTCCCCTCTCCTCTAATACAAGCACACCAATAACAACATATCCACACACATCTAAATATATGAAATATATCTAACATACATATTATATATATAGAAAATAATCCATTATATAAAGAGACACTAAAATGACAAGTTGAGGCTAAAAATATGACATGTAGACTAAACCACTTAGATATAACCATGGGTATCCAAATGAAACTCATTCTAACCATCCTAGCTAACATCAATCAATCCTCTAACATGTCTAAAACTGAATTTAAAACAAAATTAAACCTATTAGACATTAAACCAAACACATGAGGTGTCCTAATTTGAGATCTAATAAGTAGGACACAAGACACAATTCTAACTTGCTTTAGAGAGCTCCAAATGGCCTCAAACTTGAATCCAAAGGGGGTACATGTATGGGGGCGGATCCTATGGATTCAAAACTAACTAATATGCATAAAAATCAATTTAGAGGGTTAGTTATACCTATTGGAAGTGGGATCCCAATGATACTCTCAAGGACACGGCTCCGATACGAAGATCCTTCCAAAATGGATACTCCTCCTTGCACTTTGATCCAACTCTTTCCTAGCACCCTCCTTTGATAGTACGAAAAGGTTGGATTGAAGTTTTGGTGGAGGAATGAAGAGATTTAGAGATCAAATCAAAGAGGGAAGCTCTCTAATTTGGGGAAGAACACTTTGTGAAGGAAAAGAGGCAAGATGGAATGAAATAAAAGGAAAGGAGGCTAACCTACCTATAGTGGCTTCCATTAAACCCTATTTGGGCCTTAGAGGAAAGCCCAATAAGGCCTCAACTAGTCCTCTTCTTTAATTTTAAGTTAGGTTCAAGTTTGGGATCAAAAGGGTTATATTTAAGCCTCTAACTTAACCAATCTAACAAGTGGGATTACTCTAAACTTACTAACTTAATTAGGGGGATTTGTGGGTCATGACTAACAAATCTTGGGATCCCGTCTAGAGTCTAAGCTACCCGGGTCACTAACACAAGTCGGAACGAAACGAAACTCAAACCCGACTAAACAAATCACATAAAATTAATATTAAAATATAAAAATTTCCAAAATATTAAAATATAAAAATGACCAAAATCACAATTCATCAATTTAAATATTATTAAAATAATCTAAAATTGACCAATTAATCAAAATCCTAAATAATTCAAAAGTCACAAAATGACCAAAATACCATTAGCCTAAAAAGTGGTAGTTAGCTAATCTAATCACATGGGTTGGGCCTCCATGGTCATGGTTAGTCTCTACGCTAAGCAGCTCTATGGTTACACTAGCCAAAGAACAAAATCATAAAACACTAATTTAATGATATTAAAATAATCAAAATTTACCAATAAATCAATAACATGATTTAAACCTATTATTAAATAATCAATTTTACAAAAGTTCAAAATTACCCTCATTTTAGAATAGTGGTGGTTACAAATCTACCCTTCGTAGAAAAATTTTGTCCTCAAAATTAAGATGGTCGTACTACTTCTAGGTTAAACCCCAAACAATCAAGGTCAAGAAAATTATATCTAAAACATGCAAATTGTGGTCCTACTGGTCATGATATCACGGTCTTGATCAGGGTCACTATACTATCTATCACAGCACAAAACATCCTGACAGGTACGAATAGAATCACACAACAAGATGGAAAGAAGAATAGGAAAGACAGACCTGCTAACCCGTCACCCGTAGCGTTGGTCTACTCGATTGTCAGCACAAAAGCCTTACCCCTCTGGGTATATCCATCTGATGGTACGGGGCACGGTGCTGTGCCACAGGTGGCCTAGATCCCTCTATCCAATCCATGATACTCAAGTAACAACCACACTGATATTCTATTCCATCATACTAGGGCACCATCTATATGGTATCTATTCTAAAATCTGATAATCATACCCGTCTATCCAGAACCATGTTAGCAGAATCCTCGTTACTCTAGTAAGTACAATAGCGATAATCCATAGAGTCTACAACTAAGGTACATACCTCTAGAATTATGCACGAAAATACATTATCTGCTGGTGACGAGGCGCATAAAAATAGATAGGTGCATAGGAACCTAAAGTTGGTGGAGAGTGAACATGCACAAAAATTACGTATATCTTGCCACATGGTTTGAGACATGCTACACAAAATTCTGTCATGTTAGCACACGATCTCTTCATAGAAATGGCTATCCATCTGACTGCATTTGACGCACAACATTTTCTGTTGCATACTACACATAGCTGCATCGGAGTGCTCCTTCCCAGTTATAAAGTGTAATAATGATGATGACATAATCACTGACGTCTTTCTTGTAGTCTGAATACTGCATATTGCTCAAAGTTTGTCTCTGTATTAACTCTAATATTTATGCATCTCTGTATTTACGCGTTATTTTAGACTTATGTGACTTTTTGACTTGTATCCAGCCTTGTTAGACTAAGCGCCTTTCTAGACTGGACTATTCAGACTTGAGACTGAGTTAATCATCTTCTGTGATGCTTTAACTTGTTGACGCATAGAGGTTATACACCTCTTATATTTTTCATGCTTCTATACATGGTCAGGCATACGACTTCTACCATCCGCCATTATCGTCTTGAGGTACATGAGCAGATACCTAAAGCATGACACGTGTACTCTCTAAAAGAATTAACCTGAATACTCCTATATTATGTTCATATTAACTCTAATAAGGATATTAACATCAACGGTTAGTTTGGCAGAAGCCTTATTTTGTCATAATTATGCTATAAGAATTTCTTCTGTACCACATGCGGCAAAAGCCTCATGTGATTCAAAAAAAACCTCTCTATACAAACACCCTTTTGTGGCTCAACTGCCTTAAGGGTATTCCATCTTTTGCTCTCAATTGAGTCAAGGGTATCCTCTATTTCAGTATTGCTCTTTCCCAGCAAGGAGCCAAATATCAAGGTCAGTAAATTACATCCATATTACCTCTAACCTACCTTTGTAATCATCTTCCAGAAAATACGTTCATATCGCCGCTGAATTATTTTCCAAACAAAGGAGGTTTATTCGCCATGTCCATATCACCTATAAGAGAATATCCACCCTGATACTCGCTATTTCCTAATAGAGATCATAGTTGGAAAGCACTTGTCATGTCTATATCACCTCTGAGCAAGTGCCTACCCCATTACTCGATGTTTCATTCTTAACATCGACTATAATCGGAGATACTTACCATGTCCATATCACCTCTGAGAAAGGTATTTCCTCGCTTTACTATCACACTCGTGTGGTCCCTGATAGTACTTTTTTATCCTACCTTGTTATCCGTACCTAATCTTAGGTATGACATGGATATCAAGTCGACTTAACCCTAACCCTGTTACCCATACCTAGTCTTGGGCACACCATGGATAATAGGTCCATCCAACAAAATCTAGTCTATTCTTCCTGAGGATATTCTCCACTTTACATTCACTACCAAATACCCCGTCAAACAAGAAATTCCACAAGCAGAGAAAATATAGGTCAAACAAAGACATGTCATGCATGGCTGAGTAGTTAGACCTGGGTGATCTACTAAAAAACATGTGCTAAGAGGAAAAATTTATTAATAAAGCGAGAGGGCTACAAATAGGGCTACGAAAGCCCGACAAAAATAGAGAAAAAGTCCCTAAAAGAATGAGTAATCGGAATCGTCGATGGCATCCACGATGTCCTAGAGTAGACGGACACCAGTAGTATGGAAGAGACAACGGAAGGCCTACATCCTTTCCTATAGCTCCCTCCTTTTCAGGTCCAAAGAAAGAGAACTGAAGTCGGAAGATACAACTAGGGGCCTGGCAAGGTCGTCCACAGATAGGCTGACATAGTCCAGAAGCCGACCGTCCCTTGCCAACTTCTTCGACTCCGGCCTTCTCTTCCTTGACTCAGAGGAAAGCGACAGAGGAAGTGCCATTGTGGGCCCCGTAACAGAAGCACTGATGCCGGAGGACTCCGTCCTCCTTGACTTTCTGAGCACATTTGACAAGAAGTTCTTTTCGGAGCCATGGTAAAGATGGTGGATGAACTGAAGAGCAATGGCCCTCCATTTATAGAAGAAGCCACTAACTCTTTGAATACTCTATTGAAGGCATAGAGAAGCAGAAAAGTGCTCATAATGAATCTAACGCCTCAATCTCATCAAGGCATGATTCGAGTCCTCCAGATGACGGCAAATTAGAGCCCGAAGCGAGATCTCTCATCAAGTCCTAAACAGATATCAATAAAGTCCTGACAGTTTAGAAGATTTGTAAGTGCTTTCTAACTGACGGTGTTATTAGAAGCCCAACAGTATTACGGAGCCCTAACGATAAAGCCCAGGTAGCCCAAGTCTCCCTACATCCATGATTCTATTTAAAGTATTTCAAACTTATGTCAAGTTTGAAAACTTTGAAGGGAGTCTTATAGAAGGATATAAATCTCTTAGCCCACTCAGCCTAGACCACATCAAATCAAGCGACTGAAGGGCATCAGACTCCTTGTGCAGCCCAGAGACTTCATATGGCTTCCCAAACGATCCCTCCATTATCCACCAAGTCTGATAACACTTGGTGTCCCAAGGCACTTTGTACCACGTGCAAGTATAGTGCCTACATCATCCTTGCGACCTCCTTGGCAGTCGATGGCAGTTTAATACCAAGAGTACATCTTATGCGGCTGATCCCATGCGGCAAGAGACTTCCTATGGCATCATTTCCAGAAGCTCCCATGCGACCAAGACATCATGCGGTAAGGCTTCCTAGAAGGCCTCTCACTTGACTAAGTCTCCACACCACTTTTTCTATATGGTGGATGGTTCTTACCATGTGTCGAGCCAACCAGATCCTATATTCAACGGCTAAACGCCTAAAAGGTTAAATATCACGTTTATGGCATATGCGTTATAACCACCCCATTCAAATGAGAGATCCTTTCCAAATCATGGTATATGCCATGTGTCAATATGATCGGGCCACCTGATTTAAATCTCTCGTTTATGGCGTGTGCGTTATAACCACCCACATTCAAACGACAGATTATCCTAAATTACCGTATGGGCTACGTGTTATTCCTTATCGAGCCATACAATCAATAGCCGTAACTAATGACTGTTACAGCTCAGGACCCTTAACTACATCTCTAAAAACTCTGTAGCGGATTCCGTCCAAACAGTGCCATGTGTCAATATGATCGGGCAGCGCAGGTTAATCAACTAATTAAAATAGTTGTAACAACCCAGATTGCGGATACCCCACAGATGGTTCCACCTTATCACTGCCTTATGTATAGTCTGTCCGTTGTAGATGACTATAAGTAGAGGCACATGACTTCCAAACAAAAACACGGGAAGATACCCTCAAAAGACACTAAGAACTACCCTCAAAACTCATAGAGAGACCAATAACAAGAGATACCACAAAGAGCATATCAAAAAGGCCATCACCCTTCGATCGTCAAAGGAGTAAATGAGTCACTCTAGTACTTGATCTCAATCGTCACACTTCCCTAGATCTTATACTTGTACAAGCAGACCCTCATTGTTAGGATTCTGTTGTATTTTTACGTTGTAATCAAGTAAAGGCAAAAGTTCGTTTAACTTTTTTCCCCTTTTACACTTGTGATGGCAACACTACCATGCTAAAAAAATGTCCGAGAGGTGTAAAATAATTTGAACAACAATATTCTAATTATCCTCTTACTTCCTCTTAGTTGTCACTATTGGTTCAAGCTTTGTGATCAATTTTCTTATTGGGATGGCCATCTGGTCTACAAAGGCAAAAGGTCACAAAATTATTTACTAAAATGTCAAAAGAAGAGAATGAGAAATAATTTTGAAAATCGACAGAGGTCTATTTTCAGGTGAAATCCATGATTTTACCTAACAAAAGATAAATTTACCTATTAAAATTCCAAACAAATTATATCCTTTATACGAGATAGATTACAATTCTGAACACAACATTTTGTGAGCCAATGTGGATACACAATTTTATTTTCACCACATACCGAACCAAGGATAATTGGTATTCATATCATTAAATAAATAAAAATTAAACAAAGTATATGTACAAGCTGTATACCTGGTACCAAAGAGTGGAAGCCACCATAAAATAAACTATTGTCGAAGCCACCATAAAAATTATGTCCCTAAACCATAGCAGATTTTGAAAGGTACATAAAAATAAACAAAGGGGAGATTGCACAGCATTTTTGTACCTCGATAAGTATGGCATCTGAGAGTCCTTATGAAGTAATTGCAAAGGGTGAAAACCAGTTTACATTAAGAATATACTCTAAATATGTAATAGAATGTGTGAAAGTATTGATACCTTCTCTGCAAGATATTTTAGAAAATACCTACAAAATTAGGATAATATTAGAAATTATTTGTCATATTATAGTATGCTATTTCCTATAATTAGTCAAAAATGGCCAAAATTGTCTATAAGTTGCCAGATGGTCCAAAACTATTCCTGAATTGGCCAAAACTTATCAAAAACTTTCCAAACTGGCACAAACTATCCAAGCTGATTTGGTTTTCCTTATTTATTTACAAAAATGTTTTCAAGACAACATACCTATTAATATGCACATTATTTCATATATCATGCACGAGTCATATCATTCGCAAAATACAGCATAGAACTAAACAAATAACAAATGGAATCACGTTTAAGCTTTAACCTTTCGTTTCTTATATTTTAGTAATATCACCATTTCTGATTTGATCTAAGGTGCCAAAACTCGATATTTCGTCCTCTGATCAAAAAGGGTGTTCATACTGATAATCTGACACTCATCCAATGTTCAACACTAATACAGATACATTATTTTGCACTTTAATTTAAACGAGTATGGGACATCCTTAATAGTTCCACTATATGCAATATATTATTGTCGACCATAAGAATCAATAATATAATCAAAACATCCTCTTCTCTTTTACAACAGCATTTCAGAATTCCTACTGACTCATTTTTTCTATATATTAAACTTTTGGGTCTTGTTTTTAGTACAAAATTGACCAAGATGACACTTAAAAAAGTTCTCCACTTCCACTTGGAAGCAATTGTTTAAAATGGACAGTGGGCATCAAATCACATGTTTAGAGAAATTTTTTTCTTGAAATCCTCATGCTAGAGAATTAGGAAGGTTAGATTGATCACTTTGGATATAGAAATTATTTTTTAACAATTTCTTTCATATATATACAAAATAGAATGATGGCTATAGTTAGGATTTCAAATTAGATTGCCTAGGGAAACAAGGAATTGTGTTATTAGCCATCCTTCTGATTGCAATGACCTGTATATATTTAGTATTTTTGGTGCAATAAGAACGGGCATGGGGAACAAAATTGGGTACGTGGTAGCCAAGCAAATTGTTCGGACAACATTTCCTATTATCCTTTGTAAGGCAATTCGTAGACTATATTCAGAGGTATCATCTGGTATATAACTCGACAAGGTAAGGACACAATGACACATATGCGGTATCTAGTTTGATGCATCATATATATTTTAGATTGTCCAAAGTGTGCCAAGACATATCCGACATGATAGTGCTTCTTAGTCAAAGGATGTTGTAAAAAGCATTACATAGTGTGATACATTTCAAACCCAGTAACATGACTGTGATGGAAAAGGATCAAACCATACTATGAGCGAAACTTAAATCATGCTGAAAGATGTATTCTGAAGTTTCTTTTCTTCCAGACAG